>OX424444.1:17712071-17877024 GCA_949152495.1 Lasius fuliginosus
GCAAAAAATATAAAGCACTGTCTTTTTTAATTATAAATATCTTATAAAAAATAATATTTACATAAATAAATTGAAATAAATATAAATTACAAATAAATTTCACAGAAAATTAAGTTTAAATCGTAAAATAGCTTTATACGAATAATCTCAATTTTAATCAAATATATGTATTTAGCACACGTTAATCAGTTATAAAATTAATAATATATTTAATATAATATTCTCCCTTAAGCAGTGCGATGATACCAGCATTAATCTATACTATTTATATTGTTTAAATATAATATTAAATTGGGTTGTTAATTAATATGTATATTAGTGACTGATGTAAATTATATTTAACATCATTTGGATAGCATCAGCTTTATATAATTTCCTTATATAATTGTCCTTTCACATTAAATCGGGGAGCAATACTTTGCAACATAACTTAAGTGATTTATCTTAAATATTCATAAATATATCAACTTAATATATTACACAGTTGCCTAAAAAAATATTTTGCCGAAACAGTAGCATTTTTAGCCAGGAAAAATTCAGCAAACAAATTAATGTATATATCGTATTTTTCAGCCTCTTTGCAACGACGTCGACATGGCAGGCACTCCACTACGGAGTTGTAAAAACTTCGGTTGGAAACATAATTACCTGACACAGACATATGTTACATTATCACAGAGCAGAGCGAACGCGGATGAAAAAGCAGCCCGAAAAATTTTTATGAATAATCTCGACATTTTTTCGAGTACAAACCAGTGATTACTCCAGAGATACTTTTGCATCTAATTGTAAGTCCTCAAAAAATAAAGACAAAATAAAAATATTACAACGCGTCTTGAGATACAGTGTTTCTCACGAATCAATTTTCTTTTATTTTATTATAAAAGCGATTTATATGTATATATTTAGATGCTCTGATTGAATGTTACATTGCATTCGAACTATATATATTTCTTTTTTTTATAATGATAATATTTATACAATTTTCCCATATCTATAACTATCACTATCATTAATACTACGATCTACGTAACTGTATTATGTTTTTTTTTTTTTGCAAGTATGCTTCGCGAAAAGATGCCGCGTCTCTCTAGGGCCAATCTGCATTAAAGCCTTCCCTCAAACCGGGAAGAATCGAGCAAGAACGTGCTTTTTCAAGAGCTCCCCCATTTTATGCCTGCCTTCTCTCCTCTCGAAAGATAATAGACGCATCCGAGAATGAAACACATTGTTCCAGGTACGCTGCATTGTTTCTCGACCAACATCTTCGACACACTAGCAAAGTGTATTTTCGCTTTCGGCGATGCCCCCGTTATATGGCCCGTCGTTCTACGTGTATACGACCGAGGTTACGGCCTCCTCGTCCTGTTTCTGCTTTGTTACACTTTGATACAGCGCCCTGGTTTTCCGGTGATACGCGTATATACATACGTACGTCGTGTTACGTCGGCGAATCGTGACAAATGAATTCGTTCCGGAGATATCCCTGTTTTCAGGTTCCCCTATCACGAATTTTCCTCTGCTCCGACGCTAGTATCAAAGTCGCAAAGCGCACAATGGCGAATTGTAAGACGAAAAAGAAAAATCCGGGCTACACCGCTACTCGTTGTATACATAACGAAAATGAAACTGTGTGGATTTGTCATTAAACACGAAAATTTTACACAATATTAAAAAATTTTTCAAACGATTTTTAAACGATGACCGGATTTAATCCTTCTGTCTCAATGCATAATTTTTCACCTTTCCATCAATGGATACGCGGGTATCAACTGCGTGTTTTTGACACATTGTACAATTTCTTTATAACAGCTGCTGAGCATCGAACATTCTTTCCCGTTATATTTTAGGAGGTTTCCGAAAGGCTCTTTATAATTTGTTTCGGACGGAGAAAAGTTCCAACAAATTTTTAACATTTAAAGTTGGTTTGGGTACCCGTTCATTGACAGAAGGATTAAAGAATTGAAAGCATAGAAATTCAGATTGCATCTACGTTTGTGCGTTCCATTCTCTTCCTTATTAGCGATCGTTCTTGAATTTCTCAGAACTCGTTCGTGTAACATAGTTAATATTTCAAAGTTAGACATAATATTGTCAGTTTCGAGCGATTATCACGCGCACGCACAAACTGGATTTATATAATATATTTAAATTTATATAATCTTATCTCTTTCCCTCTTTCTCTTTTTCAGACCGGATTGTAGATAGCGATGCGCTATCACGGGGTGTTGTTAAGAAATCTTTAATGAAGTTATACGCGGACAATCTTGAGAGAACTTTCGAAATCACTAAGACAATAACGGTAAGATATACTGCGAGCCGTTTCACGAACCGTGCTCATGCTGCAAAGTAGCCTGAACTATAATTATGATAAGCGCTGACGAGCATCGATTTTCCATTTTAAAGTAAAAGGACATCAAAAACCTGTCGATGAAGAGTATAGAGCAAGAAAGATCACCATGCCGTTCTAATACATAGTTATAAGTTCGGGGGCGATTGATTTAGTTTTACACTAGCTAGCGTCATGTTGACGTTGCCGTTAGCTCTGGGCGGTTTGCGCTTCGCAGATTTATGAGAATTTATGCGGTCCAATTGCTATCTTCGCATTATCGTGCTTTTGTGCTTTTGCAAAGCCAATTGTGCGTTTATCATTAAATGTATACATGATCTCCTCGTCTCGTGATCTTCCTCTTACATCGAAATTGCAAAATATTAAGCAGCTAATTATATTGTTTACAGCTGTGCATATAATTTTGTGTCAACGTTAATTCCGTCTATAACAGTATCTGCAAAGGTAAATTCTGTGTAGGCTTTTTTTAATGAGAGCTAACGTAAATTTGGCCTCGTTTGATGTAGGATGGTTTTTCTTTTAGTTTCTCTTCAATAAATTCTGTTGACGATTCAATCCTAAACGAACCGAAATTGAAATTCCTTTTCTCTTTCATCTCGCAAAAATAGCTTTTGCATAATGTACTTATTTTACGATATTATGTCATTGACTGTTTTTAATTAATCTCAAGGCAAATAGAAAGGTATATACATTCCTGTATATTCTACACGGTTTGCGAATATATTACAGCTTCAAGTATCAGCTGCAATTATAGATATCTAAATCTGCAAAAGAAAAAGAGACCGTCTCCTATGGATATTCACATACCTACGTATACATACGGAAAATATTATATTTGTAATTATGAGATTATATGCAGAAATATAGTATAAAATATACTAAAAAATATAATATGAAATATGTAGTATTATGTATATATACAAGGCAATCCACGTCAAATCAGACAAGAAATGACCTCGTATTTTTTAAAACAATCGAAACTTTTTTCACTGTAGGAAGAATATACAGTATGAAATGACATAATTTATAATGTTGATTACATTCAACATAATTTATAATGTTGTAATCAACATTATAAATTATGTCATTCATACTGTAGATTCTTCCTATAAAAAATTTCCGAAGAAATCGGCGCGCCATAGCGCGTAGCATACTACTTGGTTGAGCCAGTGACACGAGCACGGCGCGGCACCTTATTCATTAAAAATATATAAAAAATAGAATCTATCAATTCTCTATAAAATAAAAAATATGTACACTTTCAGAATGAAATGGAGAATGAAATAGCATTATTTCAAAAATTTTAAAAAGTCTATTTGTTGGTGGAAAAAATTATTAAACATTTCGAATATTTATAACAATTGTAATTAGCAATTTCTTGTAACTTAAACTATTTTTATAAAAAAGGTTGTCTCCTTAGCTTTAAAATGCATTTTTGAAAATTTCTCTACGACAAATATAACCAGAGATATTAATTTTTGAAGTTGACAACTTTTTCATTTTTCACCAAAATTTTGTTGTTTATAACTTCTGCAAAAAAAATATTTCGGACAAATACAAAAATACGTATCTCCTTATTTTATGTATATTTCACAAAAGTTTCGTTCGATATAAAAAATACGAAGTCAAAAAAGGTTGATTTTTGTCCGATTTGACAAGGAGAATTGCCCATATATATACAATTATATGCAAAAAGATTGCACAATTGCACATGTTTCTATACATTCTATTAAATATATTCATTGATATACAAGCAACATCCATTATATTAATAATTTATTTCATTCAACATCGTGAAGAGATAAAATACGAATGAAGTGAATACACAAGCAATACTACATCGAAAGAATATTTTCCAGTGTTGTGCAAAATGCTTGAATGATTTAGGTATTCGGTGCAATAATTTGTTAAAGTCCGACGCGGAAGGAGATTGCTCGAAACTCATTGGCAACTCTAGGAGAAGAATCCTAAGAGATTAAGATTTTTCAAAACATCGTAATTCAATCTTCCGCGTGGGACAAGCTCGAATTTGATTTGCACGCGTAAGTACGCGAAGATCGGCGCCGGTCTCCTTCTCTCTCTTCTCGCTAAACTCGTTTCTACTCGGTATACGTATGTATATACGTGCGCTCTGACCAGTACGTATTACTGAATTCCATTTCTTCTTCGTTCCCGAGCTGCCGCTGCGCGTTTCGGAAGATATACGGCGTCCGGCCGCGCGCTTAATCCACGTCCAGCGGCCGACGGAGGCAAATGTCTTCATCGATTAAGTTTATCGTTTACCGTGCCACGCAACCGAAAGCAAACCCCGTATTTCTCGCGGGCGAGAATCCCGGGCGATCGAGAGAAAGACACGCCTCTTGTGCGAATCGCGCGTTCACCGAAAAATCACCTTCACGGACACGGCTGCTCTAGATATCTCGCAGACGCGCTGACCGAAGAATTACGAGAGAGTCTTCAGCATCACCACCACCAATCACGATAAGTAGTCGCGAATGATATATCCGAAACGCGTGGTTGAGCGCGTGGTTTCCCCGGGCGATATTTCACGAAAGAATTTCCACTCTCGTCTTGAGCCTTGAGAGTTCCTCCCCTTCCCCTCCGTTCTTTCCTCCCCCGCGAAAGTCTTTGACATTATCGAGATTTCTGGAAGGCACCTGGAACGCGCCGCAATTTCGTTTCGTCTCTCTTTCTCTCCCTTTCTCGATTCATTTTTGTTCCTCTCGTTCCGTTCTCTTATCCGCGCCGCTGTTTGCCCTTCTTGTTTGCAATCCACCCTTTCCACTCTCCTTCCCTCTCGCCCCTCATTTCGCGTTCGTTCAGAATACCGCGATGTGGCGAGAAATAGAAAGGAAGGGAGAGAAGGGGGAGGAAGAGAGAGGTTAGACGAATGGGAAAGCCTCTGGAGTCGGGTAATTTAACAGAGACCAGATGAGATAAGATAGCCTCGCGGTTAGGTTGCTCTTGCGGTTCACCTTACAACTCGAGGCTGCGACGCTGAGCGAGCCTCCATTCCGTCGTGTAAACACGTTCCGCGCGCGATGCACCCGCATGAGACTTTCAAGAAAATGCCCGGATCCGACGCGAAGAAAGCTCCAGATTCGAGTTTCGGGACGCTCCAATAAGTCGGGCATTTCTACGAGATGGAAACGTCATCGACTTTCAATTGGAAACGATCATGAAAATTTCCGGTGTATAAGTAGCGCTATGACATTCCGTGTTTCTCTCCCTCTCTCTTTCTCTTACACTTCCATTTATTTACGAATTCTCTCTTTTCGAGTTTCTGAGCTAATATAGTATAAAAGAAATTTGGTTTATATAAAAACAAAATTATCTGTCTTATTAAGGACAGATCCACATTTATTTGTAGCACGAAAAATATGGAAGTAATTACATTCAGAGTGATACATAAATAAACGTTGTTTTCAAAACACCTACCCCATAGACTAACAGCATCGCTTTCAAAGCGGCAAACATAAATATTCGTGGCTACGATTTTTTAACACGCCACACAGAGAAATTAAAAATAAAAATACAGAGATGCATTTCGCGAATAAACAGGCTGGAGCGTGTCAAATCACAAATCTTTTAAAAACAAGAAAGGAAAATATTTTAACAAAAATAGAGCGAGAAATATGAGAAAAGAGTGAAAAGTTACGTTATGGCGAGCCGCTTGTCGCATGTATTTTTAGGAAGTACATAGATTACTAAAATATCTTTCTCTATTTTTTATCATTATTATTACACATTATTATATTCGTTATTCCATATTTTTACACGAAGAACAAAGTATCATATTCTCTAAAAAAGAGAGAGGTACACAGATAGAAAACGTGTAGAATAGATTAAAGAAGTTTGAAAAAACTACAGTATATTTAAATCAAAATTCCTGAATATTAAATTGACGTCCAATTACAATTACTTATAGTAAGCGTGTGTCTGATATTTAATTCTTATTAATAATAAATATGTAATCTAGCCAATAATTCAGATCGATTGCATTTATTCTGTTATTATTTTTACCAAAAGCACGATTTTGTTACAAGTTTAATATTAAAATTATGCAAAAATACCGCGATTGCGTCTATGATTCTGAAAATCCTGACCCAAAAATCCCATGGCTCATTTAATATCTCGGATCATTTATCGTTCAAATCGCCGCATAACTTCACTATGTTCTGTGAAGCCACCGGTTTTATTGACAGCGGTCTGAATTAGGATGGTCGCTGACTGCGGAAAAATGGTCCGCAGCAATGAACCTTTCATAGATTGCCTTTGAAAAAGAGCGTCGTTTCGTCATAAAGAAACTCGAGATAGGGGTGTATATATATGTATATATATGAAATATACCTAAGGGAACTGTGTGTACGTAAAATTACTTCGTAAATAAACGAGCAATGATAAAATAGGAGCAAAGTGTCAGACGGGAAGATATCGTAAGGTAGAGTGAATCGTACTCGGGGGACACAGAAAGTTTATACCAAGATACAAATGAATACGATCGATAATGCGATATGTAATGCGGTTGTGTATCGTTGGTGAAAACTCGTTGGTGAAAAAAAAAATAATAAAATTGCATAATAAAAAATACATTCGATTACGGGTGCGGAAAAAAAATAAAGCGCGGCGTTCGCAGTTCGCAATTGTATTTCGTGCTTGCACGATGTCAGTAATTTTATTGGCGCAATCTTTGACGCGATTCTCTTGTGTGTTTGCTCGCAACGTCTTCCTGCGGAAACATTCTATCTGTGCTACTCACGGTATAGCGCGCTCAAATATATTTCACCTATTAGGCTAACTTTATGCTACGCTCGAGACGCATGCTTGAATGCACGAGTTCCTCGCGCGACTCTTCAACGTAGGACCAAGTCGGTTTGGTTGGCCCAATTTTCGTTACCGCTTAAGTTAATACAACGTATTTCTCCAACTCCGAACTCTCCGCTAAATGATGCTTCAGAAGTGCAAACACTCAAAATGAAAGTCATATCCCGGCATGAAGTATTATGATTCGTACTTGACATACTGCCGACTGAAATTTCAACATCTCTTTACCTTAAAATGGAAAACGCGCACAAATAACTCATCAATTCATGAATTCAATAAAGATGAAAAAATATTTCATTACCATTATGTATATAAAAAAAAATTTCATTATGTCGGATATATCTTCGAGCTCTCGCGGGCAATAAATTATGCAACGCGGCGTATTTTAACAAGCATTTATTTCAACCGAATGAGTGTTTTATGTAAATTCGTACGTGATTATTAATTAACGCATGATTTTCAACATGATTCGTACAAATGAGCTTAATACCGCTTGCTGAAATATTTATTATGACTATCTGATGAATATAATATATCTACCATTATTACACATATAATTTGCTAATGATATTTAAAAAAAAAAACAGGCAAGAAAAATATATTAAAACTTTTTAATCTATAAAATTGAAAATTTTCCAATAAACCTTTTATACTTGTCAAGAATAATGAATTTTCGTTCACCATATATTTTTATAGAATATGCTTTCGACTAAATAAAGATGAAAGAAATCTTCAATATTTCCTATATAAAGCCATCAACGTCACAATTTTTATCGTGACTGCAAACTGTTAATAAATAAATCCTTTTTTTATTAACCCCAGCAATGAAATGCTTATAAATTCAAATGTGACACATGAATACACAAGTAAATTTAAAGCGCGTCACCGATAAAATTTTACTGATAACTCTAACATATTGTCAAATAAAAAGCTTTATAGAATATTATAAATTTGTGGAATTAGAGAGCACATTGTGTATTTTTTTATTTTTGTATTTTTTAACGCGAAATCATGGATGCAGGTATAAAATATCCACGCCGCCTATTCCGAGTACTCTCCCATCTAAATTATCAAGCTGATAATTTATCAGAACGTTTCCGACGATTTTAACCCGTCAGGTATTAATCACGCGACTCCTCGAAGAGGAGTTCAATGTACGCGACATCTGGCATTAATTCGACGCTTAACGTTCGACAGTTCGAATCCTAGAGATCTTCGATCTTGCAGACCGCACGTAGCAGCTCTGGCTCGAATCCCGCATATAATTTCCGTAGGGCGAGCTCGGGACCAGAGAAGCGTCTACAGGAAGAACGATGGGTGTACGTCTGTAAGTAGTATTTGTGAAATATGGCCCCGACGGAAGCGTTTTTATTCGTACACTTTATATACACCGGAGATCGCCAAAATTCTGACATTTCTATTCGCAACGTCTCTATCAAGCAACGGACGCAGAGGTCTGTAGAATTTTACGAGTCACCATAAGATGTCGAAAAATAAATCTGGCGGCTTAGAATCGCATTTGATTATAAATCTCTTATATTGACGTGCAGCTTAGCTTTGGTTGTAGTTTCAGAAACGTAAATTATGTATTATTAAGCGAAATTTGAACAATTATATTTTTTATAATCATAATGAATACAATTATTGATAAATGTCCAAGATTTTCATCTTAGTTTTCTGAAATATACGAGATCATTTATTAGAAAAACATAAAAAATATTAAATTGCTATCAACACACGTGCCAATTTTGAACGATTTTTGTAGTACATTTTTGCACGAGTTATTTCATAAATAATCTTTTTCTTAAAATTGAGAGATTTAACAAAATTTTGTAATGGTAAACTGTTGACAAAAAAAATGATATTACTTCAATAATAGTTTCTCACGTAAAATGTCGATTGAAACTTCGTTATTTTCTACCTAACTACCGTCGAATATCGTTGTTACGAAAAACGCTCGACATCACGTTCCACTTATCAATGAACCTAGAGTTTCAAAAAAACCCCACCGTATTCTGTTAGTTCGTCGAAAATATAATAATAAAAAAATGTCGCTAACGACTTTTTCACGATGTTCCCAATGCACAGAGTTGTATCGCAAGTATGACATAAATGTACATTATAGTACATGTTAACGTCACCTGTCACCGCTTGATGCAGATCCAAGTCGAAATCAAAGGTCGCGTCGTGATTCTGCGCTAACGCGACTTAATCATCATCAAAGCCCGCTTTAGCTGTAGCAACTTCTAGGTCTGCTTGTAACGAGACTTGTAACTTGTTCACCCCCGTAAGTACAATCTGTGCTACACTCCACGTACTCGGAGTACCCGTTCGCGTCCACGCCAGGAGTCACCTATCCGTTTAATCGATGTTTAACGATTCGAGTTCGAGAAACTCGTCGACGAACTTACAGCATGACGGTCCGAACGAACTTCCACCATTGAAGGACCGAAGTGTTTCAGATGGTTCAGATTTCGATCGTATATGCAAGCGACCTGATATTGCATTGCACTTTCGAATTCTCGAATCGTCGTACGCTGGGAGAATAAGGACTGATAATGAAATTCAGTTCTTTGTCTTTTCGCTGAGCAAACATGATAATTTCCGCATACGAAATATATATATATATATAATCAAACTATAATATTTTAATATAAAACTGCATTACATTTAATATTTAAAAAAATTAACAAAATTAATTTATATATTATTATAAAGAAGGTAAGCAGGAAAAAATCAAATTACTTTTTAGCAGAAGTTGAATTTAAATAGTTGCTTTTTTTTACAGGAAGTTTTTGTGGCTTCTCTCTCTTTCTCTCTTTCTCACTGTCTCTTTTTCTTCTTCTTTTTCTCTTTGTGCGTGTGTATGACTGACTTTTAATTGCTTATCATTTGAAAATAATTAAAAATTGCACAAATTTCGATACGAACCAATTATTTGTTAATTGATCTAAAAATTTATATATATGTATATGTAATGTAATTCTGTTACATTGAAATTCGTGTAATTTTGAATTATTTCCAAACTATAAGCAATTGAAAAATTAACCGATTGCATAAATGGAGTTTAAAAAATTCAAATGCATAAAGCAATGTTCTACATTTAGCTACAAAGTTAACTTTAAAGGTAATTAAAAGTATAGAAAATTTTAAAATATTAAAATGTTACGAACAGAAATGACATATAAGCACTTTTAATGAAAATCTCTGTAACGATGTTATTATCGTTCTACATTCTGCGCTGTAACTCTAGCTAGTAATAATTGCTGAGTACGTGAGCGGTCAATTTGCTACGTCTATTTAATCCAATATCAAGTCCGCGGAAACTCCGAAAAAGGTAATTATATCTCGTAATTCGAAGCGCTATATCCGTAAAACAAAATAATTGAGAGCTAATTGCTAGAGTATTAGAATCGTTGGTTTTTTTTTCTTCAATTGATCGGAGTAATTTTTATTCTTTAAAAAAAAATATTGCGATTTTCTGTTTTACATAAAAAAAAAATTATTAGCATTGATTAAGTAACTTTGTCGTTAAACGAAAAATAAAAATGGTCGAACATTTTCTTTTTTCCTAATAGAATGCTAATGGAATAATACACACTTGGAGCTAATCTGATCTTATCTAACCGTACTGCATCGAAGAAAAGAAATCTCGGACCAGACAAGCGAGAAAATTACGTTCCATCTGCGAAAACATCGAGCGAGAAACCGCGATTTTAAATTGAACGAATCGCAATGGCTCTCGCGCAAACAATCGATAAGTAATCAACGCTGGTCTTCTTTTCTAGCTTCTTTCAGTCCTCATTTCCTACCCAATACTGTAACTTGGTTTATATTGACGCAAATAAAAAGCCGGAAGTAACTGGATTTATTATCCGCGAAGTATATATTGGAAGTTGCTAAGTGCATCCGTTCGTAAGATAATATTGTACTCGAGTGTTGTACGTGGTAACGTTGTTTTCTATCCTTTGAAGCAGGACAAATTACGTTTCCATCTCGAATAAAGGATAATAACATATATACAACAAAAATACATACATATCCCTCTCTAAAAAAGACATGTTATGTCGATATTCGAAAGTCTCGAAGTAAATTGTTGTCTCTTTTTCGCTCTGATTGTTTTTTATTGTGTCGCTTGCTTCGTAGTGTTATATATATATATAAGGGCTATTTGACATCGCTAAAGTTATTTTGACAGTTTTGAAGTCAATTAGAGATATTAATAATAGTAAAGATATTAAAGAAGAGGAATTTTTCAGAGGAGTGCATATTATCTAAGTATAAATATTAATGTGCAACACATTTTTTTTATATTTAAAAAGAATATTACTGTTTGCCATATTCATCGAAGTTTGCTCCTAAAGATTCCTCTTCTTTAATATCTCTACCATTATTAATATCTCTACTAATTGACTTCAAAACTGTCAAAATAATTTTCGCGATGTCAAATAGCCCTTAACATTACGAAGCATGCGACACAATAAAAACCAATCAGAGCCGCGAAAAAGCGGCAACAATACACTTTAAGACTTTCGAATATTGACATAATCAAACAGGAAAAGAAATCCTGTTATATATAAAATTCATATTTGTGAAAACTTTCTCTTCCCTCTTTTTTTAAGATGGAAACGATCTTACGTACAATTTTGGCGCATTATCGTATATTATTTGTGACTATCAAAATCAATCTAGCAGCGTTTAAAGAGGAAGAAGCGTCTATCTTGTAACATAAAGCGATAAGACGAAGAACTGACTAACAATAAATTGTAATATAATGCAAACAGAGATAAAGCTTAACATCTTAACACATCAATGAATACCGCCTAGTGTGGTTTACGCGGAATAATTGCTTCTGTCCGAACGAGAGCTTGTATTGTATGATTATGCATTCTGGCCCCAGTATGGACTTACCTTTTGCCGCTCCTGTAGAACGCCAGAAATCTTGCGCAGCTTATTCTCGTTTATTCTTCTGGCCAGTTTGGACTTACCTTTCGCTTCTGGCCATATCTATTCTGGTATTCGATTTAACCAGAAGGACATTCTTTCTATTGCCGGCTGATTATTATTATCGGCAAATAAACAATTTTACTTTGTTCATTTACGAAGTTAAATCGAATATTAAACGCACGCGTCCTTCAAGTCACAAAAAATACACACGAGAATTTATTAAAATATTAATTTAAAAAATTTCTTTCTTATAATTTTTTTTATTTAAAATTATCCACGGAAATTTGAAACAAAAAATAGATGTTATATAGTAAATAAATTGCTCTGAATCAGAAAATTTTTTCTTGCCTCGCGAATGTTCGGAATCGAATTGTATGATATTAATATAAAATTATAAATGTTTAGAAAACGAACAAATTTTGCAAGCGCAAATCTAAAATGCGTATTTATATTTGTATTTATCCGCGCACAACCCGTATTTTTGCCTGTTGCCCGTATTTGTTACACCTCAAAAGTTTATTAAATAATATCCATAATGAATGATGTGAGATTCGAAAGACATAATGAATTTCTTGCACAATCAATATAAGAATACTCAAATTATAAATGTTTCATGTTCTCATATTGTGTATACGTCTTTATAAAAAATTTTATATCCATATTTTAATCTTGTTATTACATCATATACATCTCGTGCACATTGTTCGTATCAAAATTATATTTTATATATAATATATATTTTTTTAAATAAAATATTTGCAATTAATGTAAATACAATTAATGTAAAACTAATCAGCTTTAAGACAATCTATATAAAAAATTATCCGCGACAAAACATCCGCGAAATATCTTTTGATCTCACATCATTTTACTATAACTTTGCTTTAACTGATGTAAAGTCAAGTTATTAATCAATATGGATGGATGAGCTATAAAAAATTAGGATAAAATCGGTGCAATATAAAAATAAGTTACAATATACAATTAATAATCATTAGCGCGTTTTTTATAAAATTAATTAGTAGATAAAATTTGCTATGTAACTGTAACGTTTCCTATCTTTATTTAATTTATGCTTGTGATACATATTGAAAAAATCTGTAAGTATATTGCTCTCTCGCACACGATTTATATAACATTTAATCCTGGATGGATATAAGGAGGAAGGAATAAAACAATTTTATTAATTAGATATTTATTTTATTTATTTTATTTATTTATTTTATTTATCTTGTTATATATATCTTTTTTATTTATATATATATATATATATATATATATATTGTATTTATTTATTTTTATTTCTCAAAATGTATAGAATATCTTTTTCTAATTTTGTTCATGAGGTATAAACATTATGAAGATAAAGAAATAAAAGATTTAAATATATAAAAAAAGTCGATGAAATTTCTTATAATCTTCTTTACATTTTTATATTTTTCTTTATTTTCTTTATTATTTTATTCAAATAACAAATCAAAAAATTTAATCAGATATAATTTATATTTGACTAATATTATCCAAATAAAAACATTGTTGATATATTAGTAATATTCATAATAATCTTACCAATTGCCTTTGTTTCTCTCTTTGTATAGAGTACTTAGTAGAAAACGTAAGAAATTATAATATCTTTATCAAATCTTAATTACAATATTTCTTATAAGTATGTTTTATGATTGTTTATCAAGCTTCTACCTGTAATATATTTCATTTTCTATTAATCTTTAATCTTTTCAAGATTGATTATAACTTTCAGGCAACTGGTATATTTTATAACAGTATTCTGTATAAGACAGAACACTGGAACCAATAAATCATGCGATATTAAAAAAACGAGCTCTCTTTCGTGAACTCTGCGTGCATGCGAGTGCATCCTCATACGTACGTTAAATCGATAAATGATCGTATTTATATCCAGGATGAAATATTCAGCCTAATTTGATTTAACCCATTCATTTTAAGGTAAGGATTTATCTAGAATCTACATCTACGATCTCTGTAAATCCATTACCTTCAAATAAAATAAAAGTTTGTCACTCACCAATTGATGCGTAACAGCGGAGTCGACAGCATTGAAGCTGTAACATAAATAAAAGATCCAAATTATAGCACAGCATCCCAAAATAATTAATATTTCAAAAAATTATTAGTGTATGCGCCGAAGTTCATATTCAATGCGTACAATAATAAGCAAATATCTAATGGAATAATTTTTATAAATTCTAAAAAAAATTTTTTTTAATAGAAACTTTTACAGAATTTATATAAGACTTTTTCTCTCCAATTCTCTCTTAGTTAAATCAAACAAACGAACCGAATTAATGCGCGTACGCGATTTATAATAATTAATATACAATTAATAAATACTTACTCCAGGGTTGCTCCGTCAGCGCCCGATGCCTCCTAGGCCTGCTCCTCCCCTCAGGTTTCAGGATTGTCCGTTTCCAAAGTCCATCGATTTACACGCGCGATACTTTGAACGACACTCCCGCACTTTAACACGCGATACTTTAGACTTTAAAACGCGCGATACTTTGCTCGACACTCCCGAATTCCGCGATCGCGAATCTTGCGCGTATATCCCATTTCGCGCGAGAATCATACTCTGAGCCAACCAGTCGGGACTGCAACGGTAATTTCGAGCAAGGGTTAAGCCCGAAGCAGAAGAAGACGGATTCGATCGACGGGATGGACGCGAATGGGATTCGCTCGACTCTTGTCTCGTGCGCATATTCGCATCTCAGAGTGACTCGAACTAACTTAGGCGCGATTTCAGATGAGACGCCAGGATGCTGTATCACAGGCGATATCACAGGGCAGGTAGACGCGCCGAGAGAGAAGATACCCATTTCTGATGCTAATCATGTAAACCATGTATTAAACAATCTAAGAAATGGGAGCTCAACCTCTCGGAACGAGCTAAAACCGGCCTAAGTAATTAAATCAACTCATCAACGCGATACATAATATGCCACCAACCAACGGTGCAACATAATAGGACTGGTAGACGAGACAAGAGAAGGGACCCATTAACGACGATCCCGAACAATCGACCGAACTCTAATCCGATTCGAGCCGAGCCGTTTGTCGAAGCAGAGCGTGTTCCTCAATCAGCCGGAACTTGAGCCTGAGCTCAAAACCGCGCGAGCATCGTACGTAGATGTACATGCCATACGTGCGCGGCCGGCGTCACTTCGTGTCGCGAAACACGAGGCATGAAGACGTTGCATTCGCAACGCCTCAATGAGACGTCCCATTCAATCGGCATCAAAAGTACGATTCTCGACGACAATTATGAAATCGGGATATCATTGCGAAGATGCAACAAACTTGATGAAAAACAAACTGAATGAAACGTGATATCGATCGATAGCGTTAAAAAACGTCCCCAACGTCCCCACCTGAAACAAAAAGCGAAGAGACTCACGTAATTAATCGAATGCGTAGTTAATCTGAGCTATTGTATGGGAAAATATATCAAGGGTCTTTTTAATTTCTTAATTGTTACGCAATTTTATTATTACCAAGTATTTTGAATGAAAAAACAGCTCTGGAAATCTATTTTATTGATTTGTTTATTTTTGGTAATTTTTATATGTATCTTTCTTTTCAAACTTGTCCACCTGTATGATGTTGAAAATCTCTCTAGTAAATTAAGACGTTGCTTGACAGGTGAGCGTAGTGCACGCTTGTATTATTTTAGTAATTAAAAATGTATAGATAATGTTTTTAACGCAACAGTTTTCTATGATACACATGAACATAGAAAATAAAAAAGATGAGAAGTAAAAAATAAAAAAAGAAGAATGAATATTAATTCTCTCTTAGTTACTTTAGTTAAATTTATATATTAACTAGCTATTATTATAAGTTTTTCTTGATCCTAAATAAATAAATGAATGATGTTATAATTTATATAATTTTAAAAAATGACATTAAAGAAACAATAAGATAGGAACGCGTGCCCTGCGAGTTCTCTCTCTCTCCGATCTCTTATAAAATATCTTCGCTGACGCCAAACTGACCGCATAGTAATTGAGAGTTAAAGCAGACAGAGGAGATTAGGAAACTTCTCTCTTCCTAGAAGTTATTTTATAACAATCTTATACCGATTTATGAGTTAGGTCGTCAGCTGTCAGATCCAAGAAATATCGCACCTCCAGAATAAAACGGGCGCAAATAAAAATACCCAGACGTCGGAAAAATTGATATAAAATATTATTTTTCTCTCTCCTGAATTATAAGATGGCAAATTGGTGCTTGAGTCATTTGGCTAATTAATGTCTTGATTGATTAATACCTTCTAAAGCATGATTAATTGCTTTCTTTCGTAGATGCTCGAATATCTCGAGCTGTTCACCTCTCTTTTTTTCCTTTTTTTTTAGATCGTGTTATTCCGAAGTGCACTGAAGATACACGATGTAAGAATGTACGAGTATTTTCGTCGTACGTTAGCAGAATAAGTGATTATTCGAAGAGATGCGAAATGAGCATACTTGTGAATGGAACAAAAACGTATACGCGAATCGCTTTCTTGTAGAGCGTTCGTTGATCCGCAAATCCGTCTCGCGAAAAGGAAAGAGGACCTCTCCGATGAAATATTGCCGGTGACTAGAGGCGTTTAAGGGGGTGAGCAAACGAATTTACGGTTCGCCGCTAAATCCTGAAGAATACGTCTGCCCGTGGGAAAGTTGAGGCTGATGGTGCACGTTAAGGTGTGTTTCGCAAGAGCGAGGCGATGAGTCCGCATATCGTCTCGGCTTCAAGTTCCATTTCGTGAAATATTTCTATCCTACGTATTCACGGCGCGGGTGAATGTTGCAACGACGACGTGTGCTCATCCCAATAAAACGTTACGAAAATTGTACGCAGAGTGTACAATTGTCGCATATATCTATGTGTGCAACGGGTCCCACTTCCATTTTCGCAGTTCTCGCAAACGAGGAATGTCAGCGCACTTATTCGCGTACCGTGAAATTTTGTACGCAGTGCGTTCCATAGCGTTCGGTTACGCTTTGCTGATTTTATACTTCATTACAATTTCCCACGTCGTCGCTTTCGTCGTCGGTTTCACTACTTAATGGTGTACGTGTCTTCGGACGTAAAACGGAATTATTTCCGAAAAAAAGAACAATTTAAAATCCCCTACAGTTGAAATAACTGCATTATAATATTAGAGAGAAAAAAATGTAACATAACTCTTTAGAAAAGTTTCAGTTTTATAGATTCACCATTCCAATATTCACGGGAACGCGACGTATCTCTATGCCGAAAAAAAAACCCTGAATACATGAAGAAAGAAAGAAAAGTATTAAATAGCTGCAAAAATTTTTTACTCTTGTCGCGCGTACGCATTCCTCACATTAATCATGCGTAACGTAACTTACCAGAATAAAAGCCTTTTCGAAAGTTTTCTTTTTGTCGCAAAGCGCAATATTTTTTATTCTATATATATTTTTTACATATATTTTTATTCTAGATTTATATATATTTAAAGTCTCTCATACACAAATTTATCCTCTGCATAGAAGGAAAAGGAAAGAAATTCGAATTCAAAACGATGTAGAGATATAAGTGAGCCAACAACATTTCATAAAATCCTATTTACTTCATAAACGGAAGCTAATTAAACTGGCGGTACGTTGTGTATAACAACGAGATATCCAACTTAATTAACTCGTAATTTTACAAAAAAAATTTACAAAGAGCATACTAAATTGCCAGAGGGACCGGAGATAGTCAGCTGTGCTTCTCCGAACGTAAATTATATTTGTGCTCTTCCCCTTCTCTCATTATTTTAATACCGCTGATCAAAATAGCTACGAAAAACCGTGATAATTAGGCGGCACGGATAAAATTTATTGGATATTTATGCATGTATATAAAAGATACGATTTCAGTATTTATCTTGAATAAATCCGCTTATTGGCCATCGGTTTTATTAAATCTGCGGGGGATAATATAAAATCTCCCTTTTTACCTTCGAATATCCAACTTGCTCGCTTATTGTCCGTTATGAATATTCTAATCGACGTAAAACTCCGTAAAAATGCAGCGATAGATTTCGTTCCGTTACTTCGCTTCAATCATTTTTATATAACATATCTCAATATCTTGTTTCTACGCGCTTGGTTTATCATCGTATTTTTATTTTAAACTATCGATTCTTTTTCGAAGTGCCTTCAATACGTTTACTTAGTGTTCTTCGACACCGTACAGCAGCTCGAATTGAACTGACATAGTTTAAAAAGTATTGATAATTTTTCATATCGATGTACAATGCAAATTCTTATTATATTCAAAAGACTTCATAATTTTCGAGGAATTTTCAGAATCTCGTTACTACACAACGTCAGCTTTCCTCATAAGCCTGATATTTTAAACCGTGATTCCGAATTGCGGTTTCTTCCTGAAAGCGACAGCCGCAGCTTTTTGTCGGTCTTACCACTTGGCAGTGTTCTCATGCGCGCATAACGGACGGGGTTGAGCTTGCATTTTACGTCCACGGATACAATTTAAATCGCTGTAATTTAGAGCGGAATGGTACATTAATTCTCTATGTAATCATCGAGACATAATCCTTACTGCGAGAATGAGAAATCCACCGTCTATTTTATTATTGTTCGCTAAAATATTTCCAAATTTATTATAAATGAAAAATATATTTAACGACTACTGACACAATTTAATTAAAAGAGATCTGGCGCGGCATTTAAAATCGATCAAACTCCTTGTTCAATCAAAATTAAGCACCATAGAAGAAATTCTTTAGCAGATAGATAAAAAGTACAATATGGATATAAAACTCATTAATTTATGAAAAATATACTTCATAATCTATGAGCTTGATTACAATTTATTTGACGTATAAAAGTAATATTTAACTTTCATCTTTCAACGATTTCTGCAGGCTTTAGCAAAAGAGAAAAAATAAAACATATTATTTTAGATATTACGTACACATGACACACAATTTATTAAGGCAAAAGATTTGTATAAAATAATTTTTAAATTCAAATCATTAAATAAGTGTCATTTGCACGAAAAATAACAATACATTTGTTTGTACAAAGTTCATGATTCTTGAATAAATATTTAACTTTTAATTCTTAACTGTCTCGCAAATATATTATATTCATCTTAATCCTTAACGATCAAACTGTCGCTACTGTACTTTTATATTGTCCGCACAATTACTTATTAAACACGTACTTAACTCTACACTGGCAACGATGGAGAGAAAATAGCAAATAAAACATTGGACGGAGCTAAGTGCAGAGCCGCTATTTTGTAAGTCTTCCTTGGGACATTACAGTATTAGCCATGTAAATTGCTTTCCATAAACGATACATAAGTCGAAAGTATCAAGATAACCACGCGGCTAGTTAGTTTTCATCGGTAAGACAATTGCAAAAAATTCTATAATAAATGATATCAATTTAACTAAATATATAGTGCATATTACAAATAATTAAATTATGTTACTTGCATTCTGTCTGTTAAAATGGATATTAAAATATATATGTATTTTTTGTTGTAACTATTACTTTTAGCATAATATCAACTGTGCTTATAGTTTAATAAAATTTGCATCTAGAATGAAAGAGAGAGAAAGAGGCAGCAGAAATAGAATATATTTCTTTTAAATCCACATTTCATTAAAATAACTTTTTAACTGCATACGAGATCACGATAAAATTTCATTTTACTTCTCTCCGCGATATATAATCTGGCACTATTGAATTATCTCTGTGTGCAAGAAATATCGATTGGAGATAAAGTTAAAAAATTTTCGCGCATACCACGCGGAAAATAATGTAGAGATGTAATTTTGACGAGATATTTAAGGACGTTTTCTCTCATAAAGAGAGGCCGAGTAGTAAGCGATCGTAAGCTTACGTCTTCGTGAGAAACGATTGATGCGCCGTCATTCCCGATAATTTCAGATTCAATATCTTCTCTCGAATAAGCAAAGGGATCGATGAGTCGATAGAAAACATTTTAATTTCGCGAGAATCATATTCACGATTCACAGACCGAATTGGAACGGGTCCCGGCGCGGTGGTTGATAAGTGGGTGCGAGAAAGAGAAGCTCCGCGGTGTGGAAAAATGCGGACGACGCCGGATGGGAGGCTACAATTCCATTTGTCCCATTTCAAAGTGAAATAGCTTATAATGTCGAAATAAAACGTTCCCGAACCGCCCCGGTCGCGGTGCTTCGGGAGCGTCTGAAGTCGCGGTAAGAGCCGGAACAGGAAGATATTCCAGACGGAAGATGGACGCGGGATATGGAAATCTCCAGTAATCGTTGGCCTAGTTCCCTATGATAATCCGATCTAGAATCACATACTCTCTCTCTCTCTCTCTCTCTCTCTCTCACACATTTTTTACCCGACAATAAGAAGTTATCTGTCTTGTGTGGGAGAGTAATATGTATGCATATTAAACGAACACATTTTTACCCGATTCATAAAGGAGAATTATCTTCTACAATAGGAGAATTTTCTTCCCCGTTATATTATGTCTTAAATTTTGCAAAAATGTTACGCGAAGAAAGAAAGTAGAGAAAGACAGAAAGAGAGAGAGAGTAAAGTGCTAAGTCGTGAATAGTAAGTTTTATAACAATTGAGTGGGGAAACTTACAAGAGAGTTCTATTCACATATATTCTATTATTCGTATCATTCATAGGAGATTAAGATTAAGCATTTCCTCCTTTATTATTACCCACCTTGGTAATAATAAAGTTAAATGCTACTTAGTTTCTCTTACCACCGCGCATTTTGTTGCGTCGATGCTCACATAAAAGGTATCGGCGTGTAACTTAAATACCGCTTTTGAAAGAGAACGGCAGAATGCGTCGCGACGCCGGCAAAAGACGCGACAAGCGTAATGAAATTTCCCGGCAAACGAGCGGCGCCAAACTCTACGCAGTAACGTCCTTGTTAACGCTCCCTCTCCTTTCGAACTTTCCGCATTTGTTAGCACGGCCCGCGTGCGCGGACGGAGAGCGATTCACGGAGGAGAGTATCTGCCGGCATAAAGAGACGCCGCAAACTTTCCCCGTGTCCCTCTCTTACACCACACTTCTCGTTGTGTCCCAGGATATATCTTCCTCTAGCGCGGATTTAAAGCGGAAGGGGGGGTAAGAAGAACGCGGTCCGGCATGGCCGCATCCGGAAGTAGCCTCGAATCTCAGGCCGTTTACGATTCCCTGGACTGCGTTAAAACCGGAACGGAAGTTGAATTAGAAGGAACGATGAGAGGAGTTCAAGTTTCAGCGAGACGAGAGATGCGATTCGTGAGACTTTTCCCCGATCGACCTCGGGTCGGGAAAGGAGCGAAAGGATTCCCGAACAAGAGGGATAACGATTCCCTGCGAAAACGTGACGTTAATTGGAAAAGCGAACTCGATCGATCGCCGGCTGCGATGACCGATTAGCAATTGCCATGGAAAATACGCTTAATCCGTTTTTTCACCCGGTTAAGAATAATTTTCTATTTCTGAGTCGACGGAAAATACACGATAAAACTTTTCCGCGAATGCTTCTCGTCGCTAAAGCTATGATTATGATAAACAATCTAATAGATTTATTAACTCAATTTCGAAATAACTAAGCATCATGAGCCGGAGAATTCTGGATGTATAATCTTGAGTAATATTTATATAATATATATCACAAATATACAATATATAATTTTCATTGTATATATTTGCGATAAAAGTTTTTAAACTCTTCAAAAATTGAGAGCAATATCAAAGAAACCTGATTTCCTGAAAAATTAGAATAAAAATATACCTGATACGTTTGCGTGTTGTATCCAGCGTTTGAAACACGGTTTTTTGCTGGCTAACAATTTTCTATGAAAGAATGGAAGAAGATACGCTGCTACACGGAAATTTCATCGGCGGGAAAGGGAATACGTGCGCGTTATTTCTGCTCAAAAATATTTTATCGAAGGAGAAAGAGACTCGGGGGGGAAGCGAGCGCGATATGTAACGGTGAGGAGAGGGAGGAGGGTTGTACTTCTTTGGGCGTACATCCCCGTGTCCAACTTCCATAGAGAAGGCATCCTCTTTCGCCGTTACGAGCAGCAGCATAAAGCTCCCTCTAAGCCAGTTTCTCGTGTTTCACAATCTCGAGTGAAACAATTGAGTGCATTTCACGCCGTCCCCGAGAGAAAAGGGCTAGTGGGCATCAGACAGATAGAAACATACAGGTCCCGCAAATCCACCATCCAAGAGGATAGGAGCGCTCCCGTTTAAAGTACACGGAACGACGATGGTTTCTCTACGTTTGAATAGAACTGACTATAAACGCGGACCTTCTTCTTCTCCGCATCTTTGCGACTGTGACCCGAATGACGGTTGGACGGTTCTTAAATCAACTAGTCGACAATGACCGATCTGTTGGCCCGAAATCGACGGCGAAGCTCTTTCCGGATCTCGCGAGAACACATAGAAATGCGTGCTCTCAATTTACCCTCACATTCAAGTATCCAAGAGAAATCCACGAGAGATGCTGCGCGATTTATCCGTGGATCTCTCTTGCAAGAACTCTTGCAATCTACGTGATACTGCAGAATATATGAGATAAATTTTATGATAATTTTTTCGTCGAATTTCGTTGCATTATTTTTTTGAAATATATATATTATCTCAAACAATTTTTATTAAATTATTTGCAAATTATGTGCAGGATATTTTCTTTGCGTATATATATTCAAAAAGGTTTATTTTCATTGAAATTCTCGATTTTAATGGAAAAATTGTCGATTTCGTTCAACTGTGTTATACAATTATATATAATTTTTATATTTCTTGTCTACGCTTCTTTAAGAAAGTCAGGGGCCTTATTAAAATAAAAATCTCAAATTAAGATTTAATTTAATTACTTGGTATCGGACCAAGAAAAATTTTTGCCCCGTGTACAACTAATCAGTTTCAAGGAAAAATTAATCTTCCTTAAAATTGACACACTACCATTCGCGGCCGCCTCTTTCTTAGCTCGTTAAAATTTAAATTTATATTTCACATTGAGAATCTTACTAAAATTCTTAACTGTTTTATATTGCTTAACTGTTTTAGTATTGCAAAACTGTCGAAAAATCACCAAAGTTTTGTCTGTCACATCCGTCGATGTCTAGGGAGGATTAATCCTTCTGTCAATGAACGGATACCCGGATACTCAAAGCAACTTTAAATGTTAAAAATGTGTCGAAGCTTTTCTCCGCTCGAAACAAAATACAAAGGGCCTTTATATTTGAAAACCTTCTAAAATATAACATTCGGTTTACCTAATTTTATTGCAAATCAAGATAACTGAACGTCCCGAAGATATTTTAAGAATTATAAAGCATTTTATCACGTTTAAATCAGTTACAAATTATCTCTGACTATACTAGAACACAAAGCGTTCACAGTTCGTCTTTATTCGCGCTGTTCGATACCTAGCAACTGCTATAAAGAAATTGTCGCAGTGCAATGTGTCGAAAACGCGCAGTCGGTATCCGGAAACCCATACATTGATGGAAAGATGAAAAACTATGCATTGACAGAAGGGTTAAAAACGACCTCCACCCAGGCGATGCTCGCTGAGAAACGAAGTCTGGGATAGCGGCACTCGACATTAATCGAGAAGAAATGTAAACCGAAAGTTCTGCCAGTAATCATCGGAGCGGCTCCGGAGGCTGCGTTCCGCGCTCGTTATTTCAAGATGTTGCCGTCGAGCCGTTCTCGGCCAGACGGTCAAACGGTTTCGCTGCCGTCGTGTGCCACTGAACGTGAAATATCCGCGCAGACGGAAGTTATAAATCACTCGGCGGAGCGGCACCGACCCAGAAACAGAGGCGGTAAGGGGATTCCGTTGCCTATTCCGGCTCGAGGTCGCGACGTAATTTCATTTTATCTAGCAGTCGGCTATCTAACCGAAATTCTTCCGCTGCCTATCGGTACACACACACACACACACACACACGGTACACATATGTTACTGTATTAGGATTTGTTTCTCTCTCAACGGCATTCACACACGGATAACGCGAGAGGGTGAAACAACCCCGACACGTTCCGCCCCAGCTATTTCTTCTTCTTCGTTCTCTTATTCGCTTCGCCGCGTTCCTCGAGTGTACATACGTATAAAACAAACGAGATGAAATGCAGGCGTGGATGTATCTTCGAGGGACCTCGCGACGAGGGGAAGCTGATGTCGAAAAGAGTGGTACATGTAACGAAAAAGAAAAAAAAAAGCGCGCATGATAGCTTGCAGCTTCGATTTTGAATTATAATTTATTGGCGCGACAAACATGATTGACAGCTTTAAGAGTATTTTCTTATACTATCGTAAATACGTATATTTGATTGCCATTACCTCTGCGAGAACACAACTTCAGTTATATATATATATATATATATATATATATATATATATATATATTAATGATATAATGATAGAATATAATGTGAATAAACGGGTTATTAATGCGCAAAGTGGAGCACACAATTCTGAGAACAGAAAGCAATGGTTACTAAAAGTAATTCCGCGCGAATAAAGACGCTGTGAACGCTTTGTGTCCTAGTATAGTCAGAGATAATCCATTTGTAACTGGTTTAAACGTGGTAAAATGCTTTATAAGGTGCATAATTCTTAAAATATCTTCGGGGCGTCAGTTATCTTGATTCGCAATAAAAATAGGTAAAACGAATCCGACGGAAATCTTGAAGATAAACGCATATACAAAAAAAAATTACAATACTATCGTCATTAAGGTTTTCTCAGAATACTGCGGTCTTCGTAATCTCCTCTTTTGCTGAAAATTGCAGCAAAATCAGAAGACAAAGACGTAGAAAGAAAATAAAGGAATTGCGTAATTATCTTTGAGACGGTGTGTTTCCTTTATTTATTCTACTGGCTGAGAAAAGAGAAACCGCTGACATTATCGATTCGTTAAAATTAATAAGTTTTATCGACAGGATAAAACTTTAATTAGAAATATCTTGTTAAAATAAAATTAAAAGATCCAATAACATTACTACGTATGATTTCATCATATAATTTCACGGGAAAAAAATATTAGCTACCATAGTTAAACTTTAGATATCCCTATATTACACCTGAAATTTAGTTATCATGCCTAAATTTTAACTATGGTAACTAATATTTTTAAGCTATAGTTTAACGGAAAATTCTTCGTTAAATTATAGTTAAAAATATTAGTTACCATGGCTAAAATTTAGGCATGGTAACTAAATTTCAGGTGTAATATAGGGATACCTAAAATTTAGCTATGGTAGCTAATATTTTTTTCCGTGTCTCGCTCTCGTAATATGATATTTTTAAAAAATGCATTTTTAAAATTTTGCAAATTTCTTTCAGTTAACCAATGTCAATTCAAATTGATTAGTCAATTAAATTAATTAGTCCTTGCAAATACGAATAGTGAAATTTCAACGTTGTTTAACAGACAAAGATCGTTATTCTTACTTTTCATATTTATATTAGAAGAGGAGGAGAGACATGATATATTTTCAATTATTACATATAAAAGAGTCTTTTTCGTGTGTGAGAAAAAAAGTCAAACAAATAAACAGCAATAATGGGCAATAAACCAGATAATATTTTTGCATTTTTTTATATTTTAGATCATATCTCGCGAATGAAAGAAGAATCGCATCTCTTATGTGATTCTATACAAAGTCGTACGATAAAAGAACCATGAAAACCGTGAAAAATCGCAACGGGAGTGTTTTGAAACTTATGGCAGCTCCAAGCTGATGTTGCTTTTGCAGTTTGGCACCAAACGTTAAAAGTTCTAACATTCGCATCTAACGCAAGCGGTCGGTATAAATAGTTTTGCAACCCCCGAGGCGAACGTGTGTGTTAAAAGTTAAAAGACGCACTGTCTTACCACTGCCAAGGGAAGTTAATCATCGTTACACTGCTAATATCTAAGTGTATATATTATTTTCCTCGTTTTTTCAATCTTTAACGCGAGTCACCGCGGCTAAAGCTAATTAATCTTGTCGATTTAACGAACGTCAATTAATTCTGTCAATACATAAAAGGTATTAGTAGCATATCCTCCGGTTTAAAGAACGCGTTTAACAACTCGAGCTATCTTAACAATGCGCTACGTACAAATAAATTTTAGATCGCTCGGGAAATGCTTCTTTTTCTTCTATTTAGAATTAAAATTGGTTGCTATATTCAAAATAATGGATTCGTTTATACAATGAAAATGAAACCGCGTGTGTATACGTATATTCATATCAATATAGTTTCTGTGAAAAGAAGCGAACACTTGTCGCCACAGGTACAAACTCGTATGCATATATATATATATATATATATATATATATATATATATATATACATCGGAGCAGGTTTCAGGCTCTCTACTTTACTAGCGTAAAACAAACCTCGCGAAATTGCGAAACCAAGCAGCTCCGTGTCATCTTTGAAACTGGCTGTCTAGTACGTGCGACGAAAATTCATGCAAAGCTAGCTATAGTCGTCGCATCTCTGGCGAACAAGCTAGCGAAGGGAATTCAGGTAGATAGCAAGGATGAAACTTCCGGTCAGAAGTTACACCCGTCGTCGGAACTTCACGGAAACTTACTCTCACCTTGAGAAGCAGAAAGAGAAAGAGAGATGTGTATATATATATATATATATATATATATATATATATATATAGAGAGAGAGAGAGAGAGAGAGAGAGAGAGAGAGAGAGAGAGAGAGAGAGAAATTGGGAGGGTGGGCAAAGTAAGAAAGGGAGATTATTGCTCGAGCAACGAAGTGCTCGCGGTTCGAATAGTCTACCATTAATACAGTTGTAGATAAATTTGCGCCAGCTTTACCTGCAGCGATAAGTTATATATGAATCGAAGCATAATTTAATATAATAAATACTCAATGGCTTGTGTATCTGCACATTTCAATAATTTCCTAATTTTTTTCCCGAAAGACGCGATCAACATCTATTTTCGTGTTGCTCAAAATTACTTTAAGAATTTACCTTTGCACGTTCTCTTTATAATAATAATGTCAGTTTTATCATTTAATATTAATCTTCCTCAGTAAACTTTGGGAAATGAAACTTATACTTAAAATAACTCTACATGTTATACATAACTTTCTACACGTGTATAATTTTAAAGATATTAACTTGGATATTAACATCCTCCCGCCTTAGAACATTACTATCACAAATTTTACGACATGGAACTTTTAATCATTAACTATTAACTTATTATCATCAACTATTAATCCTCTGATGTATTATGTACAAATTCTAGTTTATAATTTATATATAATTGGTGGATTTTAATATACAATTTCAAGCATCTCAATATATACAGCATATGTATATTCTTATTCAACTCTTAAATGATTCATATTACAAAAATATTTGCCATCCCAAAGTAAAGTGTCTGCAATAAGTAGAAAATAAGTCAATTAATATCATATATACTCTATATGTATAGCTGCTGTACTTAATTATACAGATTAAACTTATCACACGAAGAACCCAATTTAGCAAGTCCGGAATGGTTTCTTAAGTACATAATACGGTATTGTGGCACTCGCAACTTCCGCTTGTGCTTTCTTCTGGCTCTATAAATTGTATGCGAGTTTCCTAAGTTAGCATTCTAATAATTTCTCTGTTACGATATCTTTGTGTATTTTGAAAATTCGCGCTGCAGTAATAGAGAATAATAATGACTGTACACCCTGAGGCTAATTACGAAAAAAACGGACGATTCAAGAATATTTAATCGGAATAATAAAATGCGTAAAAAATAGCGATTTAAATATATTTTTGTCTCTATGTATACAATATTCTGATAACAGTTTCTATTGTTCAACAATTGCGTGAAAACTCTTCATACATTAATAAATACTTGTTGGCATTTTTAATGTACTTAATCTTAATTATATATATACATATATATATATAATTATATATATATATATATATAATTAAATCATATAATTATATCAATAAATTATAATTAAAAACTCACAATAAAAATAGTTTAAAAAAAAATATATATATATATATATATACAATTCTCTCTGACAAAAATTGTCCAAATTCTTACAAATAAATTTTTTTTTTAATCTGCCATTTTCTTGAAAATTTTTATTAGCATTTGAAAAGTTCTATATCGAAAAGTATTTGAAATTAAATCTGTTAAAATCTAAAAAAAATTACTAATTTTTATATAACGAAAACATAAAATTGGCGTCTCAATCTTCATAAACAAGCCGTATAGTAAAAGTAGTAGACTAATAAGCGAGCAATGAAGCAGGTTTCTCGGCAAACTTTAATCTCTTCTAGTGTACTCTATAACTCCTCGTCTCATTGATGAAACGTTGAAGTTTCAATGTTTCCTGGAGATACTTTCCAGAGTTTCCATTATTTAGATAGTATACCTTGCGCTCTCATTTCTACCTCTATCACGAATAATGTCAATAAACTCATACGATCTAAAATCATTCTCATGTTCTCATCACGGTAACATTTCAATTATCTCATGTTCTAATTGAGCGATAACATTTTTCTATCGATAATAAACCAGTAACAAATAGCATTATAATTTTACATAATTAATAACTCCTAATAAAAAAAAATAAAGCATTTTCATTCTTGTATAACGTCCATAATTTTCAATTACTCTTTTTTTCCTGCTTAATTTAATGTTAATATATCTCGAGATAGAAAGATGAGTTGAAATTCTGTGTAAACTGCAATTAAGATTGATTATACCTTCTCCATAGTATACATAATTCTATAAGCTTACCTATTTATTTACTCTCTTAGCATCTCATCTCGTGAAATAAGGCAACTTAGAGTGTTACAATTAACAACATAATGAAAGTGCACAATTTTTAATAACAATATCTATTAAATAGAGGGCATTCCTAGAACGATCCAAAATTCTTTCAGATTCCAGGAAAAATCGATACATATATATATATACACACATACACACACACACTTATAAACACTTATACACTAAATACATAATTCTCTTTTAACATTGTGGTAGTATTTATTTCATAAAATTGAGGCATTAGTGATTAATCACAATACAATCATTTATAGTTTCATTCAATATATGATATAAATATCACAAGAGAGTAGTTTGCGCTCATACACGCTTTATATGTATATGATATATACGCGCATTATACGGTATTTCGATATTTCGCGTCTAATATATATTATTTATTTATGATTAAATATATCGACTCTGATTGATTATAATAACATCATCAAAAATACATTACACACAGTCAAAAGTGAATCACCTCAACTTCCAAAACTTCTCTTGCGACATCGGTCGCATATCACACTTTTGGCAAGTAAGAAAAGATTGACTTATTGAACACCTTGTGCGTATGATAATAGTGATAGAAAAGGTCAGTATTATTGTAGGATAATAAAAGGTACTTTAAGTTCAATGACGTTTAAATTCGATGAACGTCATCACTCGGAGAACAAGCAACATTGGAAGACGACAATAATATAAAAAGAATTTTATAGGACAGGGTAAACGCGTTAAAGAGGTCTCGAAAAAACAATGTCCGTAAAAGACAAGATTCAACGTTATTGTATAAATATACTAATCGAGAGTTCATTGGCAGGTTTGCTGAATTTAAGGAATGCTTTCATTTGATAATAAGCAATGATGGAAGACATTTAGTATATATAGAATAACAAGAAATCTTCAATGTGTGGTCTCCTGTTTGAAATACGCTAGACAACTATTTTGTAGAAATATATTTATCGAAGCTTCTTAACATGTTCGTTGCATCGTCATTATTAAAACATATATGTATTGCAGAGTTACAATTTTGGCAATAAAAAAAAAGATAAAATTAAAAAATATTGTTATTGTATTATGCTTTTTCTTTCATTGCAAAAAAGATATTTAGTAAAAACAATTTCTATAACGAAAAGTTTTTTTGAAATATCAAACTCAAAATCATAACATATATATATATATATATAGTTATCTAAAGTTATCTCATTATATGAATAAGCAAATATGCTATATATATATATATATATATATATATATATATATATAGCATTATTTGCTTATTCATATAATGAGATTCACATAATACTTCTCTTATTGTTAATCAAAATATTATCAATTAAACAATATTTTATAATTTTTATTTATAAGTTTTTCTCCAACTATTTCATTTAATTCTCATTTTCAATTCAATCGATTTTTTCACCAATTTTCACAATTTTCTAGATTTATATCAATTGAAATTTTTGTTACAAATGCGATATATGTAAAAGTAATTAATATGGAACCTTCTGATGTTTCGCAACGAACATGTTAACTGAAAAAGTTTATAATGAAATTTACATTTGTTTCACAAATGTGAAGTGCCAGTTTCATAATATGCTGTTTTCTTTGATTTTGGCAGTAGTTTTGGATAACTACATATACCGACACTGTCAGCAGTAGCAGGAACTACTGGGCGGTGGAGTATCGCGTTCGTGGCATCTTAAAACTTTTTGATGCGGTAACAACGATTTGTCCACCGTAGCCTCCATCCTGCGCATTACGCGGTCTAATAATATTTCCACAGCGCGCTCGACATTCTGGCCGGTCGCGGCACTCGTCTCCAAATAAACCAAGCTGAAAAAGATAATATTTTCACTTGAGCAAATATATTTGAAAAAATATTGCACAATATATGTATAACAAAACTTGAAAAAAACATGTATCTATAATTTTTTTAAATGACGTTATATGCGTTTTCCTATTTCTGATTTGACTTACCCGTGCCTTTCAGCAAGATCTCGTGCTTTATATTCGCTGACGACGCGTTTGTCCTCAAGATCTGATTTGTTGCCACAAAGAATTATATCTGGGTCATCACAATATGCGTGAGTCTGCGCGCATTTATAAAAATATTATGTTAATTCAATAAACGTAAAAAAATTTTGAAACAAGCGTACTAGACTACAAGAAAATTTCATGCAAACTACATTTACAATTGCATTATCCAATTTTGAAATTCACAGGCATACATACCGTTTCAAATTTAAAAAACTCTTCATAAAAAATTTCTTCATTTAATAATTTCTTCATTTAATAATTAAATTTCTTAGTCACTAATGTTACTTTCTTCATTATACATATCTAATTTTTAAATCGAATGGTAGCTTGAACAAGCAATAGTATCGATTAATATGTAATTAAAACATTGCATAAATTAAAAAACTTGCAGATTCTTAATTTTTATTACATAAAAAATTCAAAATACCATAGATAATATATGGAAGAAATAGCATTTCTTTTGCAAGAATTTCTTTTTAGATATATTTAACAGATTTTTCCTGATTTATATCCATATTAATGTAAAAATACTTATATAGTTTATATCTTTTATATCTTTGTATTTCATGTTCCTGTATTTATCTACATTAAATATATGCAAATATAAATGCAAGATAGTGCCACTAGTTTTTCCAATTACGTGTATTGGATTATGCCAAGTCTTTCAAAAATTTTAACGCAATCCAAGCAAGCGTTTTAGTTAAATGCAATAAATCGCCTTGTTAAATAGTTAAGATAGCTCGCCTTGTTAAATAGTTAAGATAGCTTGTGCCAATACATTTGTCTAAATTTAGAGTACATTAGTACTCTGTGCAATAATTCACCCTGCCAATCACCCACATGCTTTATTTTACTTCCAGAACCATGGATATCAAGCAACAATATAATTAATTATATTCATGCATCATATCAACACAAACATAGAGCAATTTAAAAAAAAAGACACCAAGACGAAAAATCAACTCAAGCAAAGAATTGATTCAAAGAATCATTTGGCTAAGCCAAACCCTCCAATCTTGTATAATATTTACAATAATAAATGATGAATACCCTAAGCTGCTCCAGCCAGTTTCTAACTTCAAGAAACGACAATTCATTGGTCAGGTCAAAAATTAGTAGAAAACCCATGGAATCCCGGTAAAAGGCTGTGGTTAGACTTCTGAACCTGAATATTAACAATGTTAAGCTACTTGTGTGGAATATTAGATTGGAAGTCTTAAACCTTTGCGCACATGCAGAATGCATCATACATATTAATTAGAATATCAATAATGCTTATAATATATATGTATATATATTTATATATATATTTGATATGTATTTGAATCTTGCAGATCTTTGCAACATGCGCTTTGGCATATGAAGCTTTCACAGTAATGTATAATTAAATTATCATTTAAATATTATTAATGCAAAATATAATTGCAGCATAGTATCATATGTGTTTATATCTCTATCATGAATAATTGAATAATCATAAATATGACATAGATATACGAGTGTCATATTTGTTAAAATTTAATGCCAATTTGTCAAAGAGTGCAACAAATGCGTACCCAGATTAGCGATCAATGTCTAGTTCTACTAAAAACTACATGTTCTACCTACAAACTTATCCATATGTACTTACCGTTCCTGGCCAGCTGTGTCCCAGAGCTGCAAATGCACTCGCTGACTTCTGCCATTCGCTGTTTGATATATCTGTAACAATAAATGGCTTTTATTGAACGGAATGTGTCAGCATAGAGAATACGCAATTCTTATATCATTTATCATCGCTGTGTCTGATGTACACATGACATCTAGTCTAATACTTAACGCTTTCACTTAACTTGGCAGCGTTAATCACTCAAAGTCTGCGTTATCGCAATGTTATTTTTAATATGCAAGTAGTTTATTCAAAAGTACATACACACATACGCAGACTTCGTACAATGTTACCACATGAATTTATATACATATATATATAAAACCTATCTTCTTACCACTCGTTTCTCCTTGAAATCAATCCCAACAGTGGATATGAATCGAGAGTTAAAAGTACTATCGGTATATTGATAGAGGAAGCTCGTTTTCCCAACGCCGGAGTTGCCGAGCGCCAGGAACTTTACCAAGTAATCGTAATTCATCTCGGTAAGAATCTCGTGTGAGTGCTCCAACAAAGAGCTCGATCTGACGCTTGATGTCGGCAAGGGAAATAAACAATTTCGTTTTAGCGGAGGGAATAAATTAACGTAGTAATCGCCTAGTAAAACCGCGCACTCCCGTAACTCTCGTCGTCGCGAACAGCCGTGTCGTCAACTGTGAAGCGCGTGCGGCATTCAACGGCGTTTGGACACCTGTTGCCTACGTGTGCCACTTTCAAAAGATCCGCGTCCCTCCCCCGAAGCGCGAAAAACCGTTGGATTATAATCGGCGAAACTGTACGATTATATCATCTGACAATCGCACACTCCGCGAACGCACTCGCGATTCGAGGCTCGCGTCTCTCCGCGGCGAATTCGACGTGCGTTATTAATACGTGCGACGTGTATCGAATCGACGCAGCAACGTAACGAATCGCGACAAAAAATGGCGCAAAAAATGGCGCAAGAAATGGCGCCCGCTATTGCAATTGCAGGGCTACCACAAGCGTCGCGACAAAAATTCGAAATCGCGCGATAAACGCGGGACGGGAAGAATCATAGACGTATAAAATATATATAGACGAAGTCTATTCTTTAACTTCTCGGCGCGACTCGGAACACTATCCACCAATCACAGGTATGTACATATGTATATAGCCGAACACCGAGCCTGTCCGAAAGGAACCGAAGAGGATCGCATTCCGATATTTCGATGCATCTACTTTAAACCCCCCTCCCCTCCCCCCTTTTCTCCATATAATGCCGTCTTATGATTTTATGTGATTTTTAACGGCCAAATGAATTGAAAGTACAACGATTATCTATAACGTAAAATGACGGAAGAAATAGACGTAAAAGTTGACGTTGAATATTGGTAAGTATATAATTATCTAGCAAGACTTTTTTTTAATCTGGGCTAGATTATAGAATGAACACAACACATAAATTTCAATTATCTGCTTTGTAAATACAAGATTTCAAAATTTATCAACTGACGCCGATACAAGCATCTTTTATAAAGAATTATCATTATTTTATAACTTTTGCAAGCAACTGTTAATTGCAATTTTTATGGATTTATTTGTAAATATTATATACATCTTGTATGTGATAAATTATTTTTTTGTAATTTTGCAGCGGCTCGTGTGGACATAAGAAACAATTTCTTCAGTTAGCAGAGGAAATAAGAAAGAATGTTCCCAATGCCACTGTGGCTGGTGCAGCGGGAAGGCAAGGTAAGTTTGCAAATATGGCACAACAAAATATAAACTGTTAAAATTCTTACAATTGTTATTCTCTTTAGCATCTTTCGAAGTACAAGTCAACGATGAGCTGGTATATTCAAAGCTTCAAACGCTAGCCTTTCCCGACTTTGTCGCAGTTGCAGATATGATCAAAGATGTATCCTCAGGTAAACCGGTGAGAAAAATTGATCAACAACAGGCAGTAGACTGTGTATTATTATGATAATACATTTATAATAAGTACACAGTACAAATACTTTTTGTTACAAATCAGGTATACAAATTTTATTTTATAATTTACATTTTTTATGTGTAAAGAGAAACTTAATTATTTATTATAAATGGTTCGCTAAATATTTGATGGAACACATTTAGAGATTTTTCTAGAGATTTAGGAATTTGTTCGTGTTAAATTTCAATATGTGTATAAAGTTTAGATATATAATTATTCATTTAGAAATTATCTCATATAATTATTCATTTAGGAATAATAAATATGATCACCAATTTTAAGTCTACCTTGTGTTTTCTCCAATCGGGTTAAATAAATTCCAAATCTCAGTTTTCCATGAAATTCTTCCGCTAACGTTCTTAATGGCTCAATGGTTTTTTTCCCAGTTGTTTGATCAATGCATATCATTTGACATCTTGTACATGGACCATTTACCTGCAATAATTAAATATATATATAGCAATATATCTTAGACATTAAAAACTTGATCAATTCATACTTTAAAATTATTATTTCCTATGCGAATATATTCCCATTGTATTTCGTCAAAAGCATTGCAGCCTTTTATAATAATGTTTCCTCGAAATCTATGCAAAGTTGTGTCTTTTCTGAAATCTGTATCAGATACTTTATCAACAAGCCACAACACGCTTGCTTCATTTATTATCAAATACTGTGCTTGACTAGAAAATGATAGTTCTGTCTTGTCTATTCCTGTAAAGAGAAAAGAATAATACTAACAATAAGTTCAGTTGATACAAGTAACTGCAAGATTCACATATAATACATATTTATATTTTTATTACCTTTCTTTTGTCTCTCATGGCTTTGTCGAATTAATCTAAGATTTGGTTTGCCCAATGCCAAGCTTAACCACTCGGAAACTTCTGATCCACAATCAATACCTTGTACTCTACTCTCGCATACTCTGCTTTGACATATAGGATGTTCTATTGATTTTTCATAAGTATTTTCTAAAGGTATTTGAATTGTTGGCATTCCTTAAAATGTTTTATCATTTATACTAAAATAATGGTACATTAAACTATACTACAAAGTGTCAAATTCGTAAAAATTTAATACCTGGATATGTTAATTTCATAATCCCCTGCTCTTTAAAAATGATAGGTTTAAGCAAACATAAATTCACATGGTGTTTTTGCATTAAACAAGTTCCAGATGATGTTATTATCATCCATTCTCTATCGTATTCCAGACCTTTTGAATTCAGATTCCATGAATCTATAATCTCGTATGCACCACACGATTTGATAGGATATATAAATAACCGTTGCAAAGTACACTTGTTTACTTGTGTAATTATTTTGTCAGGGTTTATAATACAATCGCTTTCACTTTTATTATGTGTGTGACAATTATTTCGTAGATTATTGTTTGCAATATTTTTCTCAATATTTGTAATAGGGATAGGATAATCTAAGATGTTAGAATTATAAAAGTGCCTGTATTTTTTATGAACTTTGATTTTATGATCTGTCCACCATTGTGGAAATTTTCTGATGCACGGTTTATCGATAAAACATTTTATGATCATAAGTAAGACTGTCTGAACATCTTGAATCGTAGACATGTATCCAAAGGAGATTCTTACTGCTCCGGTCGGTTTTCCATTTATTAAATCTGCAGCACCACCGCATGTATATCCTGCTTCATAGTTTCGAAGAATTTCTTCAGTAGAAAGGGATAAATGTCTCTGACACGCACCAGGATTACAAAAACAGCCTGTTCTGAGATGTATTTTGAATAGTGCTGCCATATTTACGACTTCCATGTATCCTACATATTCACCATTGGATCGGATGAGATTAAATGTAACGATACCTCCTTGTGTGCTGCGATCTTCATAGTCAGAATCAGAGTATAGTTTTACAACTGGTTTATCATTACAATGATATAACGTTAATAAGGAATGATGCAAAGTTTGGGCGAGAGAAAAAACGTGCGTTGATATTTGATCCATGGTAAGCTTCGAAAGTATTTCAAAGCCATATTGTAACGATGCGATGGATAAAAACGAGACGGTCCCATCTTCGAATCTGCAGAAATCGAGACGTTTTAAATATTTTATTTTATTTTATAGACAAATGCAATTCTTATCTACCTTTGATGTAATACTTGACGTTTTTTGTGAAACATTTCAGAACTGAGAGCTACATCCACGGTCCCGCCACCGTAATAAATCTTCTCCAAAATGTCCGAACTGGAATTCTTAACCAGCAGGGCGCCAATGCCGGTGGGATAGCCAAACATTTTATAAAAAGATACGCACACAAAGTCTGGTTTGAAAATAGATAAATCCAAATTATTCGTTGGCACGAAGCCAGCCGCGTCGAGTAGAACGTACCACCTAGTCAATGGTTCACTAACAACAATAGAAAGCGCTCCTGTATGCGCATCTCTGATCCACTTAAGGGGATATTTCATTCCGGAAAAATTGCACTGTGCCGAATACACAAAAAGAGAATTGCTATTCTGTCTTTCATCGGGATCGCGAGAGGTTGCATGCTGGCTGAAAACTCGAAACGCCCGATTATGATCGAGACAAATGACCTCGGCACCTCTAGCAGCGACTACATCTCGCATCCCGAGAACCGACGTATGATTGTCTTGCACGTAAACAAAATTTCCCGTATACCGGGGAGTTGTCTCGTTGTTTTTATTCGCCTTGAAACGAAATCCTTCTGCGATTATCTTTAGAGCCGCCGTAGCGCCCGAAGTGAAAATAACGCTGTATTCATCGGGAGTCGTATTGAAGTGACTCAAGATCCTAAGTGATAATTTAAATCAATTTGTCATCTCATACGTTTCTTTTTTTTTTTTTTGTTTATCGTTATGCGATGTCTCACCGATATCTCATACGTTCGATAATATCCTGCGTCGATGAACTCCCGATACCGAGAGAATGCGGATTAGCAAAAAGAGAACCATGCAGATCGGCACCGACGTTCCTAATCTGTGTATCCGAATACAAAGTTGCGCCCGCGTGATCCACGTAGCATTCGCCTGAGGTAAAAAAGAAGGCAAATATAAAGGTAACAGAAAGAGAATTTTATGTAACATTATTTACATTTCGTCTATTTCCTTCACATTCAATTAAATACGCGCATGAATATTAAATACAATGTTTTGTGATTTGATAATCCTTCTATCTTATATAGTAATAACTCGACAGCCAATACTGATTTTACTAATCACAGCAGAGAGATTTAATATAAAAAAAAAAAATTCAAAATGAGCCGTAAAAACTGATTGAAAGAACATTTGATAGTTTTGGGACATCCTTTAGATAATAACAGAATATATTACGTAAATATTATTAAAGCGATATCATCATGCGAATCCTTGTAATCACGTCATCATAGCAGAGTTAAATTTATCATGTATCGCGCGAATAACAAAAAAAAAAAAAGATTGTAAGAAATTATTAATGCAATATGTCGATATCTTGTAAAATAATAATAAGCAGAATTTTATCAAAATATACATGTGCGCGAAATACATTCTTAATTACCTTTAAGTCTTGCAAATTCATTCTGCAGGAATTTCGTAGTGGTATCGTCGTATGCCGGCATGAACTCCAGCGTCTCTGTCATGGTGATGAATCCTTAGACTGAAACTTACTACAGCGCACACACCGACTTTAAGAGCTTTATTATCACACACTGGAGGAAGTTGTGAAGATACACGAACGATTACTTAACCAAGTTTATCCACAATTATTGCTACCGCTCGAGATTTAATGCAGAAAAGTGTGGAAACTTTCCAGGGAAAAAGAAAGAGAGAGCCGATACAATCGCGTTACAGTCACTTACACAACAACAATGACGTATGCCATTGCTGACAGAGCATCGTAACTAATAATTAACACAGAATTAAGGGGAATCCGTGCGGGATAAAGCAGATGTCATTATCATATGACGCTACTCTATAATAACGATATAGATAACGTAGATATGAAGTAGAATCTTATTTTTTATATATATACATCCTTTTATCGTTATATGTTCTCCTATTACGATATCGATGCGAGAAATTGTTGCACATTAAAAATAAACGATAGATTTATCGTAAGATTTCGACATACAAAGAGTTACGTCATTGCAACTTGTTACACATCAATATAAATCACTGCGAAATTATTCTCTACATACATAAATATTTTAACATTCTTAAATATTTTCAATATATTATATTCAGACGCTAACATAACTACATTATAGTTACATAATGTAAAATAGCTGAAATGCTCAATTGACACTTGACATATATTATTGTATTTTACAAAATTAAAGCTAGTCTCACATTTTTATCAAAGATTCACTGGCATTACGTAACATTTGTAAAAACTAATATAATAGTGTCGACATTTTATGTGATGAATTATACTAAATTATTTATAATTTATTAACCTAGAAATCAAAGAGCAACGTTTTTATTAATTTGTCTATATATATGAAATGTATAAAAATATACAATGCATAACACATGATATGCGTCATTCACTAGCTATCGCGATTATTATTTAGAGTTATTTTTCGGTGCTCACAAAATATATACATAAACTATACATTGTAGATTTGCCAATACACAGGCTATATATTTGCTGTATACAGACTAATGCTGATATATATTTTAAGCCGGCTGTTTTTCTATATCTTATGCAACTCGCGAAAGTTGCTGAGTAATACAATTGCGAATAAAGCGATATGTTATTCCTATTATAATCATTTTAAACAGGAACTAACGCGTGACGAGGTGGCCGAGTGGTTAAGGCGTTGGACTGCTAATCCAATGTGCTCTGCACGCGTGGGTTCGAATCCCATCCTCGTCGACCTTTTTTTTTATAATCTTTTTTGTATAAAGTAATATTTAATACTGTGACACTATTATATTTATGATAATTTCCACCTGTGTATGTGCAATATAAATTTCATATGCTTAAGAAAGTCGCACTATTAATATTAGTTATTTTGAAATAACTATATAGACAGTTACATATCTTTTGCATACAGATTTAACTAGTCTATTTATATTATATTTAATTGCTTAACATTCGTGATACTTAATCTCGTAAATTTAAATTAATTAATCTCGCAAATAAAAAAAAAATTGTCTCTTAACAATAAGTTACTTGTGAATTTACTATACTTTACGATAAAATTATTAACTTAACTTTTATTAAATGGAAATTTTGTAAACTCTTTATGTACGTATCTTACGATAAAATAGGTAAAATATCAAACATTAGTATAACAGTCGGGATATTAAATGTGCTCGAATTTATTCATGACATTTTTATACTTGCGCATTCTTATGAAAGTCTAAAAACTGCCGGTGCTATATTTGCTGATCGTAAAATATAAAGGGTTTAGGGTGTGATATTAGGTCACGGACAGAAAGATGGACGTAATCTTCGTATAAAGCATACTTTTACAAAGGAGAAAATTCAACAACTTATGTGAAGGGGTACGCCTGTCCATGACCTAGAGCACCATCACCTAAAGCAGTGGTGACCAACTATACGACAAAGGGCCGCATCGATGCTTTTCAGCGAAAATGCGGTAAATATTTTACTCGCTTTTTATTAGTTATCCATAAATATTTAAACTGAGTCTCTATAAAGATCCTAATATTTCATTAAGACAATTTTGTTAAAAAGATCTTGTTGGAAAAAACGCGCAACAATTTTAATTAAATATAGTATAGTTTTAACAAATATTGAGAGAAACAAAGATAAAGATACCTCTTATTCCAAGATATTTCGATTTAATGTGCACAAATTGTGCAAGTGATTCAAATAATTATAAAGCCTAGAATAAAAATGAGATTACGGAGTTAATGAATTTAAATTAATTTTTAAATTAAACATCGAAGCCGAAACCATAATCATTCATTTTCGTATCTGTTATCGTCTTATTTGTCACATTTACTGATTTAATCCGTTCTGATATACATATTTCTATACTATTGCCTGTGTATTTAAAAAGAAGAAATTATGTTCTTCTGCACGAATTTATTTGAAATATTTCTCTTGTTCAACGTTTTCTGTTTAATAAGATTGAGATCACATCTTTTATTTTCATTACGATATATAACGATCGATCTTAAAATTAGCGAGATGAAGAACGAATTTATAAACCGGGGAATTGATTGTCACTTTGATTAATTTTCATATATGATGTTTGTTTCTCTGAAGTAATCTTTGTTTTTCTCAAAAGCTATACATAATAATTCGAGTTAAAATTTCGAGTTAGAATTCTATAAATAATTCGTTATTAAATTTAAGACCTCGAGACTATATGAAACTATATGTAGGCGATCACACCCATTTTTTTTGTATCTAATAACGAGAGCAGTAAGTGTTACGTATTTCTCCTCTGTTACAGATATGACAGCGCTTATGTCAGTGCGAGAATTTGGAGAAAGCGAGTCCTTGGCGAGTTCTACAAAATATCATGGTAAATTTATATAAACATATCATATTACATAATAAGACTGGCGATACGAGAACAGCATCATCTAATTTTCTTTTATTGCGCAGATCAAATAAGTAAATTTTGAGAGCAAGTATTTTATATTTGTATAATTTTTCTATATAATTACATTCATCTATAAAATATTATTGCATTTTATTATCGTGAAAATCGCGTTATTCATTAGAAGAGAAACATTATACTTTTTATAAATTCTACATTTCTTTTATACGGAAGGAAGTATTATTGATTATAATTAATTATATGTGTGTCTTTACATTTTCAGATGCAAGAAAGATATTAAAATATTCCGCGTATTAAGCAATCGGATGTCAGAAGCGAAATTAAAATGAAAAGTTATTATTACCATGATAATTGTCGTGCTCTCGACGAACTGCTCTGTTTCAGATGCGCGATCTTAATTGGGGACCACGCCCGGAATTCGTCCATGTTCCTTCTCGAACTATTCTACCTCCTCTCCTTTGCACCTTCGTATGTTCCTTTCTTAATGATTTCCTACAAAGAAGTTTCATACACGTTTCCCTCTCCCATTGGCCATGCCCAATCGAACAAGTTTGTGCCCAAAATTCGATTGAACCCCCTACAATCTCACCCGCATATAAATAGTGGCCAGCAAATATCATTTCGCAGCAGAATCCAGTAGTTATTCCACTTCAAACAAGCAAAATGGCATTTAAGGTAAGCAGATCAAGCATCAACATTGTCGAGAACTTATACCAGTATTTTGTCTTATCACATGCGCATTGATAAATAACAGAGAATGCAAATTTTGAAATATTAGAACTAAATAGCGTTCTATACAGAGAAGATACCCTGCAAAACTTTGTAATCAAATAAAAATACTTTCAATTATACATATAATCGAAGCATTCGTTTTATATACATCTTGCTATTTATCAAAATTTATATTCCTCGTATTTTAATAAATCAAGTAAAAAAAAATAGATTGCGAATAAGAGTAATTTTCAAATGTAAAGTTAATTATCCTCAAAACTGAGAGAAAACATCACTTCTCTACTGTCAAAAGCTACAAATCTATGAAATCGAAGTACGTATAAATACATTAATTTACTTATTAAATTTTGATTCCGAAACAATATCTGAACATTCCTATATATATTCCTATTCACATTGTCATATTTATTTCAATATATTTTATTGATGACAATATTCTCTTTGTCGCAGTTCGTGATCCTGGCAGTCCTCGTGGCAGCGGCAAACGCTGGTGGACCAGCGGCTTACGACATCGGCACATTGTCCGCCGATCACAGCAGCATCGGCTACAGCCAGGAGTCCACGCAGAAGGGTTACGCCGGCCAGAACGTGGTGTCCTCGTACAGCCGGGCCGAGGACACCGCGCACTCGTCAGTGCGCGTGAGCAACAGCCACGTGAGCAACGATCTCCTGGAGCACCACGCCATCGGCTACGCCGCCGCCGCCGCTCCGGTGATCGCCAAGACGTACGCCGCGCCGGCCTTCGCCAAACAGCTGATCGCCGCGCCGCAACCTGTCATCGCCAAAGCCGCTTACGCGCCGGCCCTGACTGCGTACGCCGCTCACCCTGCTCCGGTGCCCGCTTACGGATACGCCGCCGAGTCCTCCGCTTACGGATACGCGACCTCGCCGATCCTCGCCAAGGCGACCTACGGCGCGCCCGCCGCTTATGCCAGCCCGCTCCTGACGAAGGCTTACGCCGCCCCGTTCGTCGCCAAGACCGCGTACACCGCTTACGCGGCACCGGCGGCAACCCCCTTGATCGCCAAGACTGCTTATGCGGTAGCACCTGCTGCTGCTCCCTTCGTCGCCAAGACCGCCTATACACCTGTTGCCGCTGCTCCGGTCCTAGCTAAGACCGCGATCGCCGGATTAGCGCCGACTCTCGCGTACACATCTCATGCCGCGCCGGTGGTCGCCAAGACTTATGCTGCCCCTTACTCGTACGAAACGGCCGCGCCCGTGGTGCACGCCACTTTCAGCGGCTTCGGCACTAGCTATGCCTGGTAAATTGATTGGATTGATTTAATATATCCCGTTAATTTTCGCGTAAGCGACTCGCCATGACTATGATTTCGAAAATTGTATCTCTTTCGCATCAGCGAGATGACCTTTCTAATGTTATCGTATTCCGTATTCTGAAACATGCGCACGATTTTTTATTACGTATCCACTCTTAAAAAAGGCATGCCAAATCGATACTGGATGAATGTATCAAAATTTTAGTTTATTATTGCTTCTTTTCCGTGATGCCGATTTCGGCTTTTTCGCTGTGAGCAACTGTTATCATAATTTAATTCCTCTCGAAAAATTTACTTTGATAAATATTTATATTGATTTTATATTAATAATTTATATTAATAATAAAATAAACGTTTATAGTATATGAATTATTACCACAGTACATGTAATTCAATTAATTGATAACTTGGCTTTACATCGGTTAAAGCAAAGTTTTCTGATAATATTCTCTGATTCTGTGAACATAGATCGGCTATAAAAAATTAGGATAGAATCGCCGTGCGTTATAAGAATAAGTTATTACGTACAATTTAAAAAAATTCTTTATAGTGTTTTTTTAATTTACACTCTACTTTACTTTTGTAATAAGTGTGTATATTGAAAGAAGCTATTAAAAGTCATTCGATTTAATCTATTAAAAGTTATTCCATCTAATTTGTTCTAACCCATATATATTTTAAGGCTGGATCTATCTATAATCTATAATTTATATCTATACAATTACTACAAATTCGTTACCTAAAAATAAATAAGTAAATAAAATTAAAATTTGTCACTCACCGATCGATGCGCAATAGTAACATTGATGGCATTGAAACTACGTTGATCTGTAATATACAAGTATAAAATTCAAATTATAGCAGCGTCCAAAAAATAATTAATATTTTAGAAAATTATTGTATGCGCCGAATTTTTCATTTGATGCATACAATAATAAGCAGGTATATAATATGGAATAATTTTATAAATTCTGCAAAGATTATTTATTTTTAAATAGAAACTTTTACAGAATTTATATAAAAGTATTTTTCTCTAATGCTTTCTTCTATTAGCCCTCTTTTTGAAGTTAACGTATTCTTATTTCTATTTGCACATTTTTATATATAAGCATAAATATCATTAATTTAGGGCATTCGTAGACGAGAACAGTCACGAGCGTACAATTGATGAGTAACAAGTACAAAAGATCAGGATACAATAGAAAGCGTTGCGATGTATTACGTGAATGAATGAATATATGTCACCTAATTTCTAGTTAAAACTTGAAAAAAATTTGCATACAATGGATAATCGAAATGTACTGATCATTTCACAATGTCATTGCACGAATCCAGTTGAATATGCAACGACAAGCCACTTTCACATATGACCGGTTTCCTGTGAATTCGGAACAGTCGCGATGATGAAACACGATGCGAGATCTAATTTCTTATTGAAATAAATTTGTGCTACAACGATTTATTTAGCCAATGCGCACATATATATATATATATATATATATATATATATATATATGTATATATATATATGCGCTGCAATATTAGAATATTTCGCGCGATTGCAATCTTGAAAAACTAAGCTCTAGAGTGTCTCTATTATTCAGAATCTTTCTCGGAAAAATGTGTGTGTGTGTGTGTGTGTGTGTGTGTGTGTGTGTGTGTGTGTGTGTGTGAACATATTCTTTTGTCTCGTATTATAATACATCTCATATATAAGAGATTTTTTATCTATTTTTTTTACCTACCGCGCTATGTATGCATGTATACGCATTTTATGTGTGTGCACGTGTATGTCACGTGTGCATTCAGTTTTGTACACCTCCGCTTTCTCTTTCGTTTAAAAGAGATAGAATCTCTCTCTAATTATGTGTTTACTCTATTTTCATATATATTCTTTAAATTAGGTCATCAATATTCAATCTATTTATATTATGTCTATGGTTCCGATATAATAGAATATTTGAATATTCATATACTTTCATTCATAATTGACGTACCACTACTTACGGGAACACAACCTATCTGCATTACGCGAATGACTCACGTCACGTGACATCTGTCACAAAATTGGCGGGAAAGGAGGTTAGGTCACAATCAGCTGTTCCGAACGCAACATGTGTATGTTCAGCGAGAAACATCTTTCATCCTTAAAATCGCGACAAAGCGACAACGGAAATCGCGCGAATTGTTCATTCATACAATAAAGTGAGCACGATGGATACGATTTGCACGGAAAAGTTTTACGGCGGTAAAGTGCGGAAGCGCAAACTCAAGTCCAACGTCAACTGGGTGAAAACATATCGAGTTATGCCGTCGCATATACTGGGCCCGACGCAATTTTGGCAGGTTTTTCACAGACAAGTCGATGCCCTGACAACAGCTGCCGAATATAGCACTAAAACGGACACGCTTTGCACCTTCGCGTATCAACGGCCAAGCGATGGAAGTCGCAGATTCGTCGTCGCGCATCCGGAGGTCTATTGGTGGTACTACAAGGCAAAACCGCAAGAAGAAAGATGTTCATACGAGGTGAACGCATATAGTTTCGCTTATTTTAATACATGCTAAATCATTAGAATATTTGAATATCTCTCTGTTGATTTTGAAGATAGAAAAATATATATATGCAACATAAAATTTGCACAGTTTCAAAAGAAGAATAGATATGTTTCGGTAGAAGAAATATAAGATATATTTGATTGTACTGTTATGTTGCACAATTTATAGAATCTGCATACATTCAAACATTTTTTGGTAATTATATAAAAAATTTTTTCTAATTCAAAACTTTTAAGTTATTACATGTAACTGTTAGAATCACGCTTTAAATTGTTATGAAAAGAATTATACTTTTGGCAGCTAGTATAATTTCTAGATAAAATGTATTTTTAATATACTTCTCTCTCTTACTACAGTCTTCAAAAAATTGTCTTAAACTTTTAACAGGTAATACCAAAAGATTCGCCATGTTGGTTGTACCTGGATTTAGAATACCCGGTCGAATTAAATCCACTATGCAATGGATCACGCATGACCAGAACACTAATAGATATTATACGCGTGTATTTACTTACTCACTATCACTTGTTGTGTGATAGAAATAACTTTTTAATACTAGACTCTACATCCAGCACAAAATTCAGCAGACATGTGATTTTCACTATGAAGGATATGGCTTTTAAGGATAACTCGCATGTTGGAAAGTTCATCAAAATCATATACAATGATATTATGCTTTACCTAAAATCAGATATGCAGTCGCATGGAATTTTAAATCAATTTAATAAAGTAGATATCGAGGAAATGCTTGTGGAGACAGATCATGGCAAAAAGTTGTTTGTTGACAGTGGTGTCTATACAAAGAATAGACAATTCAGAGTATACCTTTCCACCAAATGGGGAAAACAATCGCATTTAACAGTCTCTGCAGATTGTACGCATAATCCAGTAAATAAATGCAGAGATAAGGAGTTAGGAATCTTTTTGGATTCCCTGATATCATATTTTCCAAATAAGCAAAATTTAATTCTGCTCGAGTTTTTTAATCGGAGTGACGTAAAAGCTCAACTTTACTCGAAGACTACACCAACACAGTACAGTTACAAGAGTGATAACCAGAGCTCACCGTACCCTGAAATAGACAAATATATTAGCAATCTTGTTGATCCTGGCAAGATACGCATCGTTAAATATTCCGATAAAACCAAAACACTGAGATATGAAATTTATGGTAACAGGTAATACAATGATAATTAGTTATTAATATTCTTTCCTATATACACATTTATCTGGCTACATAAAAGAAATAATGTAAAAAACGTATTTTCTATACATTGTTTTATAGATACTGTGACAACATTGGCAGATGTCATAAAAGCAACAACATATATTGGATTGTGGATTTAAATAAGAAAAAATTGTATCAGAAATGTCATGATGAAGACTGCTCAGATTTTTTGTCTGCACCAAAGAGTTTGCCAGAAGAAATTGCTTTCATGCTTGATATAGAAGGTGATACTTTCATATCCCATCTAACGGTAAATGAAAATATTACATAGCAAAAAAGATTTAAAAACTATTATACTCTTTATATATAAGCATAAATATAATTTATATGAAAATGTGTACAAACACTTTTATTCCTCAATAAATTTATTTTTAGCATGTCTTTTTTCAAGAATAGTACCATTTAACATCTACAAATGATCAAAAATTATATAAATATAACATTTTATATTTAGTAGAAATAGAGCATTATACAAAATAAGACATATTGACATTATATATAATTAACACATACAATTTATTTACATGATGATTATTCTAATGAAAATTATTACAATTGTATTTTCTATGGTAATTCCTTATACAATACTATATATTATATATATAATTGAAGAATATGTATGTATATATAATGATACTCCATTCTCTTTGTTTATTTGGGTATGTGAATATAATATGGATATAAGTATATACTTATATATTATATATGTATTTACATTTTCTGTGCAAATTGTGTGTGTGTGTGTGTGTGTATACACACACACACACAATATAAAACAATTAAGATATTTTGCGTGTATAACGTACATAATTTTTGGGAAGAGAAAATTGCTTGTAAATATGGTAATTTTAAAAATATCAGATATATTTCCTTGAGATATAAAAAGGAGTCAAGTCGATTCAATAGAAAAAATTTTATTAATTATTTAAATTGCAACTTTCTGTAAAAAGTACTGTAAAGATATACTTGAAAAAGAAACTGAAATTTTTGTTAATGGAAATTTATACTAAATAATATACAAATGTATCTTACTTGTTTTATATTATGTTTAGAGAGATACAATGAGTTCGATTTGCTTTTTTGTATAGAGATCTATTTATATATCATATAAATTATCAAACCAGTTCAATTCATTACTTTTCCACAAAACAGATTATCTTCTGTTTGTTCTTATTCATTATTGTTTACAACACATAATGCAAAGTTTCGGCAAACTAAAATCATAATGACACATTTAATCAGTCTCATTACTTGGTCATTATGTTTCTTTTTATAAAAAGTGGAAATTACTGATTAAATGAAAAATGAATAGGTTGTCATATATTCACAATTTCATATCGCTCTACACAAAAGCACATATTATTTGTCCAATATATGTTAATGAAATATCGCTCGTTCCATGAACCTGCTCTATTTCTTATCAATAGTAGATTATTATTCTCTTCATATCACATCAAAACATTCATTAGTCAAAAGTTACTCCATTAAATCCAATTGTCAAAGATCCAAAAATGCAAATAATTTTGTAAGATAGAAATAATGTAATAAACCTTGCTCTTCTTTAGGTGTAGAATTTGTATCCTTATTTTCAGTTTCTGTTATATCATTTTCTCGCTGTACATCGTGTGTTATATCCAATTTGTTAGTATTGTTAGCAGAATCATCTTGTGGATCTTGGTAATCTCTCATCGATTCTTTATCGTCTAAATTATCTTCTACATCAACTTTAATTTGCTCTTTGGAAACATCCTCCTCAAGTAACGTAAGACTGTTAGATGCAGTTGCGTTTTGTTTCATCAGTTTATATTTTTGGTAATCCTTTGAGGCCTGTCTCATACGAACTAGAAAGTCTGGTAAACCTAAAATATATATATATATATATAATTATTATTACAATATATTGAAAAAGATCTCGTCATTCACTTTGTAATAAGGAAACAGACCTCTCAATGCTACCCATGCAGTAACAGCGGACGGTACAGCGACGCCAGGATCATCAAAGTAAGTGAGACCAAATTCGATGCCTGGCTCATGGAATTCTGTATAAGGCTTTATCACCATGTACGACCAATATGTCTTGACCCTGTTACATGCAAAATACAGATTGATTCATTGACAAAAAAATTTGGAATTTGTTTAATTTTATATTTAATTTTAATAATTTGTATATTCAATCATTCAATCCAATCATTTCTACATCACTTAATGAAATACACAAGTAAAGAGGATTGATCAACCAAATTAACGATGTTTCATAGATACATACATATATAAAATATATATTTATATAATCTCTTGAATCTTTTTATATACCTGTAAGTTCCCCGTCTTTCTGGCACATCAGGATGTTCTGTTACTCGACTCACAATAATCACAAGTCCCTTCTCTCTATCCACAATCCATCGTCGTTGATATACATAATCTCTGTTAGAAAATAATTTCTACACAATACAAATTAATCAATTATTAAATGAGAAGACTTATTCCACAATGACATATAGTACATTATATCAGACTTACAGGCCAGATCATTTCCCAATGAATAATGTCAGTACTATGATTGATGGATAATTCTGACTTTGGATCAGTCTCAATAATCTGTAATTCCTGTGCAGTGGGATCCCATTGCTTTCTATAATCTACGTCGATTTGTACTTGCAGAAAATCATCGGCAGTAACATCAGAGAATGAACCGTATACTTTGTACGCAAATAATCCTCCAGAATCAGGCTCTTTTTTTCTCCATATTAACATATCCTGACGCTCGATAAAAGGCTGCCAACCATCTGCTGTGTTCATAAATTTTAAAAATTAAATATCAAACATATAAAACACCTTAATGTTGAGTAATTGATGCAAGAAAACCTTACAATCTTGACTAGAAGCAACAGAAGATTGAACTCTGTTACATTCACAATATTTTACATTGGACTGTACAACATCAATGACAATTCGCAGATGACATTTGGCACAGACTACTGTGGAGTCACGCAATCTATAAATTCCTTCAATCTCACGATTATACCTGCAAAAAAAAATAGAGTTCTTTATTAGAAAAATATTCTAGAAATATCATGTTATGTTTTGTCGTTATAAACATTTGTCGCAGCTACCTATTAATTTCTTCATCGCTTATCCTATCGCGATCCCAATTGTACACGGTTACACCGGCTGCGCTTATCAAGAAATTCCTGGCGTTTCTGGCGAGTCTCAGTCTCCAGGAGCGCATAAACTCCCTCAACGCTACCTCGTCCCATATTCTCGTGTACAGGTGAAAGATCTGTATGTATCGTCTGATCCGTTGAGCCGCCACGAACTCGAACTGTTTCTTGCAGACTTGGGCCACCTGCGTGCCCTGTTCGCGGAACCATAAACTTATCCTCTTGCGGTAAATGCCGAATTTGCCGCGATTTTGCGTCTTCGGGCCGCAATGCTGCAAAACGATCGCTAATCTGCTGCTGCTGCTGCTGCGTCCGCCACAACTGGCGTTGAATCGTTTCAAAGCATGACCGGTCAGTTTCCACGTGTACATCGTTCGATTTCGGTGCTGCGTTACGCTATGAACACTTTCCGGAGCGCGGAGAGTTTGCGATCACTCAGTCTGTTCACTCTCATTTACATATATACGAATTCTTTCTACAAATAACTCGCGGTGATACTTATATGTACGTAACACTTTGTGTCGATCCTGTTGTGTCTCTCGGTTTTCTCGTTCGCGCTATCGATCAGACCGCACGCAAGTCATACGCGTCACGTGAAGCGCATACTTTTCTAAAGTCGACGTCGTACGCACAATAGGTCGCTATTAAATTAATTATGCGAGGAAATCATCATCATTATCATCCCGTTCGCATACATAAACGCCGAGCATACATAACCATCGATTGTCGTGGGACGAAAGGGAGTTGCGCGAGCATGTGCGCATCTCTCGGGGGGTTAGAAGGGGAAGGGACAATCGCGGCTAGATTTTAAATTTTCGAAGACACGCAACGCGTCAATTCTGATTCCTTTTTAGAAGAAGAAAAGAAGGGCGAAGAGTGAAAGAGAAATGTAACGCTGCATCTCGATTTTCTAAGATTTTACTCATTCATATACGTAGTTCATTCATATACGTCATCGCTAATTTGTATTCATCGATGCGTGTCGATCGCAACCCGAAGTGTGCCGAAGTGCGATAAATTGTCATTCGGTAGGGGCTTCTAATATCCCTTCAGCCACTAGAGAAGACAACAGTGACAAGACGTGACAGTGTTATGTATGCGATCTAAATCAAATATATCGACGATATATAATTCGATTTATTTGGCATGTTGAATTTTTTTTTTTACGAGTCATTAAGACAGTAGTAGTGATCAGTGTTTGTTAATTGCATGTATTCGCACGTAAACGATTCTATTTCTTTTAACGACGCTGCTAATAATGTCTCAGAAAGCGGAAACGCAAGTGTAATATTAATGAAGGTCACACGATAGACTATTACGGATTATCGAAAATATCGTTCGTTATTAAAAATCATTGTGTACAGGTCGCAAAGTAAAGCATCGGCAATGGATGGGTTTTATACAGGCAAGTTTCGAATATCGTTTTTTTTATTAACGTTTTATCAGTTACAATTTTGATTACATACATATAATGTGGATCCTTCTTTAAACACATGGTTGCTATGATACAAATGACGAGGATAAAAATTTGGAGTGCGTAAAAATGTAATTAGATGACAATTTATTTTTGTTTTTATTTTCTTTTTTTTTCTTTTCTTTTCTTATTACTTCATTGGTCATGGCGATGGGCCAAAACTTTGAACGTATATTAATATAATATACCGAGTTTGGCCCATGTCCACTAAGTGGGTAGGTAGGTAGGTAGGTAATATCCTTGATCGCAATTAAATCGTCCCTAATTCGCTAATATTTTACACACTAACAGTGCGCAATCGTCGCTCAAGACTGACGTCCGGATGTTACTGAGATCTGATCAACTCGCCGATCTCAGGATTGTGTTTCTCACATCGATCACAGAGAGAGAGGCTTTTCGGAGCTTTCAGTGTGCCAAATTCAAAGGACAGTATTTACAGAAGACGGAATAGCGGTCGAGACGGCAACGTGGTGAGTGATATTACGTTTATATAAATAATGATACATCTTTCTTGTGTCTTGTTTACTTCTTGCTTATAGACATCAGAGAAATCAGAACAGACAACAGAATGAAAATTCTGCAAAATTTCGATATCTTTTAGACTCTTATGCAGTTCGAAAAAATTCGCGATTAATTATTTCTAATTCATGCTTAAAGATTCCCTTCTCTAAGCACAGTTTCAAATAACAAAAAAAAAAAGAAATTTTAATTAATTATGTAGAGCTAACTGCAGTCCAATTTGTTTTAGCGAAAATTAACATTAATTCTATCGACATTCTTGATTGAAGAAAATTGAATCGTAATAATTATTTAACAAAAAAATACGATTCAATAATTCGAATTATAATCGGATGAATTATATGAGGACAAGGCGAAGCTTTGAAAATTTCGCCAGGACGAAAATGAGAGAGTCCTCTGAACTTGGAACAACGATGTATTTGCCTTCGCTTGTGTTCGTCGTGCAGCGACGAGTGGCACACGTTTCTCTTTCCCTTCTTAGCATTATATACAGGACTGACCATTTATCAACAATTATTTGGAATATCATCCTTTAAGATAAACAGCATCGGGTGGACAACAGGGTGAGACGCTAATCGGTCTAGGATCGCGGCTACGATAATATTCGACTTTCCGCATCGCTTCCGTAATATCTAATCAGCTTCTCCTGAGATTCGGTCGGTGATATGCAATTTGATTCGAAGATAGTTGTAAAGTTCTGCGTAGATCGCGGCGTAATAATCACGGGATTTCGGTATTCTCGAGTCGTATAAATTATATTTAGTATTGATGATCGAGAAACGATTTTCCCAAACGTACATACGCGACCGTCTTAAACAAATGATTAATTAAAAGAACTTGGCAAAATTTTTTTATTTATCGAGATAAATAAGATCTAAATATATTGCACACTTCTTGATTCTCATATTCTCTTTTTTGCTTTCTCTGATAACAGAAATTAATAGCAAACTGCTAAAGAAAATTTCGGATATCAATAAAGACAATTAAAATATTGGAGAGAACACGAGTTTAAATATTTCGAGCGGAATTGTGGAATCACTAAATGAGCTAAATGAGGAACTTTCAGTGCAGAAATCAGTCCTACGATTTAAAGAATCGCTCGATCGAGTCGACGAGAAGGAAGTGATCGCAGTGTAGATCATCCGGCTACTCAATCCAAAGCTCAAAAGTAACGCTTTCAAAAAAATACGACACTCTTTCTCTCTCTGAACCAAAAATATACTCGAGATCTTTTTAATTCAAAATCGAACCATCATGCGGCGAAGAATCTCGTACGCGAAATTAGCAGCTAATATCCCGCTAATTTATATGATTCGATCGATCATGCTCTCAGACGTTAATTCTGTCAGAATATACCGAATTATATTTAGATTAAAGAAACATTTTTTGTTTGGATAGGGAAATAAATATAATAATTCGTTAGAATCTATAGATTGAACAAATAACTTTGCTCTCCTTTTTAATATTTCCCATTTTCTGCGACGAAATAGCAATCGTTATCATGTAGACTAATCAAGCAGAATGTATTAATGTTTGGATGAATGAGTCAATTGAACGAACACGATACTCTATTCGCGGACGCTAGATGAATAATTCGTTTATTAACAGTCTATCAAATATTAATCGTAAATTACAACATCGCGGCAAATGTAATGACATTCGTGCTAAATTTTGTTGATGAATAGAAATTAAGCTAATTGAAATCGCTTGCTGTTTATCAATCGCTTCTGATCGTCAGCCGATGTGTGATACATCCGGCTCTTGTTTCGAAAAGATTGAGACGCGTCAAAGTGCGAAAATCAAATTGTTTTTATATTGCATATAATAATAGGACTAAGGAGAATAACGTCAACGACGCACTGCAGATACCTCTGTCCTATCATTATTCTCATGTGTAATTATATGAAATATCTCATCAACTGTAAAATAAACATTTCAATCACTAGATAAAATCAGTAAAAATAAACTTTATAGACGCTGATCAATCTCATATTAATGTACTAATTAAAGAGTGTTTCACAAAAAAAATAAATAAAATTGATTCTAAGTACATGATTTTTAGTTTGATTGCCATTTCTACTTGCTTGTAGAGAATCTCATGATTTCCGTTGGTATGCTAAAATTCGCAAAATTACTTTGCAATTATAAATCAGTAGTCTGGAAAACGAAGATGCTTATTTAAGATTAAAGAACATAATAGTTATACAGTTTGAAAATTATAGAATCAAAATTTTTAAAATACGAAGTGTGTTAATCAGAAAACTTTTACTCGTGATACAAGTAAATCGTATTCGTTGATGTATCAAAGCTGCATTACAATACGTAGCGTGCGAATCAAACATGATCTCAGCCGAATTAGATAAAAACAGAAGATTCACTAATTGCACTAGTCCTTTAATTGCTCGCGAGAGCGTCGAGCATCGCGCAACAAAGACCGTAATTAACGTAATATCGCGTTAAGTAATTAAGAAATGATCATGTTAACGACCTTTCGTAATAAATTTTGCATTGTCTTTCGCACTCGTCGTCCTTATGAGCGGTTGTATGTACATTTCGCACGGAAACGAGAAGCGCGACTTCAAAGGCAAGCGTTTAAATTTTATCCCGGCAATCTCTTCTGATTGCCATAGCGAAAGATTCAACGTTTATATATATATATATATATATTCTCGTACGAGAAAATTTGCGCAGTTCCGCGTCTCGCTGATGCGTATTCAAAGAAAGAAAGAGAAGAATGAAATGCGTTAGAAACCAAAAGCCGCTTTCTCGCAGATTAAAATTCACCTAGGTCATCCGCCTTGTGCGACCTGTGTTCTATTATGATCGATACTTTCACTGAGCCCGCCGAGCCCGTTGTCCCTCCGCTTTCCTCTTGCGCATAATTAAAAAAAAAACTTGACTCGTACAAGTATGACCCCCATATAGCGATGAACAATCACGAGGAGACTATCGCTCGAGACCGTTCTCCATAGCGCGACGACTCGTAGAACCATTGTTTGAAATTAAAATAGCTTTTGAATGAAGATGCGTGCCGAGAGTTTGCGTGTCTCGTCTCGCATCTCGTGACTATTCTCAACGCTGTTTCGAAGTGCATCGCCGACTATTCGAACGGAACACAGATGGGATTTATCTCCGGGTAGGCATTTAAATTAATATGCACTCCAGAAAGAGAGAGAGAAAAAGAGGAGGGAGAGGAAGAGAGAGAAAGATAATTTAACGCATAAAATATATACTTTTGAAAAAAAAAATAACGCAAGAATGATGTTTGCTAAATATTTATCAATGATCTGTCTATCAACGTCTGAGGACTGATGCCACCGGTTAATTCGATTCGAGCGGTTCTTCATCTCCTTGTATATAAGATTCGAGCTAGAAAGAGGCGAAGAATCGACATAAAAATACCGCGGTTGAAAAGTTAATCGTCATCGGTAAAGCCAGCCCGTAAATGTTCGCCGGTCGTTACTTTACGACATTGCGCTTGCCTGCGAATGGTGTGACTAGTGCGGATACCGCGGAATGTCGAGATCTTGTTTGCTCGCAGCGAAGCTGCGCTCGTGAACCGCGCGTTACGGATCGGACTACTATAACGAAGATCACAGTCCTTTCCTTATACGGAGGACAAATCGTGCCGCTCGAGGCCTAGGCGATGCACTTTCTCCCGGCAAGGATCTCTCAAGTTCCGTACTGTTTTTTTCGCCTCCGCGCGACTTTGCCGCGCGTAATGTTGTATTTTGTTTTTCGACTTTGTCGCGCGGATGCGGCCTGCTGCGCTATACTTTCGAGTTTCGGCCTAGGAATGCCTGGTGGGGCATTATAATTTCGGCTTTCGTGCGTGTTTCGCTAACAATTAAAAATTTGTTCGCCTATTACTTATCATTTCGTGTATTTTTTGTCGTTTAAATTCAATTCACATTATTAGGGTATAATAATTAATTAATTAATTAATTAATTATAATAGTGTCATTATAATTCGTAATAATATACAACATTTGTCAATAGATCATTTATGCTAAAACCCACTGCATGCTCGTGTCGAAATCATTCGTACATTCTATCTCGTACTCTCCCGCACATTCACGCATACACACACGCGCTCCTAATACACGTGCGTTTTCTCTATCTCTCTCTCTCTCTCTCTCTCTCTCTCTCTCTCTCACACACTCTCTGCGATTTCGCTTAGCTTTCTCTTATTCTTTCTCTCTTTATACGCACAAGTATATTTTACGAAATACACCTTCTGCTTTCGCACACTCTCACGCTGTGGGACTGTACTGGCTTCACGCGTGGCTTATCTAACTAATTCACGATTCTTTTGTGTGTGATTCTGGAGCAAGTATATATGTATGTAACTGTGTATGTAAATGCGTGCGCAATGACACGCGCGCGTGTCTTTTTTTTATATCACACTTGTCTCTCGCTCTCGATACATTCTACGTATAAGCCACATTCGCTCTCATATCTGTGTGTGTGTGTGTGTGTGTGTGTAGCCTACTTTATTTCACAATCTAAAAAGAAAAAAGATACAAGATCAATGTGCGGCAATGCACGCGTTTGCATTAAAAACCAGCGAAATAATGAGAACACAATGGCGATCTTTCGGAGAAAAAGGAAAATTATAAGAATGATACACATGTATGTCTGATGATAGTATTTGTACATATCTCAAAATATATTCCCGCGTGATTTCGACATGCCAAAAAAATGCAGAAAATGTTGCTCTCTAAGAGGATATAAACTTCACTGGACTTTTATATATATATGCGTCTCTTTTCCCACTGCTCCTCTGTGTAAAATCTGACAAATATCGGATTCGATTCGTTCATTTGCAGATACCCGAGAATGTTCCGATTCAAAGATCCCGAAGGCACGATGCACCGCTCTGGTTCTTCAGAAAGGAACACCGCTCTTTGGACTATAGTTAAAATCGAACAAACAGTATAGAAGATTTGACCTTCGCGCAACGGAAATTAAAAGCTAGAAACCTTCTTCTCTCGTTGCGACGACGCGGACTCGTTATTCGATTAATGACCCGATGTGAAAACGGAGCGCGAATGATGTTTACGAGTGCGTTTCGCGATCTACAACGATAAGGAATTTTTACGACAACAGAGCGATTTGACACGTGAGTTTTTTATATGCTCAAGTGTAAATGCCTGACTGTAGATATATATATATATATACACACACTGACGGATTTTGGGGTTGAACCCCCCTCCCCCTCTTCCAAATTAAAAAAATCAATTTTGCTGGATCTGTTTTAAAAAATTTAAGAAAAAATGCATTAAACGTTAAAGCAAAGCAGATCTGTCAACGCGGGCGCCCGTGGACTAAGCTGTCAGGGGCCCGTTCGCGGGCCTAGTAAATGTGATACAAAAAAAAATATCAAATAATTTTGCCAAAACCCCTCCCCTCCATTATCGATGTCAAGATCCGCTAGTATGTGTATATATGTATATATATGTGTGTACATATATATATATTATATATATATATATATATATATATATATATATATATATTTGAAAAGTTTAAATTCCGAAATCGAAGCAGAGCTCGTACTAAGGTCGTACTCAAGTGATGACATGCGGGAAAACGGCAAAGGAATTCGCAGAATTCGTGTGATGTATTATAATTACAACTAAAACGATGCTCCCCTTTCTTACATTTCGACGCGTGATAATGTGTAACTTCGAATCTCATCAACGCAAATTGTCTTTCCATGTACATGTTGTGAGTACTTAAAATATTATACATTTTTTTCTAATTTGAAGTTTAAGTAAATTATTTGCAATGACGATTCATTATAGGTAATAATCATAATCATAATCATCGTACATGGAAAGGATTCACGGGAATCAAAGATCACATTAATCATCAAGTATTATACCGATGATTAAAAAAAATGAATTATTTGATTTTTTAAAAATCATCTGAATGCTAAAAGAAGGGAACACGTATTGAATCACAAAAATGTAAAAAATAGGAACAAATGCGACGCGTCTAAACATATAACGAGGAACATACATGATGTTTAAAATGTAACGCGCAAGGAACTTTATTCAAGAAAGATTTACGTGTTTGTATCGTATGTGTTTTGTGTATGTATGTTTTCATCTGACGTACATTGTGTGCATCGTATCGAATCACCACACGCACATACATTACTAACATGTTAAATAATATTATAAAGGTCCTAATATTTCCGTTAAAAAAGCTCCGATTAAAAGTAGAAACATGATCAAATCAGTGAACGTAAAGTATTCACCTGGATATATCCCACGTATAAAGTTAAAAGTGACATATAATTCTTAAGACGTGAGTACGTGCTGTGCTACGTATCATAACGCGATGTATCGTAAATATAAAAAGCGAAGCATTTTGTTAAAAACGCTTTTACATTTTTTTCCTGCACTGTGGAGATTGATACCGTGTGTGTTGTCTCGGTTCCAAGAATATTTTACACTTATGTTACACGTACCAATAATGTCGAACGTTTGGAAATGAGGTCTCTCTTATATGCTTAACGTGCAAAATCTCACACTTTCCGTGGTTCGTCAAATAATTATAATAATAATAATAATAAAAGATAAACTTCTATAACGAGCCCTCGGGATAATCAGCGAGACTTGTGTGTGCATTGACGTCAATCCCCGCATTTAAAAACATCTTCGAATCGAAAATGACTCTGTCTAGCTTTCTCTCCCTCGCACTCTTTCTTCTTCTCTGATTTATTCACCCACATCCTCGCATACTCATTTTTTCTTCTCTATCTTTCACACATCCCGAGCATATACATATTCTCTCCCACTGTCACACCGCACATTCTGTCTAACTTGCACACTGACATTTGCACAAATACGTACTTACGATATAAGTTCTTACAATATTTTATATTCATTTACTCTATTAATTATATCAATACTGTTGACGGATAGAGATTCATTCACAGCTCGCACTAGAGCGGATAATCGTCTCTGATGCGTGTAGCATTAACGTTCCTTTTTTTCGCTTTCTACTTTTTTGTTCAAAAGCGATCTTTCACTGTTCAGTCACATTGTATGTTCCACCTTTCATATTTAATATAATTTTTGACATAAAGTTTTTTATCACACGCTAAAACGCTTAACCTCCTTTATTTCAGAGATCATTGTCCATCCGCACGGTATTTCGAAACGATACAATAATTCACGAGTAAACGGGTCCAATACTTCTCTATTTATCTACCGCTCCCTTCTCTCGATTTCTTCGATTGATCTTCCCGTATCATCGTGACGGATTTAAAGATACCGCGCCACCCCTCCCCCCCATCCGTCCAAGAATTAGAAAAACGTTACGAACTCGAGCAGAACTGCCACTGCACGTAAGTTCGTTTTCGTCTTCATCCTCGATAGTGTCGCAACATCGACTGCAGTAGCGCTGCAGGGTCGCTCGTCAACTCGGCACGGAATTTACCTATCGATGAACCAAAGCACTTTAGCACAAACGTGTTTCTCGCTCACAACGAGTTCCGTACGTCATTTTCTGGTCCAATCACCTCGTTCTCGCGCGAGATGATCCGTACGTTCTCCAAAATGTAATTACTTGTGACCGCGCTGCGCGAGAAAATATTCAATCTGCTGCAGGCAGAGCAGTTGCTGCACCAGGCTCTGCAGCGGATCCTGACCCGGTTGCAATTGACCCTGCTGCTGCTGTTGCCCCTGGAGTCCCTGCGGCTGCGTCAAGCCTCCACCAGTAGGCTGAGCAGACGTAGGTGGCAGCATTGTGGTGCCCGGACCTGATTGCTCGGCCAGCAACTGACGCTGCAGCTGCTGTGCCTGGTAATGAGCCATCGCCATCAGCTCCGAGGACTCCATGCCCATCGAGGCGGCGGCAGCGGCGGCTGCGGCGGCGGCGGCGGCCACGTGACCCAATTGCTCCGGATGATGGTGGCCCGCTGCTGTTGCTGGCAGGCCGGGTTGGCAAGCCAACGCCGGAAATCCAACGTGTGACAACCTGCCAGTCGTGGAGCCGGCCGCAGAAGCCAGAAAGGCGGCGGCAGTGGGGAGGCTAGGATTCTCGCCCCGCTAGGGAGCCACGTTCTTGGGCCTGCGCCCCCGTCGCCCCCTGGTGGGGGGGCGCGGGGACTCCTGGCCTCACTGGCTCACCGCGGGGCTCTTTTTGTCTTGCTGCTGCTGACTGGCGTCTTGCGTTCCCTGTACACCCGCGGCTGCACCCGCTTGACCACCCTGGACACCCTGAAATATATATATTTTTCTTTAATTTTTTGATAAACCGAGCATCCTTGGTATTGATCCTTTCAACAGCCTTGCTGAATTACTCTATATAAATAAATTGTATATGTTACCTGACTACCAGGACCACCTTGTGGCGGACCAGGACCGCGATCTGGTGGCCAGGAATTGCCAGGTGTCGGTTCCGAATGGAACTGATGAGGATGCGGCGGTGGACCGCCAGCCGCGTCATGACTATGAGGATCTAAATTGTTCGCAGCATCGTATTGCGTGTTCTCCAGCCTCGTTATTAATCGTTCATCTTCATCTCCGAACTCGCCACCCATCAAAGATGGCTCACCCACGACCATCACATCCTGGATAATGTAAAAGAACATCTCTAGGTAATGCCTGCCTTTTGAAACATTGCACGATCGATCGAGAAAATTAATTGAGAGATTTACCTGCGACGCTAGGGAAAAATTTGGCCCTGGTGAACGCTTTTTACTAGGGGCGGGTGGCGCGTTGTTGCCCGGTCCCGATGTACTGCCCTTCCGCTTTCTTCTTTTGCTAGCCGGCCGCTGGGATTCTGAAAATAATTATTTCATCGTGAGCACGACGCTGCGCGCACTCGATCGCCACGCTTGGCCACGTGTGTAGCTACACACTGATAAACTTAAGAGCACTACCCAGCTGTGGACCTTTCTCATCATCAAAGGTCTCTGACACGCACAAGCACAAGCATGCATCGATAGACGAACAAATTGTAAATACATAGACACATGTCAGGTCTATTTCTTTCACGCGCTACTAAATACTTTGCACTCTCAAGCGATCTTTACAGAGAAACATGCTTGGCATGATAATACATAGTGTCGTAGCTGCTTGGTTCCACGGTTTTGTTAATTTTAAAAAGATACCGGAAGGAAGTGATGGGTACATTCGAAATTGCATAATATTGCAAGTGAAATAGGAAACTCGATGCACGTGTAAGCGCGATAAAGACGGGTGCCAACCACAATACGCAACGTCAAGCAATCGAAAAGTAACTGAATCATTGATATGTGTATTTGCAAAATGAAAAGTAAATTGACATTTTAATGTAACAGTAATGTTTAATTCGATCATGGACTCGACTATTCGTGATTAAATGTGATTATCAACAAAGCAAAGTAACGTTGCAAGCAACCCTGATGAAGTCGTCAATAAGGAAGCGAATTTAATCGTTGGAGGATTCCGTTTAAAATCGGCAAATCTCGACGAGAAGAAAACCAGTAGAACCAAGAATCGCGACGGAGTGGCAAAGAAAACCGACGACAACAACAGTACGTCGTTTCGCGAATGGCAAAGACCGATCTCGTTGTCTATCAGGATCGATGGTCGTTCGGCTCCACTGGCTGGTGCTTCTCATGTAAAGCAACTGTTCGTCTACCTCTCTTACCCGGCGGGGCAACTATCCTCTGCCATTTCTGGAACAAGGTTGTCTTCAAGCAATCGCGAGGTGACAACGCATACGCCTTGTGCCTCGACATCAGTTCCTGCATCGGCTCCAGAATCACACATAACTGTAACAGAATCGCCATATTTATTCAACTCAATCCTAATAAAATATCGTGCTGTCTTTCGTTCTTTAACTTTGAGAATGTATGTAAAATTTTTCTAAATTTTTAAGCCGAATTGAGCGTTGTAAATAATATTATTAAATAATATATGCGATATTCCATACAAGGTGAGTAAGTAGATATCAAGGTGTAATATCAATTTAAACTTGATTATACACACACACGTTTCTAAAAAATATTCTATATATATATATATATATATATATATATATATTATCAATGTATAAAATAAATAAAATTATTTCCTTGTATCCTCAAACTCGAACAAGATATATAAATGCTTTGTTTCTTGTGATCCATCTTGTATACACTCATAACTCGAGAATTGTTGATGTTTCAAATCGAGAGAAATCGACTTCAAGTAAACTTTTCATTAAAATTAAAATCGAGCTCGCCTAATCATTCTATATTTTCGTACGCATTAATATCATTACATTACATTATGCAGTGAATGTAAAGCGGTTAAATGACACTTAAGGAGCGACTGGAATATTTGCGCGACAACAACACGTTCGTTTATAAATTAACCCGCTTTCGTCGTCGACGATTCTTTATCCGTAAGGAGAAATTATTCCAGAAGCGGCTGCTCTTATGCCTCTCCGAATATCGTGTACCAATTCGACAATGGATGAGGACATTCCAATCGATGGGCTTTTCAACTTAGACTCGAGACGATACACAACGGAATGCGCGGACGTCCCGGTGAAAGCGCTTCCGGAAAGAAGGCGGATTGTAGTAACCCGGATAGTCCCGGAGATACTTTCGAGAAGGCATCCGTGTTCCGACCTAACCCCGGATTGACACACCTTCTTGTTGCAATATCTTCTAGCTATGCTCGATTGTGTGTGATTAATCATATTCTCTCATTTTAAATTAATACATATTCGCGCACGCGTGTGTGTGTGTGTGTGTATAATTAAATATTAAGAATATAAACATATTATCTTTCCTTATTTTGAACTTGCAGGGTGAAAATATATTTCAGAAGTTTTTCCCTTCGTTCGTTTACGCCAAAATAATCGAAAAAGCAATTTAATTTATATTTTATTTTACTTATATAATATTATATAACATTATCTTATTTTATTTATATTTATATAATATTATATAATTATATTTAATTTATTATATTTTATTCGTTGTTTTTTTTTTTTTTTTTTAATTTAATCGTTTTCTATCGCGTAAGAATATTCAATACGTAAATTTTCAATTCAATTTCAACGCAATCAATCTGGCACTGGGTACATTAATGTATAATTAAGACGACACTTGTATTACAAAAAATACATACTCTAAGGTAGTTGAGGGTGAAGTTTGACATGCCCTGCCTGGTGATGTTTTTGCCGATCTGCTCGAGCATCGTCGGATCCTGCTGCATATTGATAACGGATTTCGGCACCAGTTCTCGATGCGTTCTCACCGACATGTGCCACGACTTTATCCTCATGAGGTCGTCGAAGGTGAACTCCAATATTAACCTACCCTCCGTTAACACCTAAAAATCAGAAATTCGAATAACAATACCTGCCTTGCCTTACTTTTCGAGAGTATTCGATTTTTCGCGCGTCATTGTCGAGGAAGGAAGAAAGAGAAGAAGAGAGTTCGTAGAACTTGTGGGAAACAGTTTTGCAGAAACTACGGAAATCCAATTAAACTTTAATCCCTTTTATCTCTATAATTTTCTTCCTTTAAAAGAAAAGAACGATTAATTTTTCTAATTATGCCAAATTAAAACAAGATGCATATTTTTATAGCGATTCCAGTATCTCTCTGCTAGAAATATATATTACATTTGTAATAGGAGGGATGAGCGGAAGGAATAGGTTGACGGAATAAGGCTAACGTTTGGTTTGGAGACTTGTGAAAAACGGAACGACGAGATACTCGATATATGTATTTTCGTATAAACATATTCTCGTCTCGATCAGAAATACAAATACATTTCTTATATAGTTTTTATATCTCGATATTTTTAGAAACGATTTGAATTTAATGTCCGCGTCGATAACTAAATTCCGAGATTTTACACGTTATAATAAATTTTTGTGATTAGGTGAAATATAAATTCTGTGCTGCGGGACTGTTCGTACCTTAGTGTACATCGGTTTCCCGTATTGCGTGACCATCGTGCACTGATCACAGTCCAGGGTTATACTGGTGTTATGAAACGACTCCTTCTGATTCTTCAAAGTATAGTAAAGTTCTGTAACACCGCCATCGAATATCGAGCGGAAGTACCTAGGTATTAACGTCCTTCCTATCGCTGAAAGGATAAAAGTGGAAACAATTAGAAATAAATACAAGAGGGACGCGTTGCGAGAGAAAGACGGAGCGATTATTAAGATGGACAGCTCTATCTTAGACCGATCAATGGGTTGTTCCGCGTTTAGGTACAAAATCTTCCTCGATAAATACGGCGCGTAGATATATGCGCATCTTCGTGAAAAGTTGTATAAATATTTCTAACGCAAATAAAAACAAAATTAACGCATTTAAATTTCAAAGCTTGACTTTACAATCTATCGCGAGATACGGACAAAGATGCATATAGATAAGACGCAAGAAGTAATATATATACATATATATATAAATGTGTAAATCGTTATGTAACAATGTGGTGAGAAAGAAAATTTCTCCTTAATTGCAAAGTAATGCATCTCGCGTTACCGCATCTCGTCTTACTGTACGGCGAACTTGTCGTTTATATCCGGACGACAACGACATGCATCCGCAAGACATGTAATCACGTTGTCGCCGTATATTATCGCGACGGTGTGTGTGTGTGTGTGTGTGTGTGTGTGTGTGTGTGTGTGTGTGTGTGTGTGTGTGTGTGTGTGTGTGTGTGTGTGTGAGAGAGAGAGAGAGAGAGAGAGAGAGAGAGAGAGAGAGAGAGAGAGAGAGAGAGAGAGAGAGAGAGAGAGAGAGAGAGAACTGACATTAAAATCCACCAACTGCAAAATTGCCACGCGGTGGCACGTCATTATTTAAAACACAGGCGGTACCGTACGAGCTTGTCAACGAGTAAACATCAGTAACAACAATACTATCGTCAAGGTGTAAAAAATTATTATATTATATATTAAATTTATAAATTAGAGACGTCTCGCTTTTCTCTACTGCATCGTTTCTTTGATCAATTGGATATATAACGAGGGAAAGAGTATCTTCATTAATTAGAAATGAAATTTTACACACGTGTCGATGTTGATCGAAAATAAAATATTCGATTTTTCGCAGTTGATTTCATTACGAATTTTCAAACGTTTCTTCGACTCGAATGCCAAGTACCGACCCGAGAACCCATGCGAATCTGCTCAATGATACTCACAATATCTCTTCGGTCCGTCTTCCAAGCAGACGTGAAGGGTGAGGGTGGCGTCCTCCTCGAAGAACTCGTTCGCGAAGGCCTCCCACCAAAGGTTGTCACTTTCCTAAATAGAACAGAGAGAAATACAGAAAGGATTAGCTTGCGTGATATCCTACAAATCTTGTTCTAGGCGCATGTATGATATCGACGATTATCGCGCCGATTTATTTCACGAGTTGCAAATTGGAAACGATCGCGAGTGACGAAGGAAGGATTAGCCGGAGGACAGAATTACAGCGAGATGAAAAGAAGTAGAGAGAATGAAGAGGTGACACCTTCCTCTCTCTCCTCCCTGCAAAGAGTCGCGCGAAGGGCGCGGAAAAGGCTGAGGAGAGGAGAAAGAGAGAGCCTGTACCTCGGCGCTGAATAACGCTGAATAACGCATGACTGTCTGGCTTGAAATTATAGCATTCCGCCCCCTCTCTCAGTCGTAGGAACTACCCCCTGGCTCTGCTGTTCACCACGCTTTCATTCAATTATGCATCTCCACCTCCACTATCCTTCTAGCGCCCTTCCGTCAGGTCCACCACCGCGGGCGCTCCTCTTATTATTATTTTCCCGCATGCACAACTCGTCGGCTTTTTTCTCGCGCGCGAAAAATCGCTGTCGTCGATGATTTCTATAACAATCCTGATTCAAGGAGCCGCGGACATCGTGAATCGGTCAGCCAAGATTTCTTCGTTTGCGAACGCGCGTAAATTACTTTAATAAATCCTTTGAACACAATTTTCACCCGATTGGTATATAAATTTAATATATAATAAAATAGAATAATAAGATTTTTCTATATTCATTGTGTACGATATGATCTGATGATAAAATTTTTATAGAAAAAATATATTCTTCGGCGATATTATTCTACAAGATAATTTGCAACAAACATGCAACAGATTGAAAGAGCGTTTCATATTTTTTGATAAAATATTAAATATTTAAAAAGAGCTTAGGAAGAACAAGATAATTAAAATGTTTCATTATCTTCTCGATATAATATTACGTTATATTAAAGTTTAATAATTATTTAAGAATAGAATTATCTTACTTTTCTTTTTTATACTACTGCGTTGATTCTTATACGTATATAGCGTCGATAAAAATCAATAAATATTAAAAATTCATAATTTTACAAAAAATTTATATATATATATATATATATATATACATGTATATATAATTAAATTAAACACATTAAAAGATCGAAGGAACAGTATACGTTACGAGCGACAGAAAAGTTCTCGAATAAAACGCAACATCCGTATGCGAAATGCATTCCGAAATACCAATATACACTCCGATGGATTGTTTTCTGAGCACATTTACTTTCGTGACAAAACGCTCATTGTCGGAACAACAATTATCATGTTTGCCATTGTAATTTATTATGCGTTTCCGCCACTGCGCTTGTCAATAGGCACCTTTCAATTTTGTACATCGGAAAGTAAACTCGGCATTAATGTAATGGCAGAAATGCGCTATATATATACGACATCAGTGTGTTTAAAGCGAATAATTAAATAGGGGTAAATAATGCTTTTCCTCGCGCGCGTAGAAAGACGTGTTTCCGATCGAGCTATCCGACCGGAAATAAAGAAATAAGACGCGAATCGAGTCACGGGAATGAGATATCGTTCGCGGAACCGGGATGAGTACACTACTCGTGTCAAATCCGCATAGACAATCGGTTTCCGGTGCGGCCATCGACACTGCACTCCCGAAGATTTATTTCGGACGTAAGCTGCACCGTGCCAAATCAAGCAAACTGTTACCACTCCCGCGCAAATTGATATTTCTGGCAAGCGCGCCTCGGCCCGGATGGAGGAACCTCGAGATAGAGTAGAAGGCGAAACAGTGACACGATAAGTGTAACTGAACGAGCAAGAAGATGTTGCTCGACAAATAGACGATATTCAATAATGTGAGACCGGGAGAGAAAAATATTTCTCTCGCGAAGCTCGATTGCTACAAGTTACGGGAAATCATTCGAGTGACGCGATGAGAAATCAGCATTTACGCAATATGTAATACATGTTTTGTCATACGCCTAATGTGAATGACATGTGTTTCGATACATGTTTAATACGTGTAATCAGTTTCGACATATCTACGTGTATGACATGTATGTGATATATGTTTAGATAAAGTGGAAATGAGTTGAATTTTCGAACTATATCGCATAAATTTGTATTTTAAAAACTTAGTTTATATTATATATATTTTTTTCGATATTCATCATATTATATAAATATACGACAATACAAAGAATCTTTGAAAACAAAAATAGCAAACTTTATAAACGCATTTAATCAGTGTTTTTCTTGTTTTGTATTAGTCTTATCAGCGAATGTGAAAATCGAATTTGCCTCTAATGAACTTCAAGCTTGTCGCGAGTGAAAAATCGAAGAAGTTTTATGAGTCACATAATCAACACCTTTCAGTTAGTTTCACATTTTAAAAACTGTCGAATATCGTAAAAATTTAACGTTTATCATACATATTTTAGTAACGTAATTAATTGCTCGTTAATCATTCGGTATTTCGAACGACATGATAAGCATCCGATAGTGTATATAATTTTTCTACGCAACATTAGTATGTTTTTTCAAAAACCTTACATTATCGAATATTCGTAGATTGATGGTCAAAACCTAAAAACACAGAGTAAAATATACTTACTACAAAAAAAAAATACAATTCAAATTCGTCAAGATTTTTGGAATGTTCTTACAAATATGCAAAAAAATTCTAATATTTAATATTTTATAGTAATTAATAATTTTTTAATTTTAACGACAATTTCTATCATTTTAACAGCATCTCGCGGTCATTCATGTTTCTTATCTATTTATTTAAAAAGCTATAATAATAAATAAAAATAAAATAAATGAGTAAATAATATTTTTGCATACTTAATCGCTTTAGTTTTGCTTTATTTTGTATTTTATGTATTAAAATTAAAAATTACAAAGTAAGATTTAGTAACGTTTTGCTAGCTTACGCATTCCTTAGATTCTGGTTAACGAATAAAATCCATGAGTGAGTAATATATCTAGGAAATAATACCGTATTTGCTATTCGATCCGCGTTTTGGCAATTCTATTCCATTCTACATATTCGATCCGATAATTCTCTCGCCTTGAACAAAACCGCCCCTCGGACAATGCGCAAGAAATTCGCATTCGCATCGTCCTCGCTGGCGGACACTGTCGAAATTCAATATTATTCCCGCAAAATAAAAATTGATTCTCTCCGCCATAAACTATATGTCGCGCGAATGACAAGGAAATAACAAAAAGCGACATTCATATATACATATATGTACGTATATTTTCAATTTGCCCAAGTTAATAACAGCGAAAATTGCGATGGTCGCGCGGTGCAACGTACGAAAAGTATAGCACTCGAATTATACATTGACAAAAAGGTACTGCAATATACACTTTTATTAAGAGCATTATTAACAAATTGCATAAAATTGACGTCACACTTTAATGCGTGCAATCTCTCCCAATTTATTTGCAAAGATTAGAAGAGATTTTAGAGAGAAAGAGAGGAAGGGAGATATTATACACGTACCCGCCTTTATATATTTTCATTAAAATGAACTCCGATATTATAGCGCACTATACGGCGTCTATAATATCGCGTTCAAAGCGACCGACAAAGATCTCGGTAGTAAGGGGGAAGAAGATCGCGGACGTAAATCGCGGCGTGATTTTCACGCGCATTTTTTTAGCGTCCGTATTAGCGGTAGAGTTAAATGTAATTTGTCCAGGGCGAGCGAAAAGAGCGCAGAAAAAGAGAGAGAGAGAGAGAAAAAAAGAGACACAAAAGTCCACGGTCGAGTTGAGTCGCCCCGGACGCGCGTCGTAATAACCGGGTGGCGGCTCCGGCCGCCGAAAAAATGTCCGGCATCGAGTCGTCCCGAATTCCAGTCCGATTCCGACATACCGGACGCGCGACGAGAAAGAATCCGATGTAATTCCACGGTGTTACCAGGTAGCACGGCGGCATTTCGTTGCTCCGAGAGGACACGACGACGACGACGACGACGACGACGGCGGCGGCGACGGCGGCGTCTCGACGTCGACGCCGTATTTTAAACCCGCCGCCGGCGCTCGCGACGAATAAATTTCTTTTCATCGATTCGGCCGCGTCGACCGTTCTCGAGACTGCCCGCGACCGATGCGTTCTTTGCCTTCTCCCCTCTGTCCCTGGGTGACTCCCAAAATTCTCGCCCTTGTCCACGAATTCTCGGCTGTACACTCCCCATTTGATGTTAAGTTATGTTTATTGTCAGTATTGCTGTTTTATTTAGATTCTCGTCTGATAACGATATACTGAACTTCTCTTATATTCACGTCAGATCGATAAAACTCAAAATCAGACAAGTTGCATTTAGCGCTAAGAAGAATCACGCGGGGAGAAGAATCTCGAGCTTGTCTTTAAAGTCGCAAAAAGATGCTAGTCCTCGCTAGAATTTTTTTCTCCAAGAATTGAAACTAATTATTATAATTTAGATCGATTCAAGTTTGAATCCTATATATTTGAAAAAAGGTGTTTTATGTTCAGACGCAAAGTGTGTGTTATACGAAAATTAATTTATAGAATTATATAAAGAAAACAAAAAAATTATACACATACTGAGATTCGCCGATATATAAAACTATACATTTTCAATTGAATTTAGCCAAAAAATTTACTATTTCGCGAATGAATTTTTGTATATTGCCGTTTATACCGTCGCGTTTTCCCATAGTCTCTCAGCGAATAAACGCTGAGAATATTCTCACGTGTTCGCGCAATATCCGAATACGGCGGAGTTATATCAGTTCGAAATCCTAATTTTTTTCAATCCATTCCTCGCGAACTCGACCGGTGAAATCTGTCCCTTTTTCATCCTATCCGTCCATTCTTCACTTTTGTGATTTTTCGCGCGTCCCGACTGGCAGCGCGGACTATACGCCGGGGTTGCCGTCGGTTCTTCGTCGGGACTGTACCACCCCACTGTTGTTAGGGGGGTGTGGGGAGACTAGGGGTGGTATATGATCGTGTATATACGCCGCCGCAAAAGTATTGTCGGCGCGCTCCACCTCTCGATTTTCTCGCGAAAATCCTTTTTGTACGGAAATCCGTGGGCTAAGTGGCCGCGCGCTATATCGAAAATTCGGAAAAATTCCCCGCCACACGACCATCATTTTTGAGAAATTTCGAACATGCGGTTCGCCCGCAGATATATTTGGTGGGATTTCTCTCTGGCGCGACGAGCCCGGACAAAACTCTTCCGGCCGATCGGAGTATATACGGCCAGGGGCGGCGGCGCGAGGGACGAACGTGAGGGGGAGAGGGAGAGAACGAGGGGATGGGGGTACAATATGGGTTATCGAGGGGGCCCCACCCCCAGGGGAGAGCAGGGGCCCTCATTTTATTACCCAGGCTCCCATGACGGTTCTCAACCTTGGCCGAACTTGATTCTCCTCTCGCGCGATAGCTCGCACGTTTCATCTCGCGCCAAAGTTTTGCGTAAACACATATCCGCGAGAGACCCCCTCCCCTCCACCCCCTCTCACCCTCCGCTCTGTACTCATCCGCGGTCTCGCTAGATCGAGAAGGTATCGAACTGCGTGCACGTTCGTGCATCCCTCGGACGTAAGTGTGCGAGCTCGCGAAGAGACGGAAGAACAACCGCGACAATATTTGCTTCTATTTTTATCCCACGCGAGAATACAGTAGCGTGAGCGAGTGCGATGTGACGGATGTGCGCGATGGAAAATGTGAAAAGTGTTCGATAACTGTGTAACGGAGGCTTTTGCATTCGATAACGTCATCTCGCAACGACATCACCGCGCTCCGGACTCCGCTCCGCTCCCTCGGGATCTCAAGTTTCCTCGCGGAAAAAACCAATTTTTCGCAGAAATTCGCCATTTCTACAGAGCATTTCGTCATGTCATATAATATGCAACGTATTATAATATATTAATGGTGCTTATTAGTTCGTACGGTTATACAGGATGTTCCAGCTGTACTAAAGAATATTTTAGAATCCAGATTATTTAGTGAATTTTCTTAAGAGAAAATTTCTCTTACGGGAAAATTTTCAGGAACGTTTGCCCCAATTCAGACTTGAAGCTGCAAGGAGAGAAATGAACTACCGAAGTCTGTACTTAGGTAATTTTAGATCGACCTTACTTTCGCAAATATTTTATTTGAGATTTTTATTCGTTAAAAAAACCCAATCTGTACATTAAAAATTAATATTGAAAAAACATTGCAAGAAACAATTTTGAATTTTCTCATCGATATTTTTACCAAAAAATCTGTCATTAAAAAATTCTTCCATAAACTTAAAATATTTTGTATATGCTATTTACAGCGTCGCCTGCATCACCCATCCTTATACAAATTTGTATAAATATTCTGATCGTACGAGTTTTCATTTTCAATCGTAAATATAATACATGAAAATCCAAATTAATTTCTCTCCGCTCCCTCATTAAAAGTTACTTGTCCAAATGTAATTATTTTCATGCGATATTAACAAGCATGATGGATTTAAAAGTTTGATACAAATCGAGATATACTAATATATATATAATATTATATATATGTATATATAGAATTTTTTTTAGGCGAATTCCAAATATATAGAGAAGCTGAAATCACACACGTAAAAAACAAATAAATTGATTCAAGTCTCCTTGTAAATCTTTTACTTTATAAACCGTTAACAAGTCACAACGCTATTCCCATAACATTCTTTACGCCGTATTATCGTAATTGTGAACTTATCGCGCCCGCATAACAAGATGCAAAAGTTGCGAGTAAGAAAACGGAGTAAAAAAAAGACACGTTAGCGCAAAAGAAACGCGTGCGCATGTAGAATCGTGTGTAGGAAACACACGGAGGGTAAATGAGGCACCATCAGTCACAGTCAAAATGCTCCACGTCATAGTCGCGAGTGGATCTCTCTCGCGTACGTCAAAGTCCAGCGATGGAAATTAATGCACTTTCTTTCGCTGAGTAACGAGTGCCGAAACGGGATGTCCGCAATCACGTAAGAAAAAATATCTGCTACCTCTCCCCCCCCCCTCTCTCTCTCTCTGATTTTAATTTACCCTGATGCGTCTGTGATTAAACTATGAAAATATTATTCCGAAAACAAAAAATCATTATGAGGTAGAGAAGCACAATGGACAACACGATGCGAAAAGCTATTCTGCGTATCACGTTTCTTAGAAAATAATAAAGAATATTATGCATTTTCACGTTTTTTCCTCCGTTTTTTATTTCGTTGCGTTTTCTTTAAATATTTGCAAATCCATTTGGAATAGTTGATTTTATGTTTTTCACGAATACACGTTTAGCTACATTGACACGATGAGTTTTTTATTTCAAGCCTGCATGTTCTATGTAAAATACATATATGAAATATATATTTTTATCTTCAATCATTATATGATATAGAGTTTCTCTTTAGTTTATATACGTAATATTTTATTATTTTTTAAATGTAATAAAGAATCTACGAATCTCTATCCGCGCAAAACGATGAGAAAAGTGTAATCGCACGAACATCTTTATGGTATCAGTATGCGTTATCGATATGACCCTTTGTCAGTCGAGAGATTTATTTGCTGTCTTTTTTTTAGTCATCTCTATCTTCTAACTTACTTTCAATAGAATCACAGACTTCAGACATTTTAGATTAGTCGCGGACTGGTCTCATTTTAGTTTAGAAATATAAATCATATTGAATACGAACGCGAAGCTTTGTAATTTACGGCCTTAAAGTTCTTTGACCTGAAAGCAGAAAGATGTGTCATATACTCAGATATAAGACGTTTGAAGAAAGTCACAGAACTTCGCAAATTGTTATTTTGAACGTTCCAAAATGTTATGATATATCATAACAGAGATATTATAGTTAACGAGATTATTTCCGGCGGCAAAATTTATGGCGATCGGAAACATACACAAATATCTTAGATCGCTTCATTAATTCAACGCGACAACATAAAAAATGCACGACTGGAGACCATATAATCGGCCTCAATAAACAGTATATATAAAAGATTACATAGAGGAAAATACATAATCGGCTCCTGAGAAACTCGTTTTCATATCGGCGGCGAACCGGTTAACAAATTTCTTCTTCTTCTTCTTCTTCTTCTTCTGATATCGTTAATTACCGTTCGATATACAGATATGCTTGTCTTCCAAGTGTATCGAAACTCGTTTAAAACGTTCACATTGTAGACGGCAGGTCTCGTCTTTTGTCTCGCAACTATAGTCATCATCTCCGGTTTTTTGTAACGCGTCTTCTTTACACGCAGTACCCTTCTTCCTCTCTTTCTCCCTCGCTTTTTTCATTTTTACCCACCGTTACACTCGCTCGTATCATTCCAGCGACGAGATAATACGTTCCTGTCCTTTCTTTATTATCTTCTGTCCTCTTTTTTTTCCTACGTACCACCCGCCATTTACTTTTATTTACATTTATCGCCTCGGCTTTACGCAAACTGGCCAAGATCGCGAACATGCCGGATAAATGTCGTATAATTTTATCACTTCACGGTCTGATTTACTTCGAATATCAATTAACCGCCGCTAATTGATACTCGAAGCAAAGTCCAGAAGATCGTCCACCGATTTCAAAGTTGAGCCGAAGAGCCACTTATATCGTAGAAAAGTATGAAGATTTATCTGCTATTTACGATGCCGCGGTTGCAAATATTTGAAAGAATAAAATCGGAAAAAACGCAGTTGCTATTAGCTATGAGATACACATGACGATAGCTCGCGTGTACTTCATCGGGAAAGGCGGCACGTCGTGCCGCGAAGAAAAGAGAAGAGGCTGGCGGCGACCCCGAGAAAGTATCGAAGAGAAAGCACGTGAAGTTCCGTTCGGTTCGTTTCCGTTCCAGAACGCGAGCGGAGAGCGCGCGCTCGCGAAGCGGTTTCTTTCTTTTCCATCAGGCCTGAATATCGTCGGAAGCTCCCTTCGATCCGCCCTCCCGTCCATTAAGACTCTATCGGCTTCACATTGTTACACATTCTCCGCGTAATACCGAGTGGCTTCGACGCAAATGCGACGCTTAAAAACGTTCCAAAGCGATCGGCGAGCGACAAACATAAACAGAGAGAAAGAAAGAGAGAGACACCGAAAAAATTCTATTCTCAAAGAGGACTGTATAAAATCCTTCTTAACAAATATTCTTAAGTGTTTCTAGAACATCTCCTAAAACTAAGAATATATTCTTTGTTAATAACAAACGGTCGTATGCTTTTTATGCGGGCCGTTTCATTTGACGTTATATAGTCATATTGTTACAGCAACGTATATGATTATATAGTGTTGCAATTTACAGTGCAGCGCAGTGTTTGTCACTGAATCGTTTTAGTTTATTAGAAGAATGGATGAAGTTAATAAGTGGCTCGAAAAAGAAGACTTGAATGAGTTAAGAGAAGTGTTTACGAGTAAGTAACGTATAAAATAATCTAATTTAATCGTTCGCAATCCAGGTCTTGTGCCTCATGTTCAGTCTATATGTACTATGTCTATGTTTTCTTTATGGTCTTTCTTTGTCTGTGTGCTGTAAAATAATGTACTTTTTTGTTAATGTAAAAATAAATCTCATTTCGTCTACATTTTTATAAATTAGGAATATCTGATACTATAATCTTTAGAGTGATTCCCCTCTTAAGATAAGAGGATCCTTTTGGCGTCTATTTTAGAACAAAGTATTATAAAAATAAGTGGGAAATTCTTTAAAAATGAGAATATAATTTTTTCAGTGGAAGAATTTTCTCGCGAAAGATTGCATGGAAAGTACGATTGTCGTCCGCGCGAATCAATTCGTTTAAAGATTTGGCTCGCATCTCTCTCAGCGCATCTCTGTTGCGGTTCGCGCTTCTTCTAAATTAATTTGAGCGATTTATGCGGAATGTCTTCCCTTTCCACCGTGGATCTTGGTTTGGATGCTCCTTCTTCTTCTCCGCGCTAATTTGAATTGTAAGCGCGAATGCTAATAAATCTACGTTTTAATACAACTTGCATTCTATTCTATGTGCTAACTGCAGATATCATGAAGATATTACTACAGATAGTTATGAAATGTTTTATCACAAGGTACTTGTACACATTTATCTGTTTCTAATTTTTCGTGAAATAATTAATTCTTTATAAATAACGTTAGATTCACATGTGAATACAATAATTGCTTTAATGCATACTCAAAATATACGAAATTTAAAGCATTTGCGCCAACGTTGTATGTGCGCTTTTGTATATCGAAATTACTTCGTTCCAATTTCCCGAGCTACGTATTCTCTATTAAGACATTATGCGCATTCGGTTCTCATCTCTGTCTATTAAATCTCTTTTTCCTCAGATAAAATCGTTAAGATAAAATCGATGTAATATACATCTCGAGACCGGCCTTATCGTAGAGATAGTGTTTCCTATTGAACCCGAGTTCCACGGCGTGCTGTGCATACGAAGCTTCTCTAGTGGTAAGTCATTATATCGCTTTGAGGCTTCGTTCTATCCGCTTCTTCCTTCCGTGATTTTATTATTAGATATTCTTGCTTCCGAGTCATACTTCGAAAAACTTTGTTCGGAGCTCCATTCCGATCTTAATGTAATCCAGCGAGTGGAAAAAGCGCATGAAAATCGCTCGAGATTCGACTTCGCGAATTCAGAATTTTCATTTAATCCTTCTGTCAATGCATAATTTTTCACCTTTCCACCGATGTATGAATACCCAGGTACTGCGTGTTTTCGACACATTGCACTGCGACAATTTCTTTATAATAGCACAGCCGGGCATCGAACATTCTTTCCCGTTATTTTAGAAGCTTTCTGAATACAAAGGCCCTTTGTATTTTGTTTCCGGCGGAGAAAAGTTTCGACACATTTTTAACATTTGAAGTTGCTTTGAGTATCCGTTCATTGACAGAAGGGTTAATTCGTTCGATCGCGCGAGATTTTTTTTTACAACACGGCCGAAACTTTATTCGCAATTAATATTATCACGGTTCACGCGACTCGTCTTGACTATTCCGTGCATTTTACGCATCCGTTGCGTTAATTCCAATCCGTACCATCATCAACCCCACCCGCCGCCCTTCATGGTGATGTGCCACATTCTATCCGATTGTACTATAAGCTTCTTTCAAGCTTAGATCCTGTCGATTCGAAGCAGTGCGTTTGGAAATCGATTTAGCACTAACCGATACTGACGAATAGGAACGGAGAGAAGGGAGGATAGAGAAGGCAGAATCTTCCTCTTATGTGCTATCGCATTTGCCCGGAAGGATGGACTCATCCACTTCGATTCAAATTTCATCGATCTCGTATATATGTTCGCTCCCTTCCGTAAATTGCGGATTCCTCAATCTTTTCTCGAATATGAATATTTCTATTTTATTGCTATCTTGTGTCGTTTGTTGACGGCGCACTTCTTTCTTTGCCTCAAATGCGGCCCGAGCTTCTTAAGATTATTAGCGGTCGTCAGTAACATGTACATTGTACGTTCAAATATCACAATAATTGTCGAGAGATCTATATTAGAATATATTTTAGAAATATCTTCCTTCTTGACGAAAATTTAAAGTTGCAATATCTTCTTCGCACGCGCCATGTATTTCGCAACTTCTCAGTATGTATTTAACTTTCTCGACAAGTGAGTTTCAAATGAAATTTCCGTTAAAGTAAAGTCGACTTGGAGATTCACCAATACTTTGAAATTAGAACATCAAGATTAGCAAGTTTAAAGTCCGGTTAGCTAACGTGGCTTAACGTTAATTTGAAATAAAACCAGCGCGATGACTTTGACTTTTTTTCCTTCACTATCCACATCATGTGTAGGATTATTACAGAGAACTATGTATCTGGGAAGAAGCGGGCAATCGTGTTAACTGTCAATGAACGGGTACCCGGGTACCTAAAGCAACTTTAAATGTTAAAAATGTGTCGAAATTTTTTTCCGTCCGAAACGAAATACAAAGGGCCTTTGTATTCGGAAATCTCCTAAAATGTAATCAGAAAGAGTGTTCGATGCTCAACAGTTGCTATAAAAAATTGTCGCAGTGCAATGTATCGAAAACACGCAGTTGGTATCCATACATTGATGGAAAGGCATTGATGAAAAATTATGCATTGACAGAAGGCTTACTTCAATTCTGACTGTTGCTGCGACTTGGTCCAAATGTCAAAATTCCACTCATACCCATCAGACTGCTAGATTAACGGACACGCTTTCCGCCGTGCAAACGAACAGAGAAGAAATATGAAATCCTAGACGCATAATTCGCGACACCGAATCGTAAAAGTGGTCGTTCTCCTCTTGTTCCTGACTAGTCGTTACTTCTTCCTATACATGCCAGCTCGATCTTTTTCCTCGTTTTCTTCTCGCCAGCTTTCTCGCACTCGATTAAATCGCTCCCTCCCTCTCCCTTTCTGTCTCTCTCTCCCTTCCCCCTCCTCTCTCTCTTTCTCTCTCTGCTTTTCTCTTTCGCTCCTCTTCGTCTTTGTCTAGGTAACTCCCGCTGTAGGTAGAACTACGCCAAAACTTTGTAGTAACGGTACACTTAGCAGTTCTCCGACCATCTCTGTCTCTCTCTCTCTTTATCTCTTTCTCTCTTTCTCTCTCTCTCTCTCTCTCTCTCTCTCTCTCTCTCTCTCTCTCTCTCTCTCTCGCTCTTTCTGCCGACAGCAGCGTAAAGATCTGCCACGAATAGTATTCCGACAATCGCTGGTAATCCTCTTACGCATCGAAATTAATATTTCCTACCCGTCGATCCGGCTATCGCAGATAATATCTAAAAATAATGTATAGCGCTATGCTACCTTATAATTATAATAATATAATTTTACCTTCATTATTAATACTATATTATTAGTATTTTGTGGCGTATTTATAATATATCATTAATAATATACTACGCATATAGTTGAGCACTGAGGTCAAGGGTTAGAATCAAGTGTTGAATCAGCATCGATTCGTTTCGTAAGCGATTCAAGGCGAACTGTCAATGATCCCTGGACTCAATGATATTTTACGCGCCATCGATCACTGCTTAAATTAATGCATGAAATTTTATCTGCGCATATTTCACGATGTGCTAATTACACATGAATGAGCATCGAATTGCAGTAAGAGACTTCATGCTTATTGTTAGACTACGAGCTAGGCGAAATAGTTTATTTACTATGCAAGTTACATCTTGCATCTTGCTTCCCATCATGTAAGTTCTCTCATTTATTGATAGAATTCTTTATTTTTATGAATTCTCTAGTTTTTCGTTACAATACCATTTAAATACCATTCATCTTTTGTTCGTCTTTCGCCTGCCATTCATCGTGATTCTACATTTTCTGCTTTTATTTAATAAAGAGAATCTCCGAACTTTTCTTTAACACGCAAGTATGTATATAAATTATTTATAAATTTAAATACAATAATCTTTAAGCAATCTTTAACGCGACGTTCTTCCTTCTCTTCATTCCTACTCTTCTTCACTTTCTCATTCTTTATTTAACCTTCATCAATCATCCCTAGATATACCTACGTTCAACAGACTAACGGCTACACTGCATATATTTAATCACTGATTCGGCTTTGATATAATTAACCAGCACCGCTGGGTGTACTATTTGCTATACTTGTGGAAATATATATACATGTATATATTTCACGCGTTAACGTTCCTAATACACGCCGAATATTTTTCATTTTTCGATTTTGCATTTTTTGATTCTGATTGCACAAACCGTTGCTTGATCATTTATTTATTACTTACTATTAAAAATCGAAAAGTGGTCAATAATCGGCCCGACTTCGAATATTTTTTTTACATATAACAAGATGTTTTTCTGCGGCGGCGTTAGCAGGAACCTGACGGAAGTAGCGGAAGAAACGGCGGTGAACCTTGCAAACGCATGCTGACAACGCACGAGATGCGACGATAGCGCGAGGAAAGATGATTTATGACCGTGGGACACGCCATGTCGTTTGCTAAACTTCGCGAACGGCTATGCGAACGTGTGCGTGGGTATGCGTGTGTGTATGCGTGTGTGTATGCGTGTGTGTATGCACGTGTCCACGTGCGCGGGGGAGTAGAGAGTGGACGAAAAACACGAAGAGCGAGGAGAGAACGAGGCGGAATGGAGAGCAGGGAGCAAACTAGAGTAGAATTTATTTCGTGTTCTAGAGAGAAAGCACAGTGAGCCCTCTCTGAACACTATACATGATATATGAGAATATATACATGACAGATAGTAAATACAAAGAAAAATCTACAAAACAAAAAGAGAAAAAAAAAAGAGGAAAAATAGATAACTACATGTATGATATAAGAGAGAGTAAAATGAAAAGAAGTAAGTTGTAATCAAATAGCGAATCAAGAATATATATGTATATATATAATTCCAATTGCATACAAAAAATAGAATAGTTGCGCGGAGGATATGTCGGAATCGATTTTTTTTTTAATACACAAATATGTATAAATTATTTATAAATTTAAGTTATATGCAGAAGAAAGTTCAAAATTTGACTAAATTAAAAAAATTGAATTTTACTGGAATCTTATTTATACACGTAGATCGTTTTCGAGCGATCGAGATAGAACGAGGAAGAAGAGGTGAATGGTGCCAAAGTGAGCTGCCGCCACGGTTCAAAAAGATTGTAACATTGAAATTTGGATCGCTGCCTTCAGAGATTCCACGCCTCGTTAGTCCGGACGACTTTGCGTGATTAAAAGCGTGCCTTGTACACGCGCACCTGTCACTGTAATACGCGCAGGGTTAAACGTACTATGCATGATCCACGTGCACGGTATCATTACAATTGCAGTTTACGAGGCTGCTCGTCGAGATCGCGTGCTGGGTCGAACGCAAGAAGGCCGCGATATATATATATTTTCGACAGAAATTCATATATATTGATTTGTCCTTTTGGCTTTATATATGCTTGCTGAAAATCAAAAGAGCTATTCTCTTTATTTCTTTTGTTATATTTAATTGTAAAATATTTTTTAACGCATCAGTAGAGGTTTCTTTGAAATATTTTTCCGGCAAAATTCGCTCCAGTTTCCGAGCTTTAAACGCTCTGCATCGACTGCATATTTTCCTGCAATTTCTTTCCGACAGCTCGCGTTTGATCGCAGCCTCCGGTTTACAATTAAACAACACATTTACACTGCAAAAACGATCGGTATCGCTGTAAATTTGAGTAAAGAGATTGCACAGAACTTGCAATCTTTGTCGCGGCGCTTTGGCGCTTCACAGTTACATCGCCGCGATGAAAAAAGCATTTTTTACACTTCTCTCTCATTCGAAGCCGCCGCCGGCGCGATTCATAAAATAAAACTGGAGCCACGCGAGTGTCCGGTCGGCTTATCGTAACCGCGTCGCGACATTAAAAAGCGACATAAACGCGCGCAAACCTATAAGTGGGCGTGTTAAATCTCTTTGCGCTCATTTTCATTTTAACACAACACACCATAATTTCGCCGGGAATCGCCACTTTCACGCATTTGCGCTAATATCGCGAATGCGAATTTTTATAACGAAAAATTTATTTCATTAAATCTGTCACGCGAGGCGCATGATTTCGCTCTGCTCGTTAAACGCGCGCAAACTCTGTCGAATCAGGATTTTAACCATCCAGATTGCATAATATCTTGCGATAGAATCATTCGAGTAAGACCAAGAATATTTTCCTTTGTATAACAAAGAAAGAAGGGGAAAAAACCATGGCAAATCATTTATGTCGGCGCGCGAATTTAGGTCATTTGCGGGATCCACGAATACGCAGAATGTACAACCCGAGTATGCATAAGTAAAAGCAATTGCAATACGCCGGTTCGATTCTGACCTTTTCTTTCTCCCGTCGCAACGTCGATCGATGCGATTCACATATACGTATATGCGTATACATATATTGACACGTGTGCACTCTCTCGCTCTTTCCCATATATGCTTGTGAAATATAATTTGCACACGCCCAATCTCCTATGCGCGAGAATGACCACAAAAAGAGAAAAAAAACAACATTTCCCGAATAGCTTTGCGCTTACCGGGATGATTGTTATGGTATACGAATGCATCTAGTAAAAACAAATGTCTTTTTCATCACGAAACAATATTTCAAAGATATCGAAAAATCTTTTTGCCTCCCTCTTCTTCTGAAAAATGCATGTATATATACATATTTCTTAAACATGAAAGATGCATGAAAAAGGCTGTGCATTTTTTTTCCATTGAACGTACAATTTATAATTTCGCAAAATTGATGAATGGCATTAGAAAATGTCAAAAGATGGTAATTTAAGATTAAAAAAACCCCCGTTCTAACATCTACGTTAATTATCTTGCTGCAATAATAATAATATATCTGTAGCATTTTTATGATTTGAAATTATAATTTGAGAAAAGTAAGGGAAAAAAAACATCGCAAAAGTATTTGTCGCGAAAATCTGTTGGAAAATTGTTCGCATAAGTGGTAAGCGCGCGTGGAAAAGTTTTCCGTGTTGGCACGTGTACTTCTTGCCAGAAGCGCTGACAGCTCGCTGCTTCTTCGCCTCTTGCTCCTTTTATGCGATACTCTTTCCTCTCTCTAACGCGCGACAGAAACCAAAGAATTTATTCGGACCGCTTATCGAGACCTCCCAGGGAAGAAGACCGGTTATCCATCCGAAGATTAATGAACGCTATACTAGGAGCGGAGGCTCATTAGAACGCATTAACCTCGAGCACATTCGCTTTTTTCTTTCTCGCGCCTACTCAACCCTAATGACATATTGACCACTACTCCGCGAAATATCAACCTCGAAGAATACAGCCACTATTGCCTGTCGTAAATTGTGCATCATTGGCAGGAAATAATCTTTTCGACGGACTGTCTTATGAATACGTACACATATGCAAATAGCGATAAAATTATTCGAGTTTAACGACTTGTATTTAGAACCATTGCAGGATTCAATCATATTCTTTGTTTTATTAAAAATGCAAAAATGTAGAAAATTATTCTCTAATCCAATATTTTTCGAAATTATTGTGAGGTATTGCGTATAGAATTTCTTTTTTTTAATTATGTTATAAAATATCTTCTCCATTCTGAATATTACTCGTGTTGTAATTTTTAAAAGCTGAATCCAATTAAAGACGTGTTATATGTCACACACTCTTGATTTTCAATTACGTCACTCTAGAAAGCTTATGAAAAAAATCACCCTATAAATGTATCAATTGAATAACCGTCATAACAATAATTGATTTTTAATTAATTTTCAAATATACAAGTAAAAATAAAAAATCGGCTATGACACATGACCGTGGTAATACATATACGAATGCAGCTTTTCTTTTGCGGAGCCTTGATTAACCATCGACAGACATCCAAACGACATGTGTGTGCGAACAATAATGGTTTCCCTGTATCATATCTTATCGCTATTATCGTAGATCTCTCAGAAGAGGCTAGTTTATCTGTCGGCGCTATATGGATTGTAGATAATGTTATAATATAGCAAAGTCGAGAGTATGATTTTAGAGGAAAAGATTTCCATCCCGTACCACATATTAAACGAAAGCATTTCCTCCTTTTCGCGTAAATAGCTTGTCACTCACGTATTCTACTGCCGGTAAAAGAATTTAAAAATCTAATCAAAACACTGCACTCTATACTGTCTCGGTTTATTAATTTTTCCACTATGCTCTCTTTTGTAAGTAAAGTTGAAGAGCAGAAAGACTTTCTGAGAAAGAAAGTCTCTAATTTGAAAAATATCCTTATTTATAAATATATGTAAAATTTTATATGTATATGCAAAAATATCCTAATTATATTATTTATTGATAATAGTCCAACTTAAAAATTATCAATTAAAGCATTTTGAGACTATAATTTATATATATGCATATTTGTACATTAAATATTATTAAAAAATATATTATTTAGATAATACATAATATTACGAGTTTCAGCGGAATCTCACGACAACGACAATTACAACGTTAAATTTAAAGTTCGATCTTGAAATTAAAAGTTAGGATATGCTAATACAAGGTAAACGTGACAGAATCTTCGTCTGCCTGTTCTTCACATAGATACGAAAGAGAAACACAAAAAGTTGACGATGACCTTATGATCTAAACTTGTTTCATGTAAGCTAACTTTTTTTGTATGTGTAATGCAACCGACAGAAACGAATAAAAATTGCAAAACGAACGTACGCGATTAAACAAAACAATGCACAATATAACCTTTATCAAAATAACGATATCTCGAATTGCGATAAATAGCGTATTCGATTAAGCATACCGTCGTAAATTCCGTCGCGCTGACCATTTCGATTGCCGCAAATATTTTTTATTGTTTTAAAGAGATATTTATTTTCCTGATTTCATTGGAAAAAGATATTCCCTTTGTTCACGTGATTTTTAGAGAATTGGCAAATTAATTTTGCATAATTGTAGTTTATTAAGAATCAGTAATATTTCGGCGAGTGATGAGAAGAGAGTTTTACTTTAATTTTTTCTTATATCGAAACTGATTTATTCTAAAGTGATAAAACGAAACGCATTATCGAGCAATGAATTCGTCTCGCAGACGAAGCGAGGGTTCCGGATACATCGTGCGAAGGGCCGACAAAGGGTGAGTAAGGAAAAGAGAAATTAATTCGTGAAAGCGTACTCACCTCGGTGCGCTGCGATAACCTCTTGTTCAGCTCGTGGAGCCTGTAGTCCGGCTGGCTGTAGCCATAGGCTGGAGTATGCCTCCTGGGGACAGGTAACGATCTGTCAGATCAGAGCGATCGGTAAATGTTAGGTGTGCTGTGTACAGCGTGTTATTCTCGCGCGTGTGCGCGAATGTTTCATGCATATACAACACACCGCCGATCATCGCGTTGCGTCGAGCCCCCCTCGCGAATTTTCGTAAAGCATCCCGAGGGATACTACACCTTTGGCTGGCCGGCTCTCTCGAGAACACGAGCGCAAAATGCCCTCGGACGTGGCACAGATTCGCGAAATGTAGTCTACGACTTTCACCACGTCCGTTTTTCGATCTTTTTTAAAATGCGTCGCCTTACAGAAGCGAGGATTTATAAACGGCACACGGTTAAAGGGGCTCGATGCAACGCAAACCAATGCATTTTTCTCTAATGCATTTCATCAAGAAAGAACTTTGACAAATTAATTGAAATTATGTTCGCTCAATATTAAGATTAATTTTTTCAAGTCCTAAAAAAGATAGTCGATATCACTGTTACAGTTAATCTTTCATTTGTGTAATTTTAATAAGTATCGATTTCAACGCTGTACACTTGTAAAAGTTTCTTAACTAATACGGGGTAATGTTTACGTGAATATATCTGACATTAAAACAATCTCGAGCTCTCTTAATGTTGTAAATTTCAATTCTCAACTGAAGATATGCTATAATTTTGGCAGCTTAGATTTCGCTACTAGGCACACGAAAATTACCTCTTGTGTATGACGTAATATCTTTCAGAAAGATTGAGCACTTTTCCCTGCAGAGAAGCGAGTGCTAACAATTCCAACACTGAAAGAGAGACGAAAATCGCTGTTGTCTCGTCGCGAGATGCATAATTAAAATGTCATTAACCTTTTTTTTTTCTTATACGAATGCGAAATATTAGCCAAGAATACGTCCCGAGACAAGTATTCATCTTCCCTTCCATTTTTTATTGCACTGTATTTCACAGCTCTTTCTTGCGGGACCGCATTAATTAATCCGCGACATATTCCAACATTTTAAAGAAAAAATTATATAATTGAGAATATCTAAATAATTAAAATATTGAGACTCTATTACTGTTAGCAATGTCAATTAATATATTTTTGTACTAACGATATAATAAAAGTTAATTTTGGATTTTGGATACTATCGTGTGCTCATATGTATATTATGAAAGCGTATTCCATATAGCATAATGATAACACAGTCGCAGAATTTTAATTCTAATACGAGAACTAATTATATATAACAGAGATAATAATGAAAAAATTTTTATAAAATCTGTTCTTCCTCTATCTGATCTTTTTGTATTTTGGAACTGCAAGTTTCAACATTCAAATACACATACCGTGACGCTTCGAGTTAGATAATATCTGCTTGCTTTCTTCAAATATATTGTGAATAAATTTATTATAAGATGTAACACATTACATGATTATAGAAGTTTTCAACACGCACTACAATCGGTAGTCACAAACAATCAGTGAGATCATACATAAAGTATGAATAGTAAACAGTAGAATAAATTACGTTCCAGTTCATAACCAGTTTATGATGATTATTATTCGAGAATTATCGAAACACGTGACAATTCCTATAACTCGAAAATAAGATCAGATAGAAGAATTTCTTATTATTTTTATATGCTAAATTTATTTCGAAAAGAATTATGGAGCTACATTTATTTAAACACTTTTTTAATATACACGAAACATCATGTATATTTATACATTTTCAGATTTTTAATTTGATATAAATTGTTGTAAAATAATGTGTTGAAATCTTTTGTAAATTGTAGTAACTTATGAATATTTCCGTAATTATCGCTTTCCAAGTTGAAATCATCGCTAAATAAATACTTTTCGAGCGCAACCTTGTTGAGGCGGTTCTTCAGACGATCGTTCAGGTAGTTCTCCAAGGCAGAGAGAAACGTGTTTTAATAAAATTTCGATTTAGAAGCTTTGCAAATAAAATTAACTGCGTGTGTGTGTGTGTGTAAAAACTTTTAAAATCGAGCTTTAATAGTGCTCGTGTAGATGAACGTATCATCATCATATATTGAGAAGTTTAGTCGCTCAGCTCTGTTTGATGAAATAACACCATATCGAAATCAATAATGACGCAAAGGTCGTCATATTTATGCTGTCAGTCTGATTGTCGGCGATCATCCAAACACTAATAAATTGATGCCGCAAATCGATTACTAGCAATATTATCAAATATATTACACGCGGCATATTCAATTTTCACGAATCATAGTACAACGTTGAGCTGATTACAATAATTTTGTAATGGCAAACATAAATGCGAATTAATTTCCGCGTGCACGGTAATACCGCGATATTTTTCTTTTATTCGACTTAAGTGCACGAACGTCGTCCGTGAATTATTCACTTGGAGAAACAATTCATCGCGCGGCGAATCGAATGTTGAAGTAAAAACTTTCTATATTCCTAAACGTTCAAGAATGTTTGAAATAATTTGTTTAAAAAAAAACAAAAAAAACCGCGTGCTATAAATCTTTCTTTTTATTTCTATATATAACTTTTGATATAAGAAAACCGAGAGATATGTGTTATTGGGCGCGCTTTAATCAACGCTTTCAAATCAGGTTCTCGGCTCCCGATCGGTCGTGGAATAACAGTTGGTTAACCAGCGGGTAATTAACGTCGCATTGATAATATTTAGTGCTCGAAATGCCCGGAGTGGTGTGCATCGCGCCCCGAGGCCGGACGAACGATCATTAAGAAGCAGCGCGGCCCGGTGATTAATAACAACAGTACGCAGAATATTCCGATAACAGAGAGAGTTCAGCGCGCCGCATTTCCGGTAACGAATTTCGGGATCGTTCGATCGATACTACATTTAGCACGTTGTACATTCTCTTGCGCGGCATGATATACGTACGAATCGCATAACCCCGATTTACACGCTGAAGAAAAGCAAAAACATAAATATCGAAAGGAAAATTAATTGCAAACTAAATTTATTAAAGATTGTAAAAGAGATGGAAAGAGATCGAGAGATCCCTTTCTCCCGAATTCAGGAGCTATTGACCTTGGTGATACACGTGTCGCAGTTTCTTCCGTGTATTAACCAGCCTTGTAAAATCGTTATGCTAATTATAGTGCGCATAGTTGCACGAGGCTAGAGAGAGGGAGGGAGAGATAAACAAAGTAGACATAAGCGCTACAATGATGCGAGAATAATTATACGCGGATTATAGTGTACGAGTGTCTTAGAGATCGGGAGACGGACTCGTTCCTGACGTGACTGACGTTGCAAAAGTATAAATTAACGCTTCATTTAAATCCTACGGAATGCCGCAGAAGCACTTTATTTGTAATTTTCCATTGGACTTGTGACGTCACTTATGTGATCGATGCTAAATATCCGGTATAATAATTACCATACGAAGAAATAACAGTTTCTTCTTGCAAATCAACCGCGCTAGATTTCTAATTCTAATTAGAATTAAAATGCAAATCAAATAACTCTTAACAGAGTTTTAATAGATCATGATTTTTTTCAGTAAAATAATCTCTATCAATGATAAGACGGTTCCTTTGATTTTTTTTATTCAGCGCGATCGATAAGATAAATCGCTCAAAGATTTTTCAAAATCCATGTCACGAAAAAGTATAAAAAATTGCAAACAAATAGATAACTTTGTCTAATCTTGTAATCTATATTTTATATATATATATATATATATATATATATACACACACACGCGCGCGCGCGAAACATACACTTACTTATATTTAAAACAAAATTTAAGCGCAAAGTTAAGAGTAAATTAAGAAATATATTTATTGATAAAACTCTGATAAATGTCAATTAATGGAATAAATAATTATGAATAACAGAGAGATCGGATCGAGACTAGAGAAAAGATTCAGCGTGATTCTCCTTTTTCATAGGGAGAGAAAATACGCCGTCCCAAGATCGATCGCGTCGGGAAGGAAAACTTGGACTTTCTCGTCTCCAGAGAATCGACGTCATGGGACCTCGGCGACACGTCACTGTCGCACACGTGTATACGCGCGCGTGTGTACGTGCAAATTTACCAGGGGTGGGTTCGAGAACTTAAGGGTTGCAAGGGTAACCCAGTGTCGTGTACGGTTTACTAGGGAGTGACGAGACGCGTGAACAAACCTTTCGTCTCATTCGTAATACCGCTCGATCGAGAATATAAATGCATTGTGATAATATAAATTATTGAAAAAAAAAAGTTGCTAAATGAAACATTACGGCAATTCGAGATTTTTTTAACTATTCCTATTCTTCTAAAAATTAATTATTCATAAAATTCACATAGAAGGTTTATTTCAAAACAGAATTAAATTCTTATTTTCTTAAAGAATATTTTAAACGCCTAATCATACAATTTATTTGACTCGACAGTTTCTCGCGTCGAGTAACAGTCATTCAAGAATTGATCCGCAGAGACGCTGAAGGGACGCGGACTGTTTCCGGACGTGTTGGAAACACGCGCGGAACACACTTGAGGAATCGAGCGTGTGAGACGGAATTGAATCGCGCTAATATTTAAATCCGATAACGTAATTTCACGCGAGGCACGTAGAACGGCCGTAGAAGCGTCGTGCAATAATCCCGCAGCGTGCGTGCATGTAACGCCGGGCTTTTCATTCAAGACGTGCCGCGACGATCGAACTAATTAATTCGTCGCACGGCAGAGGCAGGTCGCCGTGCGCGAGCCCGCCACGATTTTTACCCGCCTTTTTCCTACATCCCTGATTCTTTACCGAATCCGGGAAGAATCGTGACAGATCATTTCGCCGATATGGAACTAATCCGCTGAATGAAAAACTAGCGCCTCGCACGCGCGCACTCAAGTCGGCCCGGAATCTTTCAAGGCTGCGCCTTCAAGTATACGTTTCGAGAGATTAATCCGGGATCATTTCTTTCTTTCGGAAACTATATAATTGCCCTTATGCCTCTTAGAATGTTCTCGTAAATATATTTGCCGATGCTCTTTGTGCATTCTTTATATAAACTATGGATAAAGTTTGTCAGCGATACATCATTGGAAGTGGAAAAATCATTGTAATTTAATAAATAAAAATGTTTTGTTCACTTCAATTTATTGACTGGCTCAATACTGCTGGGCTAACCATGAATAGCGAAGATAAGATAGGACCATTAATCAGAAAACTGATCGATTTTGAGAGATTTCGTCGTTCATGGGTCGTAATAATATTCGACTCGACATGAAGAATCCGCAAATCATTTTTCTTTTCTCACGATGAAAGTGAGAAGGTTCTTTTGCGCATATCCAATAAATTCATCGGAAAAGATAAATTTTATAAGCCGTAACCTGACAACTACGAAACTTAAGTATACATGTTACCTCATTATAGATTTTACCTTAACTTCACGTCTCTTCGTAGAGACGTATATACTTAATATATACTCTTCTTGATTGTGTCCGCATAGACGGACATAATTCATCGTTAGTTACTAAAATAACATTGGCGGTAAGTATCGATTGCCATGCGGTTATCTTGCGCGACAATTCGTTCCCATCGATACTCGATTATACATCTTTTCTGAAAGTTCAGAATTTTCGAGAATCTGTGTTCACCTTCTCCGAACGTAACAATATAGTGAATTGTAACATATGAAACAATCGATCGTTCCTCCTTATTCCGAGTGGGCAAACGAGTCATTCGAAGAAAGAAATTCTCACGAAACATACATACATGCATGTGTAATCAGAATGAGAGATTGAGATACTCTTTAATCTCTATATTAAGATTCGAAAGATTATATTTTCCTAATTTTGCCACACGACGTTTATCGAGTGCACTGACCTCGCCGTATCTTCGAAGGGGTTAAGGTTGAAGGATCAGCCGCGTCCGGTCGACGTTGTACGCGTCACGTGCTCGTGCCGGAAGCGGCATCAGCGCGGCCGATATCTCGTCGCAACCCGTCGGGGTCCGCGGGATTTGCAAACAGGTCGCCGTGGGTGGCTTCGCCCGTTATTAAGCCGCGGGAGTTAATGGCTTTAGTTTAGTTCGCGTGGCTAATGGGCGTCCCAACGCGCCGCGCCGCGCCGCTGGCTGAATCAGCTGACCGGCCAGCTGGTCCGCGTGGCTCGACTCGCGTCGCGTTCGCACCGCGACGTCGACGCTGCGCGCGCGGAACCGCCGGTTGAGAGCCGTCGCCTGCAGGGGTCTCAGATTGGGTTAGCAAAGGGCGCAGTTTGGAGCGAGGGGGGGGGGCGGCGGCGCCAAGGGAGAGAGTGAGAGAGAGAGAGAGAGAGAGAGAGAGAGAAACTCGAGGGGGCACGCAGGAAGGGAAGGGGGAGGGGGGCAGCAGGAGGGTGTTATTAGGGGTTGCTCATGGGGTGGCAGTACGATCAATGCCAGGGAGTCATGCTAGTCCCCAAACCCCTCCCCCGAATTCTATATATAGCGCGCGAGTACACACATGTATGGAAGTTCGCGCATAGACGGGTGAGTGTGTCGAAAGCGTCGCACTGTGTTCGTGTGTACTGGTACACACGGAGTTAATCTATGCTAGAGAGGAGGGAAGAAAGAGAGAAAGAGATAAAAGGGACACAGATGAGGAAGGAAGAAGAATGAAACGCGAAGCGCGTAAACGCACGTGTGTGGACGGATATTTTCAACTCCGGCGGGGCATTATCCTCCGCACGCGGCGTGTTTTCCGCGTGTTATTTCGCGAGTCCGGCTGGCAAGTTACTAACGACGGCGACGGCGACGGCGACGACATCGGTCCCCGTTGATTATGCGCGCGCGGACCCGGCGAATTGTTCTCCATTAATAATCGTCTCGCGATAATATTCCACGCGTGCAAATCGCCCCCGCATCTCTCTCACTTCGGCGATTATTGAACTTTAAACAAGTAAAGTAGGATTAGTTGGTGAAGTAGAATTCGGCTTCAAACTAATCGACAACTAGGAAAGTAATTAACCAAAGTTTACTTGCTTTACACCCCTTTATTTACACCCCTAGCGCATAATCCGCTGAATTTTTTTTTTAATTCGCAACCTTTAATAATACGAAAAATATCTTTTCCTTTATAATAAAAAAAAAGTAACGATTTTCTCAATTCGTCTGTAATGTATTAATATAGGAAAGAGAAAATACAAGATTTATGATAAGATCTGCACACGTTGTACAATATTTTTTTAATAGTTTATTTCCCTTTTATCTCTTTAGAAGAAGGGATGGCAGAACTAATTGTTGTAGATGAAACGTTAAGTTGAACCGGGGAGGGAGACTTTCGCAAACGGTGCGGTCGGGCGCTCGGCGTACACACGACGCATTATCTATCTCAAAGTGATGCACCGCGTGTAATGCGCAATCTGCATGTCATAAGGATAATAATGGCGAAAGGTACGAAGCGAGCTCACGTACGGGGACATTATATCACGAGCTTTAGCTCGTCCGCACGCACGATGCAATACGGTGGTGGCCTAACTGTCGAAGGACGGCGCGACGCAGCATTCGCTATTAACGAACCTTTCGTATTGATCGAAGGGACAATTCTGCCAAATCTGAAATCGCGTCACCGTCGCTGCGCGCTTGTTCGGGAGAGAATCCGTTTCGTTGAAACACGAACGATAACATTTGTATCTTAGTACACGAACACGCTATCGTCATATATGCGATATATAAAAAAGAGTAGAAATTATTATCGAAGAGTATTTGATATATGTACAATAATATAGAATCGTAAAACAATTGTATCGCGAGGAGGAAATTTTGCACCGTACGATATCTGTCAAATCGAATATCTCTAATTACCTGGTTTAAGTCGCACAATTTTTGACGATAGAAGGGGCTTTATAAAATTAAATAATAAGCATGTCTCTCATTATCATTGTCATTCCTTAGGGACCAATACGATTAGAGAATGATCTTTTCAAACTACTAGATATTTTGAAAACACCATCGCGAGCAAGCATGATAAATAAAATCGTTCGAATCGCAGATAACGGCAGCGCGCGCGTGGGCTCGCTTCTCTTAATTACACGCAGAGAAATTCGCTCGCTGGGCCAGATTCGGAATAACAGCCGACTCAGCTCCGCCGACGCCGACGCCGCAGCAGCAGCAGCAGCAGCAGCGATGGCTGTTGGAATCACCACCTTACACTTTCGCGAGGACTTTCCGTTGCTGGCGCAGCAGTAATCGTGCCGCCGCGCCAGCAATTTATCGCTGCCCGTGACGGCGTTTTATCGGCGATATTCGTTCTTTTTTCCACCCTCCCCTCCCCTCCCAGATTCGCCGGATAATTCACCTGGACCCAGGGAGACCCGTCCGCCCTCTCGCTCTTCCTCCTCCTTCTCTCTCTCCTACGCGGACAACGCGGATTTCTCCCGGGCATATTTTGCTGGCATGTTCCTTGGCTCGATAGCTAAACCGGCCGCCGCAATTTGACTGCGTATAATCCCCCGAGAGAGCGAGAGATCGTTCGTATAGTCGGTGTGCAACTTGGGTTCCCCGCATGACGGACAGACGTGTCGTGGGAACGGACGAAAAGCGATCGGTCGACTGGAGAGAATCATGTCGCACCGCTGCTCCGCCGCAGCCATAAAAGAGCAATAATCGAGGCTCGTTTCGACTCGAACTCGGGCACTCGGGCTTGGCCATTGCTGGAAAAGTGAGCGGCGCGAGTGAGCCTCTCCGTGACGAAATCGCGCGCGGACAGCAGCGGAGTTACGGAGTTGCGATATCAAGCAGGAAGAAATTCTACTACGAATTCGGCGAGCGGCATTTTACGCGCTACAAACGTTTAGAGATGAGAGAAATATCCTGTTTTCTTTCTTTTTTTTTTTTTTTTTTTTTTTTTTTTTTTTTTTTTTTTTTTAATATACGATTACACGAAATATCATTTTGTGTCTTTATCCATTTTTATCTTTAGTCCTCTAGAAGAGAATCATCTTTGGCACGATTTTATAACAAATTTGTTTAATATGTAACAATATTGTTGTAATATTATATTATACAGAAATATATAACAGACCGCACTTTTCATCCACGCGATAAACTATGCATATTTATTTACTGCATAGCATTAGTATTCGGATGTAATAATCGGGATACAAACTGTGAGAAAAAGACAATTCAGGAAATAATTTTCACGATGCGCCAAGAACTGTAATGTTTGTTATTTTTCTTACTTAATAAAATATAAGTTAGAGAAGTGCGAAACAGAATGATTATTATACAATCCATTATGTAAAAAAATATTTTACGAATAATTGATTAAAAATAGTAATAAAAAATATGAAAAAATATTCAACCACGCCGTGATTGTTATCAACATTCTACTCTACGAACGAATATTATTCAGTAGTGCAAAGCACTTTGCGATGCCGGCAGACAAGGTGTTTCGTCATATTCCATGTCGAAATCACGAAGAAGGCGAAACACCATTAGGATAGAAATGAGGGATCCTTATTTCGTCATTCACGTAGGATACACGAGACGTGTGCTTATTACAAACTGCTTTAGAAATGATCTGATGCATTTTTATCGTTAATACATCACGCTTCTAAAACGGTCATTTATAGCGGAGCATAAACGGAACGTTCGCTCGATTAGTTCGGCATTTTGTAATTTCAATGCGAAAACAAATCTCGCGTCATAATCATCATTATTATAGTCGGTCATTTATATTTCGTCATTGTTTCAGATTATTATCGAACGATAAAAGAAACACGAAATTAAAATGCTAACATCTCCTCTTCTAAATAACCATATTTCACAGTCATTATTATTGTCACAAATAATTGTCATAAACATGCGATTCAATGACAATGTGAAAGAAAAAAGTTAAATTTCTGATCCTATATATATCGTGAGATATAAACAACCGCCCCTTAATTTATATGCGACTCGATAAGGCAAGTGTTTCTCGATGCAAGATGTGACTGACAAACGGAAAAGAAATAAACTTCGCAGTTCTTTCGGTCAATCTTGTTCCGCCCCTTGACCCCCGACGATTAGGTATCAATTAGCAACACCGGCCACTTTTTAACGAGAAAGTCCAAAAGTCGTAAGCCGCAAAATTGATAATTAACATCGATAAAAAAGAGCGGTGCACGATTCGGCACTTTAACCGAAAATTTCTCGCGATCATACTTTTCGTGATCGATGAATAAATATGCATGCGAATGATAAACATGCTGAATAAATCATCTGTTACATTCGCTACATTTAAATAATAATATCAACATAGGTGATGATAATTTAACTATATTAAACTCGCGTTCCAATTTATCCACACGTATACATATATTCTTACGATAAATTATGTTATAAATAGCTAATTTTTCATAATTTTTAATTCTAATAAAATCTTTGCGTGCGAGAGACGAGTGTCGAAAATTGATTTATCGCTCGCGTCGCCTCATAAAATTGGCAGATGGCACATTATAATTACGGCCGACATACAAAACAATATAGATGCACAGATATACATATATACCGTATATAAGTAGTTTAATGAAAATATTAGATTAAATTTCTGCTGCTAGTAACGAGGTTTTACCGGCGCACATTGAAAATCGCATTATCGCTTGCTTTGCTCCGGGAAAATTGGTAGACGCGATATATTTTAACTGTAGTAAATATACACAGAATACAAGTAGTGTTTGGCGAGCGTGTTAGATTGAATTTTTGCCGCTAATGAGATTTTCGCGACGTACATCGAAAACTGCATTACCGCTTTTGCTCCGCGAAATTGCCGGACGGTGCCTTTTAACTCCGCCGCGATGACACATTTAAAAATTCGGTTTGTAGGGTGTGCCGCGTGATGGAAGAGATCGGTATATATCTTCCTGATTCCAAACAAGTTCATAACAAAATAATCCATTTGTAATCAATTGATTATAACAATACCGACCATCATCTCTCGACATGCATTTCTCTTTCGTCGTAAATTAGGAAACAAGAAATACGCTTGTACGTACAATAAGTGTGATCTTTTACGCGCTGGAACAAAAGCGGTTCCAAAAAGAACGGTGACACATCTGTTCGAGCTAAATTGCCGTGGGGTTACCGGGTTTGAAGATCCTGAGGAACCGGTTCGGGATCATACGAACGAAAAAAAAAAAACCTCCCGGATCGTTTACCCCCCTTCGTGACAATCTCCCGTTTCAAGTTTCGTTTTCGTCTTCGTTTCTAGTCGTTCGGACCAGTCGCGAATGAAATGATATTGTATGCAAGCGGCTCTAAATTAAAAATTCATGTTAACGTAAACGTGCGATGATTAATGACATATACATTATAATTCTAGCAGAGTTCTATGTTTCGCGTGTAACTATACGCTTTAATTGAGATAAACGGTGGTTTATGATACAGTCAACATCACGATGATCTCCACAATCCACGAAGGAAACGGAGAGATCAGCGATTTAATCACGATATCAAATTTCATCATTGCAAACATATCATTATTACTATCGATCGGTCTCGCTGATTGCGGAGGCTCTTTCATTCAATCTACGGGATATCCGCGATATAAAGATGCAATTTTTGTTCATTATGTGTCAGATATTATGCACACATTTGTATATCTGGTGCGTTCTTTCTTTTCTTTTTGGCTGTCGTATGAATGTCAGGGAGATTGACGTATTCAACTCATCACTCGCGGAATTAACAAAGTAACGCGAACGGTCGGGATTTAAATTCGGCTCGTCGCGTTTCGAACGGAACAACACGATTACGGAGCCATTCGGTATTGCATGCACGCGACATATCGCGCGATTAAAACGGCGACGATAATTTATCGCCGAGCGTGCGACAAAGGAAACGCAAAACGAAAGGCCGTCTCTCGCGGCGTTATTACCGGCGCGTTAGCGCTGTTTACACGGAAATGACACGGCGCGATAAATCCGTGGTGTCACGGTCCATCGTTGTCCACGCAGGACTGGAAAGCCTTAATACCGGTTTACGAGAGGCGAGTACGACGGCTTTACGCCGATAAACCACTTCCTCCGACGTGTATTCGACGATCCTCGGCGATTTAGATGGACCCCCGAGATCAACCACTGAAATTGATTTTGCGTATAAACTCACGCGTGCCGCGCGCGTACGCGCACGCGCGCGCGATAATTGCACGCCGTGTCGCTCTATTATTGATAAAATAATTATCGGTCAACGACATCGTGTATGAGGGATTAGCGTTAACGTCGGACTTGGCGTCCAACGACAATTGAGAGAGAAATTTTCATTTTAAATGGAAACGCGACATTGCCATGGTGGCGATAATGTAACACTATTATTTTTCTACAGAGAGAGAGAGAGAGAGAGAGAGAGAGAGAGAGAGAGAGAGAGAGAGAGAGAGAGAGAGAGAGAGGGAGAGAATAATTTGCAAATTTATTATCTTAATGATCGCACGTTGCCGAGATATTTCTCCTACTTTGAAACGACTGCGACTTATTTCTCATATAAATAAATATATCTATATTCCAAATATATACCATACGATTAACATATAAAATACGTTGAATATAATTGGATATAGTTTGCATCTATTGGATTGAATCATAAATAAGTTTCGCTATAGATAATTATTGAATCACTTCTTCCGAGAAACCATGAGTTTTTAAGTCGAAACCAAACAATCACACAGCAGATGTATACGTGCAGCAATTACAGCGAGTATAAGAAAAATTGCAAATAAAGCGACCAGCCCTCATCAATTGCAAAAATGTGATTTTGCTATACGACAACGCCCGACCACATACGGCTAAAATAACCCAGGAAAAATTCTGGAGCGCTTTCGTGATGAATTCTACCTCATCCTTATTCTCCTTGGACCTTGCCCCATTAGATTTCCATCTCTGTTTAGGTCTTTAGATCACTCTAAATGCAATAAATGGAAAAAAAATTTACATAATGATGCTGAGATCGATGAATTGGTAAAAACTTTTTTACATCAAAAACTCAAAAATTCTTCGAGAAAGAAATTAACAAATTATCGTCTGAATGGGAACAAGTTGTACTTAATAACAGAGAATATATAACAGATTAGAATTTACTGTAAATAATTTTAAATATAAAAATTCAGTTTAAGTAAAACGCAACTTATTTACGAATCAACCCAATTATTCAAGCAGAGAAATTCGTCGAATCAATATCGCGAGATTTATGTATATTCATGTATAACATAACATGTGATACATTTCTAACTTTCCGATGACAATCTTGCAGAATGGCGCACGATGCAATGACGCGTATCGTTACCATTAGATAATTCAAACCGCACATGCACTGAGCGGAACTAATTTCTTCTCGTCATTAAACGCCCACCTCTCCTCCCGTTGAGACATTTCTCGGAAACTCCGATATGCAAAATATTGAAAGCGGCTCGAGATCGATTCGGAGCAATTGGCCATATTAAAGATGCGTCCCGCAATTTAACGGAGAGCCACGACGTGTCTCTCTCTTTCTCTCTGTGACACAAGGGAACGATAAAACGACCGTCGACGTTCATAAAGAGAGAAGGGATAGAGAATCCCCCCGTGACTTTTTTCCACGAAGCTGCAAAACACGCCGCGAGACACGCGCGGCAAGTCGCCGCGAACGCTCCGATCTCTCGACGAGTCTCGCGCCGCGTGGGAGGCTGCTAATTTATTGCACATTAACGTCACTCGGCTGTGGCCTGTGAGCGAACGACTAAGCCAGGAGTAGGGAAACCACGCGTATGCATCTTAGCGTGTGTCTCGCGCCAGCGAGCGAAACGTGAAAATTTTCATCTAATCGAGGAAAGACCGTCCTCCTCCGTCCTCTGCCAGAATGTCGTCGGCGACACGTAAGACACGATAAAATGTTCCAACGAGCACGAAATGAATCATGCCGTTGCCGTTTTAATCTGTCGTCTGTCCTGCGGCCAAATACGCCCAGTCACCGAAACGTGTTCGAAAATCATCGCCGAGCATGATGCACGCGGATATATGAAAAATACGACTCTCGTCGTTGCTGATAAAAAACGGACTCTGAAGCTAAGGGAGCGGATTTCTATCGAGTTCATATAGATACAAAGAGAATAAATCTTACGCCAAATATTAAGATCCGATTATTGCCGACATAAAATTAGAGCAAATTCATTATCGAAACATGTGAACTTGTCGAAATTAAATGGTTTCAATTTTTGACCTTAGCTCCTTGTATACGTCTATTGCGGATCGTCACATTCGTTGGAGATTCGTAGAATTTACTAAAGCTCTGCGATTAAAATTAATGTCAAAATCGGTACGGCGGGTTCGCATCGGTAACCTTTTTATATGTATGAAAACACTCGTCTTAATATACATGCAAATTTGATCCGCGCGGGATTCCGCTGCAGTGGAAGTCTAAATGTTAATGTGCAAATAACAAAGTTGAAATCTCGCGCGCGCGCACGCGGATTATAGCGCGTTCGCTATTGTGCCCGCTATTCTTAGCGTGGTGGTAATTCGATACGAAGAACGGAAAGGTTGCCACCAAAAGCCATCGTTTTCTACCGCGCGCGATCGATTTCGTGATTTTTTGACGCGACCGCAAGAAAATCGCGCGTGTTTCGGTATCGCACTTCGGATTGCTAAACGAGTGCAAGCGAGTGGCAGCACGCGACGACGAGGAATCCCCCGGGATTTCCTCAACCGAACCACGCTGCTGTCCGTCGTCCTTAATTGGGTTCATGCGCCGCCGCCGCCGCGTTAATAAACGCGGCCAGGCAAGTGCATTCTGCGCATCGCGAAGTCCGGCCACGCGCCGCGCGCTTACCCCAACAGGCCCTTATAAAGGCTCAATCAGTCTGATCCCGATTGAGTCGTTAATTGCCTTAAAGAGGGCAAGGCCTTGTCTATACGGCACTAAAACGCAAAGCCGCGCCGCCCCGTGAGTGGACTGCATCTCCGCCGCAGTTTCACTCGGATCAGCTGACGCAAAGCGGATGCATCGCGCAATGCTTAAATCAAATTGACGTCGCGCCGATGACGCTTACAGCCGTTGTACTCGATTAGAAAATTTAAAATTGGAATTCGCATAGCGCAGGAATATGCAGTTAGTATAACGCGCATTAATAAGAAATCTTTTTATTTCTCCTTTTCAAGTTGCAATATTTCATAGTGATTCAGAAATGCCATTGATAAACTTTTAATTGAGCTAGTTTGCAGAATGTAAAGCCATATCGCCCCGTGCATTTTCGTGAAATTACAGGATTAGAAGAAAATACCTTTTCTCACAAATATGCTTGTGTATTGCGCTAACGCGCAGCAACATTGACACAATAATTTAAAATGGATCAATCAGTTTTCTTCAATATTATTGAACGGTCTTTTTATATATAAGGCTGATAAAAAAATACATTTATATATTTATCACACGGTAAATGTGTATGATAGATATAAATGTATTCGCCAATGTAAATGCATTCGTGCACAGAAAAAGAATTTAATACCACGATACCGCGTATGACTGCATAGCTTTTATTGCTTTTCGATGCAATAAGAAGACAAAAGAGACCGGCGACTATCTGAGATGACGATATAATCCGAGAGCACAGAAATTGCTCTCGGTTGCTTCTCGCGGAAAGTTGACGATACAGTGAAATACGCACAAGGCCGAAAGTATTATTATTTTGCTACTACCGTCTATATTTGTTTCATCCATATGCAACGCGGAGTTTCCGCGACGCGACTTCGTCCATCTCTCGCGATGGCACCGTTAGATAACACGCTATTCGTTATCGCTCGCGGTAAAACGTTACTCAAGGATAGATAAACAGATCGCGGAATGATCGCAACACAAACTCGCGCACCAACGACGCAGGATTCGCAGCCAAGATCAACAATCCTACAGACGACGGAACTAGAAATCGAGAACATTCGCGACGATTGGTGACGCAATACGGCCGATGTATCGTTGAAATTCACTTATCATTGAAACTGAAAGCCCACCATATGTATGAAACCAAAAGTTTAGTTAAAATTTTATTTGTTAAATCAAAAATATTGAAAGAAAATCTAACCAAAGGTAATTAAAAGAACGAAAAGTTTCTGAATATGTATAGGTAATAGAAAGGGCTAATAAAAGCTAAACGCGAGATAAAGGCGCGAGTAAAAAAAATCTAAATAATTTTATTTTAGTTTTTATAGACATCTATTTTTCTTGTATACGAATGTTTCTGTTTTTCTTTTTTTTCCATTTTTTAAGTTTCTATTTTTGTTATAGTTATTAAAGATGGCCCGAAGTGGAACCGAAACGTTTAATTTTAAACTAATAAATAGTGCCTAAAATTATTTAGAAGTTTTTCTTTGTTACTCGCGCCTTTATCTCACGTTTGGCTCTTATTAGAGCCCTTTTTATTACTTACATTAATTAAAAGAGAAACAAGAAATAAACTAAATTTTAACTCAAAATGACTTGAAATAACTAAAAGCAACTAAAAGTATATAATACCTAAATAATTAAAAGTATAATCAAGCAGATGAGAAAATCATATTTCGTAATTTTTCATTCAACGATCTTTAATTTATGTCAGAATAGATCCATTCGTTCGACCGAAGATCATCAATGCTGAGAACCGATTATCATTCGAGGGTTTCGTTACACGACATCGCCGCCGACAATTCAATGCTCACGACACGAGAGATTTTCTTGTATGCGTGCTTACGAGGAAGAAAGAGGGATAGCACTTCTCCTCTTTCTCTCGCTCTCTCCGCGTTACCATCCCTTCGTCTATTCCCGCGCAATACGCCTCCGGGCGCTTCTATAACTTCGTTCTTACACGATCTCTCTTTGCCCCGCGCGCGTCGTCGTCATTCCGTCCGCGTATATGCGTTTCATAAGTGCAGCTTCCTCCGCATCCGACGGCCCTCCTTCATTCGCTCTCGTGTTCGACGTATTGTCAAGGGGTACTTCTGTCTTCGTCTCAAACAAGAGCCGCCCTCTTCGCCAATAACAACGGCAATGCCATTAACCGATCTGCCGAGATCTTTCCATTTCTATCTTCGCATCTTCGCTTTCTATATATTTTACACACATATACATATATATTCGCCCACTCGCTATCGCAAAGATCGATGCGAAATTAATGAGGTGCTTGTCTCGACCGAAGTGATGATCGCTGTGTATCATCTCTCGACGCGATCGCGGAACAGATAGATTGAGACATAGGAAGTAACTTTCTTTTAATCAGCAGAGAAAATGCAAGATCTTATGGAAAGTAATTGTTATAAAAAAATATATATTTAATGTAGAGATTCATTTATGAAAATTTAGGTAAGATTAAATATCCAGAAAGAAAGAGATATCTGTCAGATATCATGAACGTTGTGCAAAGTAACATCTCGATTCAATGAGATCGACCTCGCAACCGCACGGATCTCGATCACGGCGATAGATACACGTTTCCGGATGCTGGTGGAAAACTTGAAACGCGACGCGCGTATGACTTCGGCCGGTTAGTTCTATTATTAATGATGATCGGTTTCAAACATCGCGACTTCCACCGTGGCGATGCATATCACGCGCGTGTAGTAGTCGCGTGTAGAGTCGCCGCGCGTGAATTTTCGGATCGTCCGTGCGCGTGCGTGCGCATTGCGTAAGACACTTTTGCTTGCTGGCTCCGCTGCTGGCGTCGCCTTGCACGTGCGAGGATGAAATTAGCCGACACCCGCCTCCCTCATCCCGCTCCTCCTCACTCTACTCTTCCCTTTTTCGCCGGTTTTCCGAGCCGCTTCCAGCCTGTGGAAGTCGTTCCTTCGCCGTTTTCCTCGTATATTTTCCCTCCAGCCCTGCCTCTACCATTTCCTCCCATCTCCCGATGATGCGTGTAAACATAGGTCGTGCATGGCGCGCATGGGGGCCAATTTTAGAAACGACGTTTTGTCTCGCGCGGCCTAAGACCGATGTCTCTATCAATCGTCTGCCGGAAACTTCGAGGGTGAAAATCGGGGGTGTAGATGAAGGAAAAAAAAGGTTGAGAGAAAATAGAGGGGAGAGAGAGAGAGAGAGAGAGAGAATAATTTCCGTCGCAGCTGTTACCGATTCCGTTTCTTCGCGTGGGGGGTGCGCTCCATTAATTCTAACAATTCTGTATAGCATCGCTTTGACGTGCAATTATTGGGAATTTCCGTTTTAAAAAAAAGATATAGCGAGAGTTTAAAAGAGTTGTCTAAAGAAATTCATTACAGTCCTTAATCCTGAAACGAGTGGATGACACGTCATTCATTTTTTATTTAATATCTCGTTCTATCGATGAAAACCATAATTCGAGTAATCTGCGATTATATACAAGCTTTTCATCTCAGTCTCGACGAGCACTGAATATAGAAAAAATAAACATAAGAGAGAGATTTATTTAAGACACTTTCATAGGCATTTCAACAAAAATATTTGAAAAATGCAATTACCTGCGAGATAAATCTATATCAAGCTAAATTCTAAGGAGAAGAAGAATTTCATGTTTAATTCTAATGACAAGAATGTTTTAGCTACGTATCTTACATTTATTATTCATCGAAAGCGCATGCTGTTGTATGAACCTTAAATATATAATAGTTATAAGGCTTGCTAAAAAATACAAAAGAAGGACTTCCTATTACTTTGCATAACAATCAGCTAATATCTATTCGTGAAAAAGTTCTTAAGAAATCCAAATGTATCGAAAAAAAAGTTCAATAATCTATATTTTCTCATTACACAGCACATTTCCGCGTATTCCTTCCAAATATATTTGTGGTTTAGTATTTGTAATTATTTCTCAAATAAGCACGCCTAAAATTGGCTTATTCGCAAAAAAATTGATCAAGTAATAAAGTAACGATTAGAGACAAAAATAATATTTAACTCTTCTAAACTTGAAGTATTTCAATTTCTGGTGCTGCCGTGTTAAATGTTAGACGATATTAATAACTCTCTTCCCAGGCCTTGCGGCAGTATTGCAAAGGGCCTTAGAATTCTTTTTCCCTTTTATAGATATCTGTCCCTTCTGGGACACAATACAAAGGGTATTAGAAGAGTCGACCTAAAAATTCGAAGTACGACGTCGCTTCTACCTGGCCCCCATTGTATCTCCCCTCCCCCATGTTGCTTTCAGGAAAGATTAAACCTTTCCAGAAAGACCATCTTGACTGCATTGGATCGCAACAATATTATGTAGAGGAAAAAGTAAGAAAACGCGTTTCTTTCTGCATCTCGTTATACAATATTTTTTTCATCAAAGTCTTAAAATTTCCCTTAATATATTTTCCTTTTCTTATATTTGCAATTTTTGACAATTTTGCAGAACGTAACTCTCTTATGAATGTATGAAACTTTGTTTCGCATAAATTTCTCGAAATATGTTTTTTTAGAGATTTCTAAAAATTTCAAATACATATTCTCCTTAAAGTTAAAGTAAAAAGGAATCAAACGGATGATGAAAGCGGAAGTATCACACGTTTAACGATTGCGATTGTCGGCGAAACCCGAATTTTATCCGCGCTTAACAGCAAGATCACACCTTATATAGTGACACGACATCAGAGACAGTCATACTCAATGATAAACGTACAACGAGAACACGCGGATTCGAGCTGATTTCGCAATCGTCACGCACATCTTCGGTAAAATCACATTGGTCGATTGAGGGGCTCGTCGCGCTTCATTATCCTCTCGGTTTCGCAAGAAAGCCTTCCTTATTCCGAGCGCGTCGCCGTCCAGAAGATCGGCCGACACGTGTCTTCAGGTAGTAGGAACGGCCGCGAGGTGCGACGCAAGAAAGCGCGCGAGAGAAAAAGAACGAAGAGGCGGACGAGAGCGGAATCTAGCCGGAGGTGGCACTCACAAACAAGAGAGAAGAGAAGAGAGAGAGTGTCAGTGTCTCGCCGCCACACCGTTTCTCGACGATCGCGAGCCTGAAAAACGTACCATCATCCGACCGAAGGTGGCTGCTTTACATTATCCGTGCCGTAGCGCGACCTGACAGGCGTGAAGAAGCGCGATCCGCGCCGTTAAGGCGAGAGACAAAGTGTCGTCTTCTAGAAAGACGAGACGGACGCGTCGCGATATCATGCACGCGCGAGTGCATCGCGTACGCGTGCCACGTGACCGCGACGCGTGCCACGTGCGCGGCGTGGGAACGCGCGCGAGATGTCAATAGCGAAAAGATTTCACGCTGGACTTGTAAATGTCGTCGCGGCTGATTTATCGATCGCTGATTTTACGATCGTTAATCGCTAGCCAGAAACAAACGCCGAAGATGCGAGATTCTGGAAGATGCGACAGGGATTTTGCACCGAGAGATTTAACGATTTTTTTTTAATTATTCGCATGATGCGATGCGCTTGTATCAATGATAATTTAGTACATGTTGCGCGATTAATTGCGGCCCACATAAAAATAAAATATTTTACAGCTGATATATTATTGCGGATACACAAATATAAAGAATTTATGTCACTTATATTGAATTCACTTTAAAAATTTATAATATAATACATCTAATATAATACATCTCGATCGTAGCTGTCGCTCCTTCCTTTTTCAATCGCGCCTTTAATTAAAAATATAAAACAAAAATGTTTTGTTTCGTAAAATTATCCGTATAATTTTAGAAAATATTCTCACGGTAATTCTATTCATATTTGTTTCATTATAAATTATTTAATATGAAATAACACTATACAGATACACTTTTAAACATTATTAAGAAAAGCTCTCGTCCTTGACCAAATCAATCATTTAAAAAATTTATTTTTTAATTTTTTTATTCATATACTCTTTCTCATTATTTAGGCCTAACTTTTAGTTTGAAAACCATTGCTGAATTTCCTTTATAGGTACAACAAAATATACCATCTTATTTTTAATTAAAATTAAACATTTTGGAAATGTGTGTGTGTACACGATATGTATTGCAACGCGAGCTAAAATACACTTTTAAGATCGTCATGCATAATCACGATCGAATAATCGTGTCTCGCGATTAATTCCATCTTAATGATAAAGTGAACAAAAGCGCCGCTTCACCTGACACCGTTGGAACATGAGACGCGGCTGAGACGTCGCGCCAAGAAGCACGTGCCTTTCACGTACACGTGTACAGCAGGTGTGACACCTCGGCTTCTCTCTCTCTCTCTCTCTCTCTCTCTCTCTCTCTCTCTCTCTCTCTCTCTCTCTCTCTCTCTCTCTCTCTCTCTCTCTCTCTCTCTCTCTCTCTTCTCTCTTTCGGTTGTATGTATGCGGAAATGATGTGATCCAGGAAGTGCGCGGAAAGACCTCGACGCGCATTTCGTTCGCGGTTGAAGTACGTTATCGTATTCGAGCGATAAAAAAGCGCAAGGTCAGATATCCGCGAGAGACAAATTGAGAGAGATTCGATAAGATAAATAACACGCAGGTAAATAATTTTCAACATTACGTACTATCGAGCCGAGAGATTCTGTCGACGATTCGTTCGCTCTCCGCCAATCTCACTGCGTTTAAAAAAAATTAAATCTTTAATTAAATATTAATTTTTATTCGATATAACTCGGTATTATATTAATACTCCGATATTATTACATCTCCAATTTGTGAGATGCTAATTAATTAAAATTTCGGATTAATTAGATAAATTAGTTTTTGCTTAACGGACTGCTATTTATTTTTGCTTGTTTAACAGCCGCCAATTAAAAGCCGAAGCGAAGGGGACACTGCCCCCAGGAAGCACGTCGAAGAGCCGAGGAGCAGTTCGCAGAACGATTTATTTGGACCGGCTCGCGCGAGCTTATACGAGATCGCGCCACGAAAGTTATGATTTAGCGAGGAATAATCGTCGGCTGGGCCGGGGCGGACCTAAAAATAATCCGTACATACGCGGTTGCGTTTCACCGGTACTCCACCCATACACGCATAATCCTTGATATACGCATGAGACACCGATGCGTACGATGCTAAGATAAGCTTTGCACGTTCTCTCTCTCTCTCTTTCCTCGCAGCCGTCTCTCCCGAATTTGTACCGCGAAATGAATCAACCGTGACAAATGCTTGAAAATTTTACGACGGCGGTCGATGAGCGACTTGCTCTCGATCGTCTCTTACGACGTCCTGTAAAGGATACTTTCACATTCCCAAACGTCGCGGATTTGTTCCCTCAATTAAATCCCGATGTTGCGAGAGTTATACGTAATCGTCATTGAGCGGCAGATTTTCTCCGCGCGGCTATAATAAAGTTCATGACTGCTTTCGCATCAATCCCATCTTCGAAATTGAGCGCAAAAATAATTTTCGGTAAAGTAAATAGTCTCCCCAAAAAAACCTTGAAAGCCTTCCGATTAAAAAGTTTTTAATTTGTTAAAACTTTTTTATGTAATCTTTACGCAAATTATAAAAAAAAATTATATTATAAAAATATATAAAACGAATATATAAACTTCTTCAAAAATTATAAATAAGGACTCAGACATCATGCTCTACTGAAAATGTCAGAAAAAATCTAATATTCAGAAATATTCGAAAGATAGAATATTCTTATTGTTGACATATCTTTACAGATATTTAAATTTTGTAAGCTACACGTTATCCGCGCCCTGGCTCTTACTCGACAAATCAAAATGTGACGCAACCAAGAGATGTACGTAATCGAATCACAGATGGTTAGGAGTTATGAATTAATTCAATTCCAACTGATTCGGCCGACATGAGAATATACGCTTGACGGAACTCGCACGATAGAATCACACTTAAACGAATCGAACCGAGTGAATCCAGCTCTGGAGCGTGCGCGCCGCGTTGAAAAATAGGTAAAGTTTCGAAGAACGTTACGCTTATCGGTACTGACGACGCGGCGCACGTATACATAAGTGCGTGAATAGCATATATATATATATATATATATACATATACACATGCACACGCTCTCACACATATGTAAGTATAAGCGCGCGCGAGCAAAGTTATGTACGGAGCTATATGCGAGCAGACGTTCTCCGTGGTATAACGTCGTTGCAGACCACCGACAGCTTTAGAAAACACCGTTCCTAGAACGTCAGTCAATCGTTTACGCAATCTTCGACCAGAAATCTCGAGCTCCGCTGTATACGCGAGCGTACATACACGCACACACGTTCGCGCGTACACGCTTCGCGCGCGCACGCACGCACACTGCCGCGAACGCGAATATTACAAGCACGGCGATTATTGCGATTTAAAAATCGCGCAGAGCCATTATAATTTTGCTCGCAATATTTCAAAACTTTTTCAACACTCATTTGTTACTGATACTGATTTTACCGTTAATACGAGATAATAAACGTGTCGGATATACAAATAGTCGACGGCGAAAAATGGAAATTTTTCTTTTCGGAATTTACTGCGTACTTACTACGATATGTTACACCGTGAAGAAGAGAAGAGTCAACACCGATAGCCGCAAATCTCGATCGTGTTCCGTGACCGGTTCTTGGTTGCGAGCGCAGAGCGGCTCATTACGTCTGTCATATGGTGGCATAGGTGCGGACGGCGTAAACAGCGGCACGTCAATCATTTCTTTTACGCAATACACGACAGCGCAGATCGAAGTAGCGGTGCGCAACGCGCGTTACGCGTTACACGCGACGTTGTTGCGTGTACGTGAGAAATTTCTCTTTTCCCATGTAGCGTCGCGGAAGAGAGGCTTTCGAGACTGGCAGACAAATCGCATGCACAAAACTCTGGCACAAATGTGATAAAATAGATACGAAACGCATGACGCAGATTGATATTTATCTGATCCAATTCAAAATTGATTAAAAAATTCATTCGCAAAAATTCGTCGAAGATAACTCGCGTAACAGCCTAAACGTCAAAGACGAGGTTATACGATCTTAGTTTGTTCCACGAAAAAAACATCGCTCATTACCGTCGTTATTATAGTGCTGTTGTCTCGTGCCTTTGTCATCCTTATCATTGCGCAACTGAGACCACCGAGGACGCATTTGCGCGTAATCGTCACGACAACGCGTCAATCTCAACGCGAGTAAGAGCAGTTCGTATATCTTTGTCAAACACGAGCTTTTGCACTTTAATTAAGCAAAAAGCTGCGTTCGAAAAATAACAGCAAATATAATATTAATGTATATTTTCAATATAATAATAATAAATTCTAAAAATTATTCTAACTGATAATGGTGCATCTCTTATAAAATTATTAAAAAATACGAAAATACTTTTACGCTGTTATACACACATACATACATATTAAAAAAAAGTCACATATTTCCACATGAGCAACGTTTCAGCAGATAGTAATGCTGTCATTTATTCGGGCTACGAGATGGAAGCCATAAATAGCTTCGTTTTAATTATAATTGATACGAAATACTTTAGTATAATCGATTTCTGATGCAATAGTGGCCGCAGAATACGCCAATTGTTCCATTAATTTCGCTAATAGAAGTTACCGACGTGTAATTATTTCTAGATAATGACATAAAATACATTATTATCATTTCGATTCGTAGCTGCGATCAAACCACAGATCGACATCCGCCAATTAAAGTCTCTTCTCTCTCTCTCTCTCTCTCTCTCTCTCTCTCTCTCTCTCTCTCTCTCTCTCTCTCTCTCTCTCTCTCTCTCTCTCTCTCTCTCTTTCTTTAGCGCTTATGAAAATATTGATTCATTATCGCTTACATCATAATACGATCGCAGGTAACCAATAATTTATTTACTTAATTATATTTATTTAATAAGTAATTTAATTTTTTCTTATCGATATAGTTTTCTCGTCATCTCTCATCTGTTTTTTACGTGTCTTGAAAAAACGATATCCTTAGAACATGAAATAAGTTACGCTCTTTACTGTATTACACTCTTTTCCTTATGGAGAGTCGGGAATTTTTCGCTTGCCATCGTGTGTCGCGGAGATCTCTATTCGTAGAAGCACCGATTTATTTCGTGGATTTTCGACGCGGCACGTGCCAAGTATTCGGTAGGCGTCTTGCTTAAATTATCTACGAACTAACGAAATGGCGACCGATTTGTACATATTAATAAGGAACTATCAATCTTCCCGCCGACAACTAACAAAATGCATGGAAAATAAGCTTGCCTGCGAAAATAAATATTTACAAAGATATCGCGCCGTTTCACCGCATTAGACAAAACGATCGCGTCTCGACACAGTTTATCTCGCGGTGATTTGTTTTGCGGATTTACGGTTGTCTCAGCGAGAGAAATTCGACGATCGATGTTCGAAGTCAACGTCTAATTTCAGAATACACCGATCAATAGCGCGAAACGCATAACTGACACGTAGTGATTGTCTCTGACAGAAACGTCACTCAACCGAGAGTTACACTTATTCCTCACGCCGTTAAAATTATCAATATAGCAAAACTGTGATTCAACGTTTAGACATGAACGGAGAAGTGAATGTAAGATCGATAACCTGATAATTTTCTATCGGAAGAATACAATGTTTTTGATTATGTGCGAAAGATTAATCATATTTGTTGGACGTCATGGTCTTTTTTTTTTTTTTTTTTTTTTTACAAGATGATAATCTGTCTCCCTCCGTAAATTTATATCAATGCACAATTTGAATGTGCAATCTAATATTTTTTTATTTACAACTATACTTAATTGTAAATGAAAAAAACATGATAAATAGTAATCTGTCAGTCGTGACGTTCCTGAATATAACGGCATCTTTATATTTTCCGGCACGGCAATCAAGTCAATCTGAAGCCAGTTTATCAGCCTATGATTAACGCGGAAATAGATTGATAAAAATAAATATATTTCCTTGCACGTAAAAATGATATACGATATGTAAAATATATTTCTCGAGAAAATAGAAAGTTTTTACGCATGAGAGAAAATATTTGCATTAGTTAATTATTTTTCCTAAGTCAGAATTATACAATACACACGATTACGATAAATCATTGAAATAATAAAGTTAGGGAAAATAGAGATACGTAGAGAAAAGGTTCCACGCAGAAATTTCATGCAATAGGCAATTTTCTCTATCGCAGTTACAAATTCACCGCAAAGCTTCTTCCGAAATGGCATAAATTTTTCAGCCTGCTCGCGAATCTGCCCCGGGAAAGGTTTAAACACCTATCAGGCCAGTCGCGCCACGGACGTTTAGGCCTTTTGTCACGGCTGCACCGATTTGTTTCGTGGATTTACGGTCGACGAGGCACGAGCCCAAGGAGCTGAAACTCGGTTCTCTCTTTCTCTCGCGATCACGCAGTCGTCGGTATAAGTTTAAATCGGGAATGGCGGGCCGGGAGGCCGTCATGCGGGAGGCGCGATGGTATTTTTATCGGGCTAAATATAGGTAAACCTCCTATACGGAACGCCATACCAGAGACCGCCGCTTCGGTGTGCCGAGAAGAGCCGCGAGAGAGAAAGAGAGAGAGAAAGAGAGAGAGAAATAGAGAGAGAGAGAGAGAGACAGAGAAAGAAAGAGAGGGTCCGGGGCGTAACTACTCGTTAACGGGCCGCATTGCGTAGCCGACTGACTCTTCTCCGAGTACCCTGGGGTGTCCCGCGACCGCAAAGGAGCTTCCGCAGAAAAAAAGAGGTGGGCGAGAACTCTTGATTAATACCGTATAAACGAGTGGCTCTCTCGTCCCGCGGAGTTAGTAGTCGCGTAGTTATCGCGATAGCTCCGTGATCAATGGTTACGTACAACGATTCTTCGAGGCGATGATCTCGTGGTGTCTTAATTGAAAAACGTAAGCTTATAATAACGATTTAATCATTCTCGATATGCGAGACCTTCGCATTTATCACGAGAAATTGATACGCGAAAGGCGCATATCAATGAGACGAGTTCGCGCGTTCTTTTACCGAGGAGAGAACGCGGAGAGATATACATGAATATTATATGCTTAAATGCGCATCCGACGAGGTGTCAGGGAACTTCGCGCGGCATTCTAATTAAGATAAATGTGATGGATAATTTGAGATTTACGAATCTGTCTTGCACAATGAAATTCAAACTACACGAGTCCGATAAATCAGACATCTGACGGAACATCTCGTGGAATTTGAAAAATATCGAATATGTTTAGCAAAGGTGTTAGAAACAAATATTAATGTGTATAAGCTTAAATAAACCGTTTCCGATCCGGTTTCTGATATAACGACTATTACTGCATCGTTGCGGTGCTTTGTTGATAGCGCTAGCCGTTGTTTACACCAATCGTTTGTATTGTGGCGATAACGCGGCCAGATTTTTCGGACGAAAGGTTCTAGCCGCTTTTAGCGGACCGTACAATATAATCGTACTACCATAGGGCGGTGTCCCATGACCGCAAAGAGCTTCCGCAGAGGGAGATGGAGGGAATGTAATTTGAATTCGATTCGAGGGCGAATCACCCCGTGCAGGCGCACACACAGCGCGGAGAGCAAAGCTCCACCACCGCCACTGGTCGACACAGATTCGCGTAAAAACTCCTGTGTTTCACCAACGTGTTCCCTCCCTCTTTCTCTACAACGCACGGACATTCATACTCGCTTTGGCACCACATATTGCTTTCTGAATATCGCTACACGTGTAGCGTTAAAATACGATTGTAGGAATTCTCATTTCACATTGAAAGAGAATCGGACAAAATCATTATATACTAAATTCATTAAATAATAATCTTCCAAAATTAATTCCGAATTACTCCAATTTAATGATTCGCTAACAAATTTCTGCGGATAACATTTTATTTTGACTTGTAAATAAAATAATTTTTCATGTAAGCCCAAAAAATAAAGAATTAAATAATTGCGAATTTTAATTATAAATTGTTATATTAATTAATTATAAATATGCAGCGTACATATTAGAAATAAAACAAATTAACATTTACTCGTTGACATTTTTTTCACAAGAATAATTCAGCATAATAAATCTCACATTATATTATACATCTGGCAATAATCTTAAAATAAAAATAAAATAATTCCTATTTTAATATTTTAGTATTAATGGCATGCATGTGTGTGATTATTTTATCGATATATTCATTTATCTATTCTTATCCCCCCTAAAAATTCCCCCTACAAGTAATCAAGATATTGGAGGTTTACGTCGAGGCACAATCTATAGTCTCGAGGAAACCGAGAATGCGACCTTCTAGGAAACATCTAGCAGCCTGGTGGGTGGCCAGGTGTTGCTCGAATAGCAATGCTGTACTGTGTCACGTACTCTGTTCAGTACGACGAAAGATCGTAGTATTCTGCACCGAGAGGTATGGCGCCATTCATTTATTCATCGCGCGTTATTTATCACCCCCATGTATTTATGATGTAATATATGTATGTGGTTTCGCCTATGCTTCCTCTATCCCCATATCTAAACACAAACACGTTAATCACGCGTATTATCTATCGGTATCGTCGATGGAATTATCGAATGAAGGATAGCGGTTCGATCTCATAATAATATATGACAGCTTCCATAATTACAATAAACGATAAATATATTTACGTGAAAGAGAACTCGCGAATACGATTTTTAAAAATTCTTGAGCCATTTTGTAATTTTTATTTTATAATTTTCGCATTTATACTAATGGCATTGACGCAAAGCATTCGTTTTTCCGGCGCATAACGTAAAATTACAACAAATCATCGCGCTGCAACCAGGATGGTCGTCACGTTCCTCGAATTCCTCGCGACGTTTCTTCTGCCTCGACCTCGTCTGCCATGCCCGACCCCGTCTCGAGACTTTAATTTTGGATTAGATGCGCAGGGTTTTGAAGCGCGGATTGAGATAAAAGAAAGAAATCTTTCCATTAATCTTATTTTACATTCACAAAATAAATAAAGAAACCTTCGCGGTTGTATTTGCATATGTTGTGTGTCGTACGTAATATCGATCTCTAAATCTCGTGTGTGTGTGTGTGTGTAGTTTTCTTCTTTCTCAAATTTGAACAACAATCGACACACGATACGAAAGCGCCGTAATAATATATCAACATTTTACATCGGCATTTTTCATTATTACCTCATTAATAACGGCACTTGAACAACGTGTCTGTTTTTACACGTTCGTCAATAACATTGAATGTCGGAGGATGAGGATAATTACGGACGTCTAATTGCTATCGTTCGCAGCGACTTGTGGAGGAAAGTCCGACAACGATTTAGGCGAAGATGAAATTACAGAGAGGAACGATATTATTACAACGTGGGGGGGTCATCGATACTTGAGCATCACGCACGAGATGCTAAAGTGTGTCGCCCAAGCAATAATCAATGCTCCGTTATCGCGGTCCCTGTGTGATTTCAGTGACCCATCGCAGCGTTTCCGGTCGTTCAACGGACAAAGATAACGAGTAGTTTCTAAAAAAAAAAAAAAAAAAAAAAAAAGGGAAGAGGGGAGAAGGAGTAAGACCGTAGGGTGAGAGAAAGGAAGTATGCCATACCGCGCACGTTAAAATAACCATGTTATATGATAATTCGGATATGACATCGGTATCCGGGGGGACTGATAATTTCTATTCGCCACAATCAGAGACGACTTTTACTCGTTATACCTGATTTCCAGACAAGCGACCGTAATGTCAAGATCGAGGAGAGACGCGGCAGATTTCTCTGCCGCGCTTTTAATCTGGCGGCCCGATCGGACCGGATGTTCCGTTACTTACGCGAGTCAAAGTGTCTCATGTGATATTTCCTTCGTCGTGATATTACCACGCGATATCGGCAGCGATGTAACGCGCCCGATAAGATCGTCTCGCGAGAAGACTCTCCTTCCGCCAACGTAGATTGCGACAAATCGAACGCACGCACGGATGCGTAAGAGAAGGCGCCGAACCGGGTTATATAGGTGCTCTCGCCTATTTTTAACAAGCTGCTATTTTAGATTTTGATTTTTGCTTATTGCAATCCGACTACTAGTTACGTAAAGAACATATATTTAGAGATCACACACGGCAGTATCCAAATTTATCGAGTACACATTTTCTGAGATTATTTTTTTTTCCCCAAAGCGAACAGTTTTTTGCTACGGTTAGCTGTTTTTAGGATTAATCTATCTGGCAAGGGAATGTTTCAAACACGATTGAACACGGGGAGAATCGCTCGATTGTCATAAATTCGACATCGGGCGAGCAGCGGCGCGACGTTTATTTTACGCGAGCGCGCGCATCCCTCTCGTATCGCGTGGCCGACACGAAAATCGACATGTTTCACGCACGGCATACACAGACGCGACAATAAAAATAGAATGCCCGTGCAAAAGTGCCCTAAGTGTAAGCCGCTATGTTACCAATCCTCTTCCTCTCCCTCTCTCTCTCTGTCTCGCTTTCGCGAAGGAGAATCGGCGTAAAAACGCGGCCTTGCTCGGCACGCGGTACATGCGAACTCACCCATGTGAGTCATTTCAAGCTACTTCGTCGAGAATAAGAGAGTGGGTAATGTATGTGCGCTGGTGTATGCGCGAAAGTGTGCAGAGAGAAAGAGAGTAATTTGTCCTGGAAATATTCCCCGATGAGCAAGCGCAGCATTTTGCATAGATTCGAAAGTACGATATGACAAAATGTAAGATATATTTATGCATTTAATTAATGAGTTACAAAGCCATTTGTCAAACATGCAAAGTATATTGCGATATACAAAGATCAAATTAATCATATTAAATGGCGTGCGTAAATCTGAGAAATTACAACTTAGCTCTTCTCTTCTTTTAATGCACGGCAAAGTCTTTAATAAAGACTTCCAGATTCTGATTATGGTAATTTTACAAGGCAACAGATTTCATAAATGCAAAAGATTAATTATATTAAAAGATTTTCCAAGAACGACAATGTGACAATATGAAACAAAGGGAAATTTCTAGGATTTTTTTTTTCAATATTATCCTCCCCGCTATATTCCCGATTTAGAGAAAGAAGAAATTGTTAATTTTTCAAAATAAATATAGATAAAACAAAATATATACATTGCGCGTTCTAACGCCGATCAGGATCTTTTTCTCTTTAGAAGCAAGAGAAAAAGACGAGAAAGCAAAAACGAGAAAGCGAGACGAAATGTCGAAGAGAGAGAGAGAGAGAGAGAGAAAGAAAGAAAGAAAGAAAGAAGAAGAAGAAGGAGAAGAAGAAAGAGGACTATCGGCATCTCTCCACTTTGTCGACCTCGAGGTCGTGGCCGACGTTCCACGTCGCTTCCGGGAGAAGCAGCGCACGGTGGAAGGCGCGTAGCAAGAGGAGAGGCTGCCTCGATGGTACAGGACGACGAACTCCGGAGCGACAGCAATGGCAAGCTCGTTGGCGTTGCACCGTCGAGCGCTGCATCGCCGCCGTCGCTCGTCGTCCTGCTGGTCGACGACTCGCGACTGCGCCGTTATAACTGCGGCTTGCGGTCGGAAACACGTGGGAACCCGAGGGAGAGGAGGCTTCTCTCTGTTCCTTTGTACGTATCAACCCGTGGTGCGCGCGCGCGCGTGCATACGTGTCGGCGGTGTGTGCAAGCAACGTCCCGTGGGAATCCATACCCCTGCGCAAGCAAGAGAGAGAGAGAGAGAGAGAGAGAGAGAGAGAGAGAGAGAGAGAGGAGAGCTACACAAAAGCGATCCCGCCCGACTGCGGAGAGCGGTCTTTCCGATAAATCCCGTCTTCCGTGTTTTACCTCCTACGCTGCCCTGGAGATGCCGTTTTGCGATGCTACGCAGAAATCGTCGTTCTTCGATCGTGAATTCCATCGATCGCTCTAAGCCACGAGGATTAAACTTTTTCGCGGGATATTTTAATTGTAGCGAAATTTGTCGGTGAATTGCTTTTTCGAAATCTTGCATTCTGCTACATTTTTATATTACTCATTCGTAATTAATATATTATATTCAGAAAATAATATATTAATAACGAAAATGTATTTATAACTAATATTGTTTCATTATCAATATATTATAAAAAATGGGTTTACATATATGATTATTATTATTTTCTTATATATATATTCGAATATTTAAATATTAAATACGTTCCTCAATGTAAACACAATACCGTATTAAAATATTTACCTAAAGTTTAATATAAATATGCAGCGATTATATAATAGCTAACTAACAATCTATGGTAACAATAGTGATTCGCACAAATTGAGGCCGTTTTTATTCAATCGTAACTTTCTTCTTTGTGGAAGAATAAACATCTATTTTAAGATATTTATATTGCATTCTAAAAAAAAACGTCTTAATTTGAACGAAGATATTTTTTCTCTCTCGGTCGCTGTATATAGCTTATCCTAAGTCAAAAAGAACGATGCAAACAAATCCGTGAAAATCACTGTCGCTCGATCGAAGATATCTGTGGTTGATTCCGAACAGGTACAAAGCTCCTAAATTCAGAATAAACTTTACGCGGCAGCTTGTTGTTATTGCCGTTGCATAAAAAAAGAGCTCTGCACTCGCTTGGAACACAGCGTAGGTTGCAGGAAAACGATAGACACGTCCGCGGAGGCTTCGATAAATCCCAAACGTTTTTTTTCGTCCCGGGGCCGCCCGTTTTACGAGCTAACGTGAAAAATATCGCCTCTCCCACGGAGACTTCTTTGATCGGTTGCTCGCAATTCTAATGAGATCTGCGGAATTTTCAATCGGCAACGAATTCTTTCGGGGGTTCCTCGAATATTGTCTCATTACATAAGGACCGTATTATCAGATCGATTGCTCACGTGTATAATATCTCATGCAACAAAACAATGCTGGTGGAGGAAAAAAAAAGAGCGAGTCACACGTTCCGAAAGCGCATCGATAAATCCTTTCCGTGTTTTTCTTAATTCGCCAACGAGAAAGTTGGTTTTCACACAAAAATGCGAAAAATTGTTGTGCCTCTGCCAGCATTGATCGCTCGCGATAACTCCGGACTTTAGTTGGAAAACTAGCTTACGCTAGAGAGGCAGTTTGGACTTTTGAAACATGTCCGACGGTATCAAACTAAGAATAAAAAGAATAATGGCGCGCAATATCGTTTTAAACGATAGAGAAAAAAGAAGCAAGATAAAAATATCGGTTTAGAAAAAGTGTAAATTTTTGGGATTTAATAAATGCAAAAGAAATTATAAAAATCATTCGCATTAAAAATAAGCAAAAGTAACCTTGCATCTAATTGCAAGTAAGTCCTTTGTATTCTCCGTTTTTCCAAAAATATTATTTTATATTTTTTTACGTATTGGTAATATACAATACATTATTACGAAAAATAAAATTATAATTTACGAAGATTACGATCTAATACTAATTGCATACCACATTTTTTCCGTTTACGGTAACGAGAGCGATCGATCAATGTTAACGTGACACAAACGGCCACGCGCATAATCTATGATTCGTCTCTTCCGGAAAATATTCCGAGAGCGAAATGACTGGGGCTTCGAGGGTATGAAAGTTTGAAAAGCTCTGGCCGCACTTAGACAACTATTCCGCGCGCGCTAGTTTCCTCCACGTGGCCTCCACCTCCTCCAGCTAGAAGCTTTAATCCCTATAACGTAGGAGATGGAGGAAAGACTTTAGTACACGTGCGGAACTCGTGGAGCACTTGAAACGATCTTGTGCTCTTAGCGTGTACTACATCGAGACTCTACGCGCCGGGGGGAAAAATGCGGCTAGCATAATCGCTCCCAGTTAAAATCTTATTGTTATACGGTAACCGTACAATGCGCGCGCGAGAGCCATCTCCAGAAGTTACGTTTAGTTTAATGCTTGGGATACGTGATCTTGTAACGAACATTCGTGCGAGAGGCAAGAATAAAAGAATAATTTCGAGATATTTAATTGAGGTTGTGTAGAAGAAAAGTAGCTTTACGTTTGACATAAAGAATACTTGGAAGAAATAAGGTGTAAAATCGACAATACACAATAATGACATGAAAGCAAATATTACAGAGCATTAAAAAAGCCCTGTTTATTATACATGCTAAAGTTAATATACAAAGTAAATAAAAAAAAAACTGAGCATAACTTTGGGGATAAATGTAGCATACTAGAATGGAAAAAAAAATACTTATAATTATCTGTTTTCTCTGCCTAGTTTGCTTTTCAAGTTGTAAAATTAGATTGCAAAGCACAACTATCGAGATACATACACGATCGCGAACAGCTTAAGCATCGGCGTTGAATCTAGATCAAACGAGCTCCATGTCATGCATGTCACATGATATATTATGCCATTATGCTCCGGCGTGTCCATATGATTACATGAACAAGACACTATACAATGCGTTTGTAATTGCTAATAAGCTGATTTCAATGCAATTCCTGAAGTTGTAGGCGCGAGCGCGAGCCAAACTGATCAGGCGAAGACAAATGATCGCCCAAGTTCCGCCATTTGTTAAGAACGTAAGCGGAATGAAGGCAATTGACCCGAGGTTCCCGATTACTTCTGTAATGAGGAGAGAATCCGTCGGACGCGTTTAATCGGACGCCGATTAACACCCGCCCGTTCGTTTCGCCTTGCATCTTCGCGTAGATGTATCGCCGATTCGCGCATATTTAATAGAAACGACTGACGCTCATCGACCTGTCAATAATATCAAAATTGTGTACCACGGTATTCCGCGAGTTAGCTACAAACGTAATTATTGGAATAAATTTGCATGACTAGAATCGGGTCGTTCCATACATCTCTCGATAGGTTTATTCCATCGGTGAGCCAATCACGGTACACGCTTCCAATGGAAATACGTTCTAATTGGTACAATAGGATAGACTCGGCTGTCATGAAGTTTATAAACTTTCCGCGTCCGCGCCGCCTATATTAATTTTCAGAGAGTATTTTCAATTATGCCGCTCGCCCAGACTCCCTTACTCGTAATTATTCAATCAAGGAGGAGAGGGGAGATATTACAAATGTAAATACAATGTTTCTCTTACAATAAAGTAAATTCTCTAATGTATTATAATGATATAATTAATTTATTATTATACCATATTTATATTATAGAATATTTTACAAAAATATGCTCTGCTGTATCTTTAATTTTTTCTTTTATATTTTAAATTGCCGTTATGAAATAAAACTTCTTAATAACATATCATTAAATGAGAAATTTGACTACCTCCATATTGGCTAATTTAAAATCATTTCTCTCCCCCCCCCCTCTCTCTCTCGCGAGTATATAATAATATATAATAATATATAATAATCTTCTTCCTTATAATTTATTTTTCAAAAAGTCGCAAGCCCTCGAATGCGAGAAGGTAGCCGGAGAGAGCGGCTTTTCATAATGATATTTCGCAAGTCGAGCGGATTCAAAAGAGGAAAGCTTTCGCTCTTGTCGACGATCGGACGCGAAAAAGCGGAATGAAGATGTAGAGCCTCGTGAATCGCTCCGCCGTGACCCCGAGCACGCTGGAAGGATTAATCCTCCGCTGGATGATCGCACACACGGCGCGCGGGACCCAACAACGAGGCGCTTCGACCCGCTCGGGAACTGGTTTCCGAAATGATCCCGGCTCGACCCACACACAACGTGGCGACGAGGACCGTCTCGCGATGATGACGCGAGGGCCGTTCCTCGCGCGCGAAGAAAGAAGTCCTTCGGGTCTCTTAGGCCCAGCCGCCGAATCGGTACGTAACTCGCGCGCGCGTGTGTGTGTGTGTGTGTGTGTGTGTGTGTGTGTGTCCATCGCGCGCCATAATTTCGCGGATAAGACGCGTCGAATAAATCTGGCTTATTGAGCGGAAACAACGTTACACCGGACCCCACGTTGCTGTAACGGAATATCAATTACTTCACGGCTCCCGAAATCGCAATAGCGTCACACACATTTATATATACATTTATATATAAATGTATATATATCGCACAAATATATATATGTATATTTATTTTAAGAATACTGCCATGTAACTAAAAATCAGACTTGTCTTTAAATCATGATTTTAAAATGACGACTAAACGCGATGACACCACTGCTGTTCTTTAAAATCCAGCACAATGACTGGATCGATCATATTTCCAATCGAAAAATCGATCTTTTCTGTAGAAATTTATTACAACGCTTCCAACTTTAAATTTCGCGATTGAGTGACTTTTTCCCACAGAGTCGCGATATATGAACCAGCAGTATAAAAAAAAAAAAAAAATCAAATCTCGGTTAATAACCGCGCAATGCAAAGTTTCAGATCAAATACGCGTATACCGAATAACGGTATTGTCATTATTACTCCGGAACGGGAAAAAGCAGAACTCGAGGAAAATTACGATCGAACAGAATCGCGCCGCTTACATAGTTGAAAACAATATTCAATCCAAGTTCAAGGAGGAGCGGTAAACGAATCGGAAAATCACTCCTTTCTCGTGCCCACACCAACCTTCTGCAAGAATAATTGCGCGTTCATATAATTTATACCGGAGTCAGTGTCTCTGAAATTTATGCGCGAAGGTGCATACAAACGATGGCGATGGCGATGGCGACGGCCGCTCACGATCGCCTTGAAAATGCATGCGCGCGCGCGTCCTCGTCTCGCTCCGAGGAAAAGTGCATCCAAACACGAAAGCCGAGGCTGACTTTTCGAAGTTCCCTACGCGCGTCGCTCGAAGGGCTTATCCTCCGACGAGCGGCCTGAACGACGAGCCACGCGACGTACCTTTCAAGGTGAGCGGGATTCGTCTTCCGAAAAAAAACATCGACGAATGGACGGACCGGCGCGGAGGTCTCTCACTCTCTTCCCGTCTGTGTGCTTCAAGTAGCCCGAACGTCGACGCGTACAAAGTTTTTATCATCACGCCGAGTGTAAGATTTTTGCATCGTGCGATAAGTAATTTCTACGCCTACTACAAAAGGAGCAATCCTTCGATGAACGGAGAACAGAAAAATTGATTTCACACGGCGATACTACTACTACTAACTGTTACTGTTAATTTTAATTTTCGATAGTTATTGGCTCATAATTTCAGATTTTATAATTTTACACTTAATTCCTGATTTAATTTCGGCTGAAATACACACAACGCCGGGCAATGCGATTCAACGTTCTGATTGCATTGTTAATGCGACAGCTGTTATCTCGACGGTCGAGATCGCCCGTCCGGTAAAAAGAAAAAGTTCTTCGAGAACCTGCCGCGAAGTCTTTCACGGTGCAGCAATTGTGAATTGTGATATGTTAAAATGATATGTGTGTAGACAGGAAGAAGGGGAGATATACCTGTCTCCGTTTCGTTGTTACACGTAAAAGCGAAGAACAATAAGAGACGCGTATATAAATGTGCGTGTTATGCGTCTCGCTATGAAATTGAAAACAATTATTTAACTAACTTCCTTTACTTATATATCTCTCGTTTCCCAACTATATAAACTGTACTGTACATATTAGAAAATATAATATTGCAAGTTTTTTTTAATTAAACGGTTAATAATCGTTGCATCGTAAATTTTGGAATATATATCAACAATAAATTCAATGATTCTGCTGCGATATATATTATTTAAAAGAATTTCAAATTACTTCATAAACTGCTGAAAAGAAGAGAATAAATAATTTCCACGACTATCCAAGACTATTTGCCCCCCCCCCCCCTCCGCACGAAATTAATTACAAAGTCCGCGAAAAGGCGCGAGCGGATCGTAAATACCAAAACGATTATCTCCAGCGTCATCATGCTCAAAAGGAAAAATGAGCAAGAAAGAGAAAAGCAAAGAAAACAAAAAAAAAGATTGAAGCTACTTTCGAAGCCGTTCGGAAGAGATTCGCAACCGGATCGGATCCAACGCGAGCAACCCGGTTGTAGAGCGCGAACTGGTCAAACGACATTTTCCACGTTGCAAGGTGCCTGCAATTTCTACCGGAGAGAGAGATGCATCCCGCCGATGCTTCGGCGGTAAACTCAAACTACGATTGACTTTGAGTTCGCTTGAAACTTGCGCCGTGTAGCGCGCGTAGCTAAGTTGTCTCACAGAAGCCGAGAGAGAAGATGCCCGAGAAGAAAAGAGAGAAAGAGAAAGGCAAAAGAGAGAGAGAGAGAGAGAGAGAGAGAGAGAGAGAGAGAGAGAGAAAGACGGTAACGTCGAAGGATAGAGGTAGATTGAGGTGAGATGGAAGCGACGAAGGAAGCAACGGGAGAGCGGTGGAAGAAGAGGCCGAGAGTTGGAGGTGTGGAGGACGAGGAGAAGAAGACGAGAACGTGAAGAGAAGACGAGAGGCGAGGGAGGAAGATCTGAGGAGGCGGCCTTGAGAACACGGACCACGGAGAGACCAGTGCGAGAGGGAGAAGAAGGGAAGACAGAGAAAGAAACGAGGAGAGAAACAGAGGGAGAAAGAGAGAGAGAATCAGAGATGGGAGAGAGACCAGCCGAGCCAACTCCAACGCGAACGAACTGCTTCACTGGCAAATTATTCGCGGTTCTCATCTCGCGTCACGATTCTTTTCGAAATCGAGCTCTGCGAGAATGGAACGAAACGGAGAAATCTTCGAGTCATCGCCGAAATCATCGAATCATGCCGTTTCGAGATCTACAGGGCGTCCCGATGTTCCGCGAATCTCTCTCTCTCTCTCTCTCTCTCTCTCTCTCTCTCTCTCTCTCTCTCTCTCTCTCTCTCTCCGAGTATCACGAAGGGATGAGATCGGACGTAACAGACGATACACGCTTGGACACCTGATCTGAACGTGCTCCAGCAGATTCCTGACATTTTAAAATCCCGCGTACACCGATGCAAAGCGCGGGACGCGTTATGCAATCACGATGATGCAACGACAAGGCAAACGCGCGTCGATGCAAGTCGACGTACACGTCCTGTTGAATGCGCGACGACGATTTAGACTAATATCTCTCGCATTACATAGCAAATTTGTCGAACGGCCAACGGGCGTATGCGAGATGTGTTACAAATTATATACATATCAGATAGATTCAATGGCCGATTTTGCTAACGTCGATTAAATTCAACGCTATCTCGATTGATCTCTTTTGTCTCACCGTATAATTATACAAGCGTAGAAAGAACAAAGAGTAAGAGCAAAACTAAAACTGTTGGTTCTTTTTTTTTGTTTTTGTTTTAAGATGCTTTCGCGTTCGACTTTGCGTCGTGCATTGACTTTGTTTGTGTTTTCGCGATGAGAACCGCTGGGACGTAACAGAGCGCGCGCTCTCGGCGCAGGTAGGTCGCTTGAACCCGGCTCTCTACGGAATATACAGACACTTGGCGAGGTTCGCGAGGTCGCGTGCGCTGCATTTGGATAGGCAACGCTAATCTCATTATTTATAGCTCGCTGTTTGATTTGCCGATCGTCCGTTATTTCCGCGCGACGCGACACCGACGACTACACCCACGTAACTTGACGCCTGACGAGGCGCCTCTCTGGTCTCTCGATTCTCGATCGTCAAAATTTACATCTTCGCAATACATAACGAAAGCCCGACAATAGGTTTTCAAAGTTCCGCGATAATTATATTCACAAATGTCGTGCTGATCGATATGAAATACGAGATGCGCCAGATTAATCTCCGACTCTGAGAAGAATGAGAGAATCACGAGAATATAATCACATTAATTATATATATAATAAATAATAATATAATAAATAATCGCATTTATTTGTACTCTAAAAAGTCGACTGTGTCAACTCTTTCTCCGACGAAGAATGTTTTCTTTCTATCCATTATAAATATAAACTTTCTATCCTCGTGATACGAGAATAGCGGATCATCGCGGATCTTATTTGAGAATAAAATATACGTTGGCGATGAAAGCGGGCATAAGTGCTTCTTCACTTATGGGGGAACTCAAAATAGCGGTGTGTGTGTATAAAAATAAGCCGTTCGAATTGTCGTGACAGTGTCCGTCGTTAAACAGTCACGGGGCTTGTTTGTCGTTTCTTTCGTCTACTACGACGCGACGACGAGGTGACGATGTTAATCGCGCGCGAGCCGGAGACAGGTCGTTAGAGGCGCATTCGCGCGGCCGGGATAAACGCCGTTGCCGAAACGCTGAATGAACGAGCGAATGAATAAACGGCGCTTTGTCGTCGTAACGTTTCGTGCGAGCTAACGAAGCCGCTCGTGACGAGAGCACGCGCCGTCAACGCGCCGCGCGGCATTTTATAAATAAGCGCGACCGCTGCCGTTAAGAGCGAGACAAAAGAGAGGCTGTCACGCCGAGTTAATCAATGTTTAGTTTCTGGCCCAATTGTCAAACTCCCGCGTGTCAAAGAGATGCCAACATTTTCGCAACATTGCGATCCCGTACAAACTGTGTCAAACTTGTCCAAAAGTATTCCTCGACGCGGGAATATATATTCTTTGGCTTATTTACGTAGGGCCTGCACTTTGTAACTACACGGGAAAAAAATATTATCTATCATAGCTAAATTTTAGGTGTCCCTATATTAACTATAGTAATATTTTCAAGCTATAGTTTAACGAGAAATTCCCCGTTAATTTATAGTTAAAAATATTAGTTACTATAGTTAAAATTTTTAGACATGTGTAATAGAGGGACGCCTAAAATTTAGCTATGGTAGCTAATATTTTTTTTTCTTTTTTTTTTTTTTTGTGTAAATCGTACCGAACGAAGACGAATAACCGACGTGCTGACTTTTACATAGAGGTGTCGTGATTAACTTTAAATTAGTAAAAATACTGTATTATTTAAAATATAATTAATTTGAATAATTAAAACGACGAAAAGAAGATAGCTCAATGTGAAGAACTAATAAGGGTGTAGGTCGTCGAGAAATAATCCAGCGAGAAATAATTTCGAGCGTATCATTACGCGTCATCGAGCACGTCCACGAGATCTTAGCAGACTGTGTCGATCGTTCAGCTCAAGGGAAAGGCTCCTTCGCCTCGACGACACCCGATAGCAGATCCCTAAACGCCTGGAGATAAGGGATGTTTACACTGACTTCCGAGAAATCCAGCCTACGTGTAAACACGCGCCGCCGCTGCAGTGATTCGTGAGAGATCTTCTTTAAGTGGGTGTAATCGAGGAACCCCTCGAGGCAACCTGACCCATAAAACTTAACGGGCCCGACGTACGTACGTATAGATTGACTATCGAGTATCGGGCCAGATAAGAGAGTAAATGAGCGGGTCGGATAAATCAAAGGAATCTCTCTCGTAACGCCATTGATCTCGGCCTCGCACGTGAGAGCAGCCTATCGTTGCTTCACACGAGATTATGCACGTTGAAATTATAATTACTCGGCAAGTATCGATTCGTAAAAGACTTGATCGGCTAACTAAGAGACTGAGACAGAGATCGCAATCGCAAGTTTCATGGACTCCGAGATACATAGCTATAGTAATTTTGTCGAAAGTATTTCTATTAGTGTATCAAAATTATATCCCATTAATTTTTTTTGGAAAATCGTAAAAAATGCATACAGTATAAAATAATTAATTATAAACCGTCAGTATTCGCACAAAAATATTCTATAAAATATTTCGTTTAATTAACGTGGATTTTTAATTTTTGGTACGTTTAAGAAATTCATAAAGCTGGTAGAAATTTTGAACACGGCTGTGTTAATTAAATTAAAACTAATTACCCAGCAAACCCTAGTAATTTACATTTGGTGTGCTATTACACCGAGGTTTCTAATTAAAATAAACATAGCTTCGTTTGCTAAGTTCAACGCGTAGCAGTAGGACGAATGCGGCCCTGTGAGAAGGAAAGCTTGACAATCCAGGGAGACGTTTGCCAAATTACACCTGTCCCAAGAGACACCTGCATCGATGTTTCTAGGTAAACCGTGACACAGAGAGGCCTTTCTCCTCTTTATTGTGTGACGCGATTGTCGTGTCCGCACTTTTTTCTCCCTCTTTTCTTTTCCTATCTCTTTCTCTCTTTCAATAATTCTCGACGCTAATCGTACTGTCCGACACACAACACGTGGTGTCCAATGAGACCTTGTATTTATAAATATGAATCTATTTCTTCAGAAAAGAGACTGATCTCGAACAATATCCTCAAAAATCTGTTTTGTACTAACGATGCTATTGTATAATAAAAGAGGATTATTTGTCCATATTTGTCCAACTACGATACATTCACGTCACATGCGGTGAAACGAAAGAAAAAAAAATAAAAATGTAAAATATATAACTTTTTACAGCAGACTCTCAAGCCAGAATTTAGCCTGAAATTGCAACCTTTTTCCATCATAATACAATATAACACGCGATTCAAGAATTTATATACGTGCTCCATACAAAGTTCGTACATGTATCTCATCCGTAATTGGCCGTCCAATTATTACACAGAGATCAAACGTGCCTCCTGTGCGACGGACTGTTTATTATAAAAATTAACATCAATGTAACCGATAAATACGAATCGTTGATTGCATGGAAATCAGTTTCGCCGAGGAGAGAGAGGAGAAACATCGGCGCGCAATGTGTAACGTATAACAACAGAATCATTTCACCAGACTCGATAATTCTTTCGCCGTTCCGGCGACTTCCGGCGCGCGATCCATATGCATCATGCACGTGCATGTGCATGTGCATGCACGGCTCCCCCTCTTCGTACGGCGGAGATGCCCGCGAATGCTCGCCTTGAACCTGTCGAGGGGTCGCGCGAAGAAGTTTCACGTGAAACTGGAACCGACGATCTGTTGCCTGATACGCTCTATGCACAATCGACGACGATCGGTGCAGAACAAACTTTTATTTTTTTTCACGCTTCTTCTCCCCCTCCCTCTTCCCCCTCATCCAATGCCCTCGATTTGATCAGAGTTGACCGCCGAAAAAAAAAGTTACTCAGCTTTTCCTCTCACTTTGCACGACCGACGATAATGGAGTTTTTATTCGAAAAGTGTCGGAGTCGATATTGTGAAAAATCGTATTTGTAAAAACACACATATGTAACGTTCGAGATTTTAATAAATATAATTTCAGAAATTCTCGCGCGTACGCGCACGCACTTTCGTGTACAAGAAAGTAAAATACAAAAGAAGAATCCTTATTCTCCGGAAAGCAATAAGTGAAGATATGCATATCGATGCTTCCTGTGTTTTAACCTTTTAGCTGACTGCGGCAGTTAAAACCGACCACTAGAATGTAGAAGGTCCAACGAAAATATCTTATTGTCTGCATAGAGATTGAAAATTCACTCGGTAATTGTATATGCAGTATGACACAAAATAAAAGATTTAGAAAGTACAGTACGGTCATATTCGGTTATAATTACTTTTTAATAGAATAGCAACGCTTTTGTTTTCAAAGATAGTTTTAATATCTAATATTACATAGTTACGTTAAAAAAAAAAAGCACGACTGCATAATCTCTTCTTTCAATAACGATAAAAATTTCGAAATAATTAGTATGACATTAATCGAGCAAACAGCAATGAAAATCCACGGTTCCATCCAAACGTCAGTTATTCGACACTTTGCAAAAGTAAATCGCGATTTCAGAGAATTCTCGGATAGTACGTGCCGCTGATTCATACGTACTCGCCGATTACATCGCACTAACATTTACTTTATAACGCCCTGTAACTAACTAGAAATATAGTACGTGCCGCACGCTAATCCCGTTCTAATCGTGCTAGCGGAAAGCTGCTAGGAAAGACGACAGTCAACGGTGTCTCGCGTGAAACGAGAAACGATTGTGTCGCAAAAACAAGAGGGGATTCGCCTTGCATCGAAGAACAGGGCTGTTATGTATTATTGTACGCGCTTAATTATACAGAGTGTTCTAGTAACTAGAGATGGAGTTACATCGTCGTTCGAATATCGAATAGCATAATTTCCTGCGTATCTATAACGGGTTTTCAGTATTAATTTATATCTCACGATTTTCTGTGTAAATTTGATAAGCATCATTTTTTCTTACTTAAAAATTTTAAAAATTGAATATCTTTATAAAAATTAAAATTTCAACAAGTCCAAATTTTGTTTAAATAAACTTGAAAATAAATATAAAAATAAAAATAAAAGAGACAAAGCTTATTTAATAAAATAATAAAATGTGAATCAAATTTATAATTTCTTTTTTTGTGAAAATTTGATTGAGCGTCAATTTTTCTCACTTAAAAATTTAAAAAATTCAATATCCTTATAAATATAAAGATTCCAACAAGTTAAAATTTTTTTAGATAATCTTGAAAATAAAAGTAAAAATAAGAGACACAAGACTTATTTAATCTTTAACGTTAAATTGCTGCGTAATTAAGATTCGATTTAAATTTCTACGAGGGAAAGGTTTACAATTTGACGCGAGGTGTTTCGGAAACATTTCGTGCACTTTGAAAAGAGGCGTATAGTATGAAGAAAATCGATGTTTCGAAGCGAGGCAAGGTGCCGATTCGCTTTGTCGCGAAGCGATCAAGGTCCTTCTTATCCTACCGAGAGGCCTGCGATAAGATAAGGCCACCGACGGTGCTCGTACTTCCGATCATGCTTTAAACGCGCTTCGCCCGCGCTTCGGTATTTTCTTATATATTCGTGGTCGCGCGAATAATTAATTTTACTTTCTTCTCATGGTTCGTGCACGGCACGTTCTCGTACTTCTTTATTTTTCTTTATTTTCTTTTATATTTCTCTCTCTCTCTCACATACGCGTCGTCCGTGAATCCAACGCGATAAAGTATTTTACGGCGCTTTAATGCGAGATCGACGCGCGAAACTATCACGACATAGCTCATGCTCGGCTATCACCTTCGCCATTCTGGAATATATTTGTACGTGCTGAAAATGTTCTGCGACGATTATAAATTTCGAGAGCGCAGTTAGGTCGATTAGGCTATATCCGATGCGTCATCGCTCGTCTCGCGATAACGTCGTGTTCTTTTTTTTTTTCGAGAGAATTTGAAACAACATCTTTTACGCGCGTGCATGCGTATAATCTCAGTACGTAGCCAGTGCAAATATTTGAATGATGTAACATATACGTTGTGACGATGGATTTTAGAATAAGAACGTCAAGGTTGCATTTTGCGCAGAATATCGAAGCTATTCTCTCTTCTGGCTCGCTCGCGAACGAACGACAAACGAAAACTTATCTTTATGCAGGAAATAATGTAGCGTTATTCACACATATACAAGAGCTATAGAGTTTATATAATAATGACGCGCGCGCATACTTGTGTAACCATATTCTATTTTAGAAACCATCGCATATTTCTGTTCAATCGTAATCATATCGGAAATGTAAGAACAATTTTAGTTCCGGCAAATTCTCAAAAGCCACAATTTATTTACGACAGAAAAAATCGACAAGTCAGAATTTATTTCGAAAAATAAAAAAATCAAAGATTTATAGAGGAATTCTACGATACTGAAGCAGTATCCTTTAGTGTGATGATGTGTACTGGACCCCCCCCCCCCCCCACACACACAAGTTACGATATTATATATATATATATATATATATATGTATGTATGTATGTATGTATGTATGTATGTATGTATGTATGTATGTATGTATGTATATGTATATGTATATTCTAAGAAGCTCAGTCAAGTGCAAACTAGTCAAAGCAACTCAACGACGATACGTAAACGCGGGCTTTCTTATCTGCGCAACATATCGCGTCCGTAATCTTGCGAGATGATATTAGCCGAAGCGTAGCTCGTCTAAAAATAAATTAGCTCAAAACATTTGTATAGGAGATGTATGTTGGAGCAGATCGAAAAATATTTCAATCATCACGCGCGGCGTAATTTTTTCATATTTAACATTTCATGGCCGTACATAAGATTTTCGTTAACATTCTCGTCGACGTGGCAGTCAATCAGAAATTACGATCGATGTTTCGCGGAACGTTAAACGGAATTGTCGGGTACATTAAAAAAAAAAAAAAAAAAAAAGGAAAGGTAAAATTCTATGCGAACAAAGTAGCATCGTCATTCGTACGAATGTAGCAGGGTGGAACGCTTATGTTAATGAGCCCGCGCGATTACCAGACAAGGACGGCGTGCGTGGAGATGATGCCGTGGCGATAGAGACATCCAGACCGGATACGAAGAAGGCCAAAGAGGAGAAGTGCCGAATAATCGTCGTCATAGCGCATACTACGACTATCGACGTTCTTAACCCCCGACTTTTCCTCGCGAGGTGAGCTCCGGCAAAAGGAGGAAGTCGCGAACAAACGTGCACGCACACCTGCACCAGGAGTACCTCCCACCTGCGGGCACCTGAAGGTTCGAGAGACGGCTTTTGACGCAATTGACAGACATCAGATAGTCGGCGTCCACGTATCTAATGCAACCGATAATTATTTTCTCTCGAATCAAGGCCAACGCGATTTCTGTGACGACGAAATTTCGCCCGGAAAAGATATTCTTCGTGACAGACTGCATTTTCGCGAGAAATGGATAAGATCTTTTTTTTATGCATCTTGTTGTGTTTGTGTAAACGACTGAATTTTTGACAGTTAATATTAATCGCTCCATTTTTTAATTGCTATTATAGATCTAGTCTCGGCAAATGTGCATTGAAATTGCCGATTAGCAACTATATTACTCAGGCAACATCGTAGATTTTTGGAGAATCTACCTACATGGTATTATTCTCCGCATTGCCGGAGCCAACTGTGCAACGATGACCAGGAAGATCCTGGTTGTGAGGCACGATAACGGATTCTTGAAGTATACTGTTACTACGCCTGAGAGAACGTACTAGTGAGCGACTACCGGACGATTGGCACGGAACGAAGTATCGAACCGTAAAACAATTGTCTAAAAATATCCGCGGCGGAAAAAAAGCTCGTCAGCCCGTGGATCCAGTCATGGAATAAGTCTCGAACCAATTGAAGACAAGCCGTGAATAATCTTAACTTAATATTGTCGAAAATTCTTCCATTTTTTTTTTTTTTTTAACCTTTTAATTCATTCTTGCGAGATAAATGTCACGTCAGAATCTTTTGCAACGCCAAAAAGTCAATAGACATTATGAAATCATGAAATATATATATGAGAATTTATTTAACAGTCACTTGACAAATATTATATAAAAACATTAAATAGTTTGAACTATCGACTTCATCGTTGAAAAATAATTCCCCTGTCACAATAATCTCGCGCAAATGACTCTATATTTGTCCATTCCTTGTCTTGTAATTTCTACAGCAACTGTAATTTCACATAAAAATTTACAGATTCCGAATTGATTCGGAAAAAAGCAAAAAAGAAAAAAAAAATTTAATGGTCATTCAATGCGCGAACTCTTGACACTGTTCTCGATTAATGCATATGTCAGTTGCATATCGCAAAAGACACTCTCTACTTTTTCTTGCGCTCGGGACAGAAACGCCACGCGAACGAAACGGGATTTATCGTTGATTAGAATACCATTTTTTTTTTTTTTTTTTTTGTACAAATAACGGAGTATCATCGCGATTATCAGCGACACGCAGCATAAGTAGTACGGCAAAGCATAAATGGTGGCAAGAGGCGAGCTTCGCAAAAGATTCCTTCGGCCACGCGATACGGTTTCTCGTAAAAAACCTCGCGTGACTGAATCCCTCTCCCTTTTTCTCCTTCCAGCTACCCTTCCGCGTGCAGACCCGAGGAAAAAAGTTTACATACGCCTTCACACAAAGTTCCACCCTGATCCGCGAGACGCACGTGCGAGTATTCTTTCGCGTGACGGCGAACTGTTATGACCGCTATAACGACAAATTACTTATTTATATCACTTTGCGGAGCGTTTTAGAAATTTTGCGCTCTTTTTTCATTAGCATAAAGCTAATATTTTGATAAATTATAGAGATATAAAGTTTAATTGACAAGAAATATATTTTTTGAAAGCGGTCTCCTATGAATCTATTTTAATTTAAAGATGCAAATAAAAATAATAAAAATATAGTCTAATCTAAATTTAAATATTTCGTTTAACAAGCTCTTTCAATTTAAAAATTACTTGAATGTTTAATTACAAATTACTATTTTACAAGAATCATTAAATGTCATATTTTTGCACAAATTTTTAATCAAAAATAAAAATTTGCGCATTTGACATTTAATGATATTCTTATAAAATAATAATTTTAAATTCCCTAAAGAGTGCGTAATCGTGAAAAAAATGTGCAATTTTTGATAAAGCCTGTATAATTCCAACATCTCTCGCAGTAATCTGTGGAATTGCTTTGAAATGAGCAAAAATGTTTCCTTTAGGAAGAAATAAACGGGGACACACACGGCTTTCTCGATCCCGAGCGAGATACCAACGATGTTCCTCATTTTCACGTACGATCGAATATACAAATTATTTTTCTTATAGTAATTTTGGCATTATGGTATATTCATTACGCATGGCAAGGAAGTTAACCATATTGATCTTATAAAAATCGGTCTTGTTCAACGTGACAGAAAATTTGTTGGCGACTAAAACGCAATATCGATTTAACACGCTCGTCTTTGAGTTACACTTTCTGCAGCAAAATTCCGTAATCAACTTTACAACTTGAAGTGCAATAATAGAGACAAAAAAACTTGAAAAGCAGAGAGCTCCCCCCCCCCTCTCCCTCTTTTATTTATATATATATATATATATCGACTATATAAATATAAATATTACCTACTAGTAAAACATTGTGAGAAAATCGCAATGTAGATATAAAATATTTATAAAACCATTTTATCAAGTCAGACGTTGCCGTAAAATCTTATTTATTCCGGACGATGCGTATAAATCATGAAAAAATGATAATGCACAATTTGTTTCAAATTTCGAACCATCAAATCTCTGCGTGTAACAGAGAGAACATTTTTAAATCAATTAATATAAAAGTTACGCTTTAAAATATGTGTCCAAGCATCAGCTCTTGTTAAATTTTGTCTAAGAGAGAAAATGAAAGTGTTGTTATTCAATTAAACATTCTTGATTGTGTCAAATATATAAATATGAAAAAATATAAGAGCAAAAAGAGTCATTTAAGAAAAAAGTATTTAAAAAATATATATATATGTAATCATATGTATATGTATTTAATATAGAAATTAAGAAATAATCTCTTTTTACATTAATTTTAAATTTAATGACAATAAGTGTACATGTGAGAAACAAATTAAAATTACGACAGAGAAATCTTGATTCGCATTACAACAATTTTCATCGCCTCTCAAAATCTTGCAATCGACAAAATTGCTTGTCAATGATTGTCGCTCTATCCCCTTTCCAACAGATAAACACGTGTCACCTCTCCAACAGATAAACACGTGTCAGAAACGTGTAGTCGATCGAATCTATTGAATTTACCTGAAGTAATGCGATCCGAAGGGCGAGCAGAAGAACGGGTCGTTGTGCATGTGCGGCTGTCCAGGTACTCCCGGTCCCTGGGGATGCGCGTGCGGGCCCATCGGGCCGCTGGGCCCGGGGCCGCACATACCGGGCGCGCCCTGGGGCTGCATACCGACCGGCCCCATCATGCCGGTCGGGCCCATCGGATGGGGCGCCGCTGGATGATGCGGCGAGCTGACCATGTGGGGTCCCGGGTGATGAGGATGGGGCGAGGGTCCGCCGCCCCCCATGTGGGGGTGAGGCGTGTGGGGCGAACCGCTCATCATGCCGTGCGGGGGCATCGGATGGGGACTCGGGGAGGCCCCGTTGAGATGGGGTGCCGCGTTCACGCCGCCGTGCGGGGTCGGCGGACCGCCGTGGGTCGGCGTCGTCGCCGGCTGAGGCGGCGGCAGACTCGGCGGGCCCCCGGGGCCCGTGCCAGCGAGCGGCGGCAACGGGCCGTTTGCCATATTGTTGAGCTGGGTGAGCGATGCCGCCGCCGACGCCATCGCCTGTAAGGGATTCGTGGCGCCGCTCGCCGTGTTGATGCCTAGGGCGTTGTTGCCGAGATGATGGTTGCTGTTGACGGTGTTATTGGGATTGCCAACGCCGAGCGGATGATTGTTGTTGTGGTTGTTGTTGCCGTTACCGTGGTTTATATTGTTGGGGTTGACGTTGCTGTTAGTGGCGACGCCGCCCCCGAGGGATTGCAGGGACGGTGGCAGCGGTGGCGAGCCGGCGGGGGGCGCTGCCGGGCCCCCGAGGCACCGGCCCGACGGACCGGGGGTGGTTACGCTGCTGGGTGCTACCGGCACGCCGGCGTGGAGTGGGATTCCACCTGGAGGGCGCTGTGCCACGCTCACCGCCGGCATCACTCCCCCCTCCACGGCGCTCTTCACCCTCGCCGCGAACTTCCGCCGGGATTTGGATTAGAAGTACGAAGAGCGGTTCCTCCTTGATCTCTCTACTTCGCTCTCTCTTCCTCCTTTCTTCCTGCCTCGCTTTCGGTAGTCATATAATACCTCCTTCCTATTTCTCTTTTTCTAGCTCGAGAGTTTGGACGAGAAAGTTTGAAACGTGATATCTTCGTCAGCCGTACCGCGTGCTAGTCGCTTATCCCGCGCTTCTTCCAAAACATCCGTCAGTCTTGAGATCGCCTTAAAATCGATCGAACATACGAAATTCCACTTTCAAAAGATCGACAACGTTGCTTGATTCTTCTGTCACAAACGATCACTGCGAAGGATCGTTATGATATATCACTGCACATTGGAGGAACGAGTATGTTTCGACATGAACGAGGAGAGAACGAAGCACGTGTTATTCCCGCGTACACACCGGACGGAAGATATCATGGCGGACGTTTCTGATTTTCTTTTTATTACGCGAGATCACCTTTAACTTAGCGCTCTCCTATCCAAGTATTCGCCTCGCACCCTCGAACTCGCGAACCATCTCCGCACAGAGATCCCTCTTCAGTCACACGAAAAAAATCACTTGCGTATTATCCGACGATATAAAGAAATGAACGCGGCCACCTGTTCGCGTCTTTCCGCGACGAGCTGCGAAAAACTATTGCAACTGCAACTGCGAATCCTCTCCTCTCTCTCTATCGCGATCGCGTACGATCGGAATCGAATCACAACTCGAATATTCGCCAGTCACCCCGCGCGAACCGTATATTCATATATTCACTTTCCTCGCGTAGATTCGGGGCCGCTCCTATATAACGTACGGCGCGTCTCCGTTCTGTTTATACGTCAAGAAAACTCGAAATACAGACGGCGAGTATATATACACACACACACCGATCGCGTGTTCCACCGAACGCTCTGCGGTTACGACATGCTCGGCACGCAATCACCCGGCACACAAAGAGGGGGAGAGAGAGAGAGAGAGAGAGAGAGAGAGAGAGAGAGAGAGAGAGAGAGAGTTAATGCCACTGGCCAACGACGACGCGTTCGCTGCGGCACGTGGCCGTCACGTCGTGTCGGTCGACGTCGCGACGCGCAGCAGCACCTACGTCGCGGATCAGCGCTACTCGTCGCCAGCCGGCCATCCTCGCGCCACCGAAATCACCCTCCTCCTCCTCCTCCGCCACCTCCACCTCCTACTCACTTCCTCTAACACCTACACGGCACGCCGTTACCTACACTCCGCGCCGGCTGCTGCTCCCGCGGGATCCCTCGCATCCCTTCTCCCGCCCGATCCCCCCCTCAGTCGCCGCTCGGCGACCCGAAAACCAAGCCGGCGCGAGCACGCCGCTGCTGCTGCTGCTGCTGCTGCTGCTGCTGCTCGACCGACAATGTTACGCGTCTCGGCATTCTCTTCGCGCGTCTTTCGACGATACGAAACTTGGGCACCGATTACCGGCCACTTCGAGATACTTCGATACTTGCGTGCCGTTCGATTCTTTGTTTACGATGGACGCGCGGATTCACACAACGTTGCGGCGTAAACGGCGTCGCGCGCGTAGGTTTTTCGATAGGCACTCAACACTCGTCGGTCTCGATGTTTACTCACAGAGGACGCGCGCTCGGTTAAACACTTGCGACGCAACACTGTAACGTATTATTATTTCACACGATTGACGGACAAGGAGATAGAATACGCGCGTCGCCGCCGCGCTCTGCGTGTCACACGGAGCGACGAACACGCGACACGAGCGACAGGAGAGAATCCGAGTACCAAACTCCACGAAAGCGCTCGCGTTACTGAGGAGCGGCGAGTACGAACGGCGCTGTAATCGGCTTCCCGTCGAGGACGCTGCTGGCGCGCAGAGGACTAGCGGGGCGAGGAAGAAGGGAGCAACGCGCGGCAGCGTCGAGCGAAGAAGTAGGGGTAGAATATCGTGGGACCGTCGATGGAGGGGGGGGGGGTGAGGAAAGGGGAGAGGGATGCCGGGCGACGAGAAAACCTCATATACACGATACCCGCGAGAATGAAAGAGATGGTGGTGGTGGAGGGGTGCCACGTGAGCGCACGACGTTCACGCAATGGACACAGTCCTAACCTCACATGTCATTCTCCCGGCGAACCCTTTCGAGTCACCCCGCGCCCCCTCTCTCCCCTCAGGATTTCGAGAACGCGAATATAGAGTGTGATAAGGCGGATATGAAATTTCCAAGTAGGGAATATCTGGGAAATATCGTGCTGTGTTATATGAGTTCGTGTTCGGAATTAATCTAAGGCCGGTTGATGAATTTAGTTGAAATTGCATGGCGTTTCTGTTATCTGCCGGGAAAAATCGTGCAATTTTTCTCCTTTTCTAGCTCGAAGCTAGACCGTTATTTAATCCGATATATCGTGTATGTCTCAACACCACGTCTAATCGATCTTTCCGCGTATCGTGTTCTGATTTCTTCCGCCGATGGTATGTCAACAAATATTTTATAGTGATAATCTTCCTTTTCTTTCCCTAACTGGATAGATACGGAAATCGTAGAGCGAAATATAATGCATTTTCCAAGCACGTTGCGATTTAACGCGACCGTGTTTAGGAAATTCGAACGTACACACGGGATGCGCCCGCGTAACTAGATCCGGAAACACTGGGTGTCCGATTCAGTATTGGTAAATTATTGCTCGTGAAGGAGGAAGAGCCCCGTATCTATATGGCCAAAGTCGGCGAGGATACGAAGTTTCACTTTCCGTGCGATTCGAATCGCTCGACCACCTCTTCCTCTCCCGCTTTCTACCCCTCCGCGGTAAGGATTGATTCGAGAGTGTCCGCTAGGATCACCGTAGTCCGGAAATCCGATTCATCGTAATCGGGGTCAAGTTGAACGTATTTGTACGACGTGAGGAAGAAGAATGATCCTTCGTCGTCTTGACGTGCATCGACGTGCCGAATTGACCAATCGATTCGTAAACGCAAACACGCACACAACTGTATTTATCCTGCGATTCGTCGCAACGCGATTATTTTGTTCTTTTAACAATATTAAAATACAAAGAAAAATAAAGGAAATTCGAAGCGTATAAAGTTTTTTTCAAAACTGTATCTGCATTTCTGTCACATCTCTCCAATTTATATATAAAATAATTATGTAACGTAAAATACACATCCATAATCAAACCTAACATTTTTATTTATTTGTTTAAATAATAATCCATTTACTCTTTAATTTAGAATAAAAAAACCTCAAAGAAATATTTTTAAAATAATTTTTGGAAAATAAAGATACAGAGAGACACACACTGAAGTTAATCTTATATAAATCGAAGTTAATCTTATATGAAATACACACAATTTCGCATTCGATGCGTGAAATAAGAATTAAACGCGGAAACCCGCTAATTTGCTATTTAAAAAAATTATATTTTGAAACAATAACCGAATATTTCTCCGATCAGCGAAAATTCTCGTTGCTATTGTCGTATCATCTCTATGCGAGAAGATCGTCTTCTCGAGTCGATTTTCGCGCATAATGTCGATTTCTTTTCCGCAGTTGACGCGGGGAAAGTTTCAAAGTTCACGAATACCAAAAACATATTAGTTCGTGTACGCAACAGATAGCTGCTAAAATAAATAAATGATTCAATGCTTATGACACAAAAGCTGACACATCCATATATTTTTCGCAGTCCATAATCACAATGAAATTCTATCGAATCTATAATATTGATTTAGTACGCGTATTGCGCATTTAGTATAGCAATAGTTTTATATATATATATATATATATATATATATATATATATAGTGCAAAGAATGACAAATAACAAAAAATGTTAATTTTTTTGTTACTTATGAGAGAAACATACATTTTGTGGTTTTTCATGTCACGAATATTTTCGTCTCTTTAACTCTGAATGCGAAAGAATAATTTTAGGAGATTGAGAGTTTTCGAGAGAGAGAGAGAGAATATCTATATATTTTTCTTTCAAGTTATATTTAATATTTTTTCAAAATTAAATTTTTCCCTTCTTCGAGATAATTTTTGGAGAAACTTTAAATTCTCCCTTTCGACAATATACACGATCTAAATTTTTCAAAATTATTTTTTTCTGATTTTTGCAAGTTTTTATTACAAAACCATGCACTCAATTATTTGACAATATTCTTATGCAAAGCTGAGACGTTATTAAGTGAATTGAAATCGTATAACGGCGCAAAAAGAATCATCGTTGTATGCCAATCGCAAACAGGTAACAAAGTCACAAGATATGTAATATTATGTATTCCGATCGACGATATTCGAAGTTTGCACTTTGCACGCACACAGATTCAGAATTAATAAAAATTAATTAATAGTCGCAAAAGAGATAGTGGATTCGAAGTCCAGCGACTCATGCAATTTCGACACGAGTCTTACTCGTGACATTCGTTCTGTACGCCGTTTTTTCTTGCAGCTTATTAACTGATTGGATTACCGAAATAATTTTGGATTAAAAAGTAATCGACTTGCGCTCACGCTGCGTTGCAAGTTTGGTTAAGGAAATAGTTTGCGAATCGTCGTCGAGCGGATAGAAAATTAAGATACAGAAATGAAAAAAAAGATGGAAAAATGAAAAAATTCGCGAAAATTTAAACGCCGCCGAATTTATTCGATTTCATTTATTCGTTACGTTTATCTTGCCATATAATGCCATTTTATTAGTGTTTATCGTCAATAAACAATTGACATATTTGACGGGAAAGAAGATAAGATAGTTATCAATCAATAAATGATCGCTATAATTCAAATAATTAAACATAATAAAGATTATAGTATTCTCATTTTTAAAAATGTCTAATTATATTTTACAATCACAAAAATAAACATATCTCGAAATAAGCAATCTTCAAAATTCTGCAAAATATAGCCTATGTCGAGACTAAAGGAAATAGCTTCGAAACAGTACAAAGTTAACAACGAGGAACAAAAACTCAGGATAACTCAGTACCTGACTATGTAGATGCAGTTCAAGACAAGAGATATCTCATTGTCCGCAAGTCGATTGTTTACAAAAGCGCTAGAGAAATTCCAGGTATCTTTTGTCATTTAACAATCCTTTTTGACCTTTACCTTTCTGACTTATGCTGTGAAAAGTTTGTTAGTGCGTTTGTCGAAGAAAAAAAAAGGCAAGATAAAGCGGATATACATATGTCTCCGGTTTAACGTATATTTAACTCACATCTTCGCCAAACGTACCAGCATAAAATAGAATGACTCGACACTCGGGCATAAAACTCGATCATCACGGACGTTTTTCAGAATCGGAATCGTGCCAGCCTAGTAGAACCTGTTACCATAATAACATTCTACTCCTCTTGATCCTGAGTTCATCGAACTCCTGCGTTCCTCCGCTGATTTCCTTTCGTTTGTTACAAATTGCTACGCGATCTCCAACGGTAATTAGCGGCTGCCGTCGTTCCGCCGATAAATAAAAAAATCTCGACGCGGCCTTTAATTCTTCGACTTCGATCCCAGAGGCCTTTTTTGCCCTGCCTTACCATTTTGGGAGTGAGCGTGGCGACGCTCGCGGGATCCGAATGAAATTTTCTGGACGTGGGTGGTGTTTCTGGTCTACACCTCACGTACAGCCTTCTGGCATCCTCTAACTCGGGGCTCGGGGAAGAAAGAGCTGGTCTGGGGATGGACTACCAGGAATTCTCCGGGACCATTAATCTGTTCCGTGTGACAACCGAGGTTCCCTCTCCCTCTACTTTCCCTTTTGTCCTTTCGAGGCCCCTCTCGCACCCCCGTTCCCAGTACTAGGCGTATATTCGGTGCAGGCAGGTAGGCAGATATGCCTATCTACCTACCTACCTACCCAGGCCCAACCTGATCCGAGAAAACCGAACGGCATTGTCCGGAGAACCAGATGTAATGGGCTAAGCAGCTTCGACTCGGCGAAGCCAATGATCAGAGCATTATTCACTCATTGCTCCGCTCGAGAAGGAAATGCCAGCGAAAATGATGACAAATTGCAACAAGAGAGAACATATTTGTCGTCGATCGCATTGATTTCCTGAGGATCTACCTGTTTCATTAGATGCCGCAAAAACGGGTTACATCTCGAGCGACAGAGAGAGAGAGAGAGAGAGAGAGAGAGAGAGAGAGAGAGAGAGAAAGAGAGAGAGACTACTTTTTCCTAGGACGGATCGAAGTCGGTGGATCTATATCTCGGCATAATTGAACGCGGACAGCGGGCGAGCGCCTGCGTAAGAGCGATGTGGTACTTTGTGCCTCTTTCACGCTGATTTGTGGTTTGCACCCTGCACGCAGGTTGGCCGAGCAAGTAGTGGGAGTCGATTATCTCTCCCTTCGCGAAGAGAACCGCTCACGTATCACGTCTATACATGACGTACGGCGTGTATTTACCTTCGCGCTTCGCGGCGAGTTAATGCCTCTGACGGTTTCTTCGGCAGCTGCGCGAATATGAATACGCGGTTGAAAAAAAGTTCGACGACATGATCGTAAAAAGCTTTGTAAGAAAATCACATAGGTTAATTGATATATGCGAGAATTGTACTACTGTTCAAAAATAATCATGGATGGTTGCAACACATAAAATAATATAAATTCTGATATAATTAATCTCATTAATAAAGAATAATTATATAATAACTATGGTGACTCAAACAGTAATGCTAACTGATGACCACTTGACAAAGTTTAATTTATTTTATTCGACTTATTTTTTATAGAAATAATAAAAATAAATCAAAACTTTTTTCTTTTTTTTTAGCTTTCCAATTTAAAAATAAAATGATAATTATAAGAAAGATCCAACAAAATTTTTGCTACAAGCGCTGTTGTATAAATAATATATTGCAAAATCTAGATGCAAATTTTTAAGTTATTTGCAGTATCTATATAATAAGTGCAAAATTGAGAAGATCAGTTATTTTACAAGCTGCTTTAGAAGAATTCCTCCGACGGGGACCATACGCACATCTTTCGCCTTGAATCCATCAAAATGCCACGCGCCAAGTCTCATCGGAGCCATCGAAGGATTCATCGAAGTGAATCCTTACGCGAAAGTTCGTTGTTCGGGGCAGCGCGCGCGCACACGAAGAGTATCGGGGCCAGCAAGTAGACCAGCGGGCGTCGCTGAAGAAGAAGGAACAATTAGAGGCCAAATAAAGACGAGGAGAGTCACGGTCGAGTGGGTTCGCAATGAGCGTGTGTGTGATTTCGGTCACGCCGTGCGCCTGTACGTTGACCTCCGCTCGACACGGGAGGAAGAGAGAGAGAGATATCCGGGGAGAAGGAGGCGGAAGAGAGACGACACGAGAGAGAAAGAGCGAGAGACAGAGAGGCGGGAAAGAGGTACGGAGGAACTGAGAGAGGATAGCATTTACTCAGCGTTCGTTCCTTCCTCCTCCCGACTGAGAGAGCCCTTCGACTCGCCTCGATTCGAACTCGCTCGTTGCCATCACCGGAGAGACAGACCGAGAAAAGGAGACGGACATATTCAAGGGGAAAGGCAAAGAACGAGCGAGCGAGTGAAAAAGAGAGAGAGAGAGAAATATCGCGAGAAAGAAAGAGTACGGGATTGCCAAAGCGGCACGAGCGAGACGGAGATACATCGAAGAGGCTGAGAACTCACTCTTCGAGAGACCGAGCAGCAACCGGCGTACACAGGCCTCTGTGTATACGCAGGTAAGAAAAGAGAGAGAGAGAGAGAGAGAGAGAGAGAGAGAGAGAGAGAGAGAGAGAGAGAGAGAGAGAGAGAGAGAGAGCGAGAGAGACTCATTCTCCGTGTTCGATGATGTACACCCGTGAACAGTCGGAGAAACTTTGTTGCTGATGCCGGAAAAGCGGTCGCTCTGGCCGCATCGCGCCGACGTTGAAAAATAATATACCACGGGCGGCCAAGATTGTTTACGCGAAGACGAACTACGCGGGGATCACGGGGCGAAATGAAATTTAAGTCGAAAGAGCATGCTCTCGGAAAACGGGCGCATACTTAGCAAGATTGCGCAGCCATCGTGTCGCTAATATTCCTTTTCACAAGGACTGAAATAACGGACGTCGGGACGATCATTTTCGTAAATAGATTACATCCTTGTAGCGCGCATTCATAAGAGTCAGTGTCAGCGTAACAGATGAGCTTACTTATTTAAAATAGATGTTTTTCAAAACACGAGAAAGAGAGAGAGTTTAATTTTTTTATGTTCATGTATCTCTTATAAATTGTTATTTAAAACCAATTATCAAAGCAAGAAACAAGAATGACGTCAATGTAAATCCTAGATAAATATGATACGCGATAGAATCTGTTTTTAATAAATTGATGATTTTTATCAGATATTGTGTAAATTGCGCGTTAGAAAATTGCATTGCATCATCGTTGATGAAGCAGCGAGGAAGAATGCGAGACCGCAACATGGCATCGTCGTAAGAAGCAGACCGGTACGCGGCTTGCGGCATTACCGAACGATTACACGCATCGATGCCGAGTCAACGTACGAAAAGGCGATATTTTCTTTATCAAGACATCCGCGGTTCGCTCCGTTTACCTTCAGAAGGTCTTTGCGTGCTCGCTGCGAGATCGCGGTTGCTCTCGCAAAGAAAATGCGATATTAAAAATACGGACGCAAAATCTTTTAAATATTGCGTTTAGTGTATTATCCTTTTACTCACACACGGAAAAAAAAAATATTAGCTACCATAGCTAAATTTTAGGTGCCCTATACTACACCCTGAAATTTAGTTACCATGCCTAAATTTTAGCTATGGTAACTAATATTTTTAAGCTATAGTTTAACGGGAAATTCCCCGTTATGGTAGCTAATATTTTTTTCCATGCATAATCGCCGTTTTTTTGCTTCTGTACAAAATTATTTTTATCGTATTTGCATCTGCATCATCGGAAAAATAAAACTGTACACTTTTGACAAAATACACACATCTATTGATATTAATTTACAGTGATGTGACATGTAACTTGACAGTCGGCTCGAATCGAATAAACCAAAAAATATCGCTTTTCGTGCATCATGTTTCTGCGTGAGACCGAAATCGTTCGAATATCGGCAAGACCGAGTGTGTAAAAGTTACAAAAACAATGTTGCAATATGCACTTCGTCAATATAAATCTCCAAGCATCGGGTTTATTGTCAACTTTTCACTTTCAAACGAATGTGATTAATATGTTTAAACATGTACTCCAATTTGCATTTGTAGTTTGAAACGTGAGAGAATCCTACATGCAACTCTTTTTAATCAGCCGTATATTCATTTGAAAAATTTCTATAAACAATAATTTTATAATCATTTTTCGCATCCTTCAACGTCTTATTTAAGAAATAAGATATAAATTTGCAAAATAATTCAAACTACATGCACAATTGGAAAGCATTCCTTTCCCAAGCATTCTCAATAGTAAATTCCACATTTCTGTGGCGCGTCGTCATTGAGCAAACAAGTGCCACCGTCCTTGTCCGAAGGACCGGGAGAAGTACTCTAAGTTCGATATACTTAGCGGTTACCCAATCACCCTCAATCTAACCCGCAACTATCTACTAACTCCTCGGTGACACTGTCGTACGCGTTGCGTCGGGTGTATCCGTGATGGATACAACCGAACTTTGAGTTCATGGTCGCGGTGCTGAAGGTGATCTCATTACAGATTCCAACTTGCTTCTTTGCGAGAGACGAACGAGCGGTCGGTTTGTCATATCGCGACGATTTTCAAACCGCATGTCGAGACGGCAAGAGTAAGTGACGCATCGCGTTTATATTTTTACATTAAATGAGAAAGATGTATATATCGTACATACATTATTTCTTCTGTATTATTTCTATATTGTTTATGTTTTATAGAATTTTTAAATTTTTAATCAATTTACATTTCAGTAAAAATGTTTTTAAAGCCACATGATTATTATTAATACGGTCATTTAATATCAAACTAAAACTTTACAAGTAGAAATATGAATCTGATTACATCATTAATAGAATATTAACTCAAGACTTGGAAGTCAAAATATTTAAGGTACATATTAATTAATTATGTAATTATAAATACGTTTATAAACGTAATTAAAGTTGTTAATAAATATGTAAAGTATAATAAAATTTTCGCCGAGGAAAGAGATCGTCTTTAAATCAAAGATTAAAAAGATCCTATAATAAGCTAGCTGTAATAAAAAAAAAAGATTTGCGGAAAGCTGATAACTTTTTATACATAATATAGAACGTTCCAACATTATACGAGCCATTTTGCTCGCTACGATCAAAGTATAAACAACCTCATCTTCGTTCTCGCGAGCGAATGAACGTCGCTAATAAAGCATTCCGTGCACGCCTGACCAAAGATGCGCGCTCTCTTGCGGGAGTACATCAAGCGCTTCGCTAATTAATTTATATAACGTCGTTCATTGAAACACCCCCAGAGTGTCCCATCTCGATTCGCTCTTCCTGTATCGTCCTTTCGCATCTGCACTTTTTCGACTCTCGGATATTTATTGAACATACAATCCGATTGCGAAACGCGGAATTGTAGCCTCGTAATCTTACCGGGATTCCAATTAACGAGTCCGATTGAATAATCGGAGTCACGTTAACGTGCACGGTCGATCGCCAAGCGATCGAATTATCGCGACACGTGATCTCGTCCATTACCTTTGTTTCCACCTGACAACTGTGTTTCGTGTCGGACAGATCGGTCGCACGCGCACATCTTCGATCGTAAACAAATCCACGCGATGCAAAATTGACACGCGCCGCCGCCGATGAATGAAGTTACACATTTTGCAGTCGCTGGCACAATGATATTACCGATGATAGTTACGCGATAGTATCACGACCCGGACTTCTACAACAACAAACGCCAATTAACTGATCGATCTGTGGGTCGGATTAAATTTCGTTAAATGCGATCGAATTCCACGCGCGCGCCGCGTTTTGTTCATTCATCGGGTCTATAATAGATATCTTCTAATCGACAATTCGGCTTGTCCCCGGAACTGATTAATGCCTATCCACTTTGGCCTTTATGAAATCGAGTGATTGTAATATACATATATACGGTAATAAAATTAATACGCCAAATTTGCATTACGAACGAATATTTACGTTACATGTAATAAAAGGGATTCGACGGTAAAAACATATATAACTATTTCGCTTTTTATCTTTCATCTACTTTAAAGTATCTCTATCCTTAGAGTAAAGTGTACATAATAATCAGAAATAAAAGTTTGGAAGGGTATCAGAGGATTAAAATGAATATCTGACAGGATGAAAAATTCGCGCTTATCCTCCGTCCGCGATTAGTATCTCGCGATGACGTTTCTTTCCACACAAATTAATTGCGGACATCTGTCGACGGTGGAAGCTACTTAATCCATTAGGTTACTTTGACGAGTGAGACTCCTGGAGATATCCCGTTACCTGGACTCTCACTTCAACTTGATCACACCGTCGCAACGTATAATATTTAAATAACGGCAATATTATCGATCTTATTTCTCGTCGAAACTATCGAAAAAGAAGAACGCTACGATAAGAATTTATATATCCTAACTCTATATCATATTATCATTATTATATATTTCCACCATATCGAGTTCCTCTGTAATTTTGACGCTTTTGAAAGACTCGAAGCATTAAATTTTTATATCAGATATTATATAAAATATAGAAAGAAAAAAATTGGCAAGTCAATAACATCGGCGATAAGGCGATAGGGTAATCTTATGGCCGAAGGCAACACAAGCTATCAGTGAATTAACTGAAAACCTCATAATCTTTAGAAGTCATCTAATTATGCGGCAAAACGGCGTTAATTCGCGGTTAATTTCTTAACGAGATAACGCCACTAAACTAAAAGTGGGGGAAAGGAGGGAGGGGAGGGGAACGTCGTGCCGCGGTTACGTTAGAGCTTCTAATAGCTCCGCATGGTCCGAGTGCCCTGTGGGTGGGTAGGTAAAAAAAAAAAGAGAGAGAGAGAGAGCAGTGTTAATTAATTGGCGCGTAATTAAAACCCGCAGAGTGGCACAGAGGAAAGAAGTCACTTGACCGGGTACTTCAAAGAATTTGTGACACTAATCCGTAGTAGGATCTAAATCTTGCAAGTGGAGAAAAAAATGTGAGAGTCCACAAATATTTCAACATCAGATATTTGAAAATATTTAAACATTAAAAATAAGCAAATGTTACGATAAGTTAATAAAAATAATAACAAGAATATAGTTTCCTTTTACCAAGAAAATTATGGGAGCTTTTTATAGTACCTTCAATTTCTCTCACATCTTAATCTTTTGTTTGCTCTTTATAAATAATGATAAAGTCGCACAATACGTTGATAAATAATCGTGGAACGTGCATAAAATATTTAATTTTAGTTTTCTATCTTCCAAATGAAAAAATGAATGCGAAGACGTTACGTTATAAATTTCGAAAATATATACTGACGACCATTGGCGAAAATAGATACGTACGAACAGCTGCTGCTGCAAAATTCTCATCGCACGAGACTTGGAGAGTTCCGAATTCGAAACACGCATTCGGGACGTGCGTGCAAACGCAATACGTACTCGGGAAATGCACTCCAAAATTGCTAAACGCGTAATCACATGCGTCGGATCTCTTCGGTGCGCCGCATAATTTTGGCGCAAATATCATCATCAGCATCGAACCAAAATCGCGCACCGTTAAGCCAATGTCGGTACGTACATACATACGCGCGCGCAATAGGTCTCATCCTTATCCGCACGACTGGTCCAATTAGTCACAGTCAACGGCGTGGCGAGAAACGGATGAAAAACTTCCCTCCGACCAACTAATATCCTATACAACACGCTTCTGCTTCTCGCCGGAAATTCCGGAAATAATAGATGCGACTGGCGTTATGAATCTTATTTACCACGCCGTTCTACGGGTTCACCGGGTGCTACAAGGACGCAATTCGCTCGCGGCCGACAGACCCAGAACTATGCCTGCCAACTTTATTCTCAGTCCCGCAGAACAATTTTATAGACTTTACCAGACAAGAATTGTTTATATTAACAAGAACGCTGGGTGCATTGAAACTTTTGTGTATGTGGGTACGAACACAAAATAAATATTTGCTAAAGTTACAAGAGAACACAGGATGTGCGCGCGCGTGTATATCAATAAATTCTTATTCATATTTGGAATCAAATAACACTCTTATCACGTATATATCCGATATTAACTTGTGTATTTACAAGTAATTTTATATATTTGAATTATATTACTTTTTATATACATATATAATAATATAATAATAAAAAATATAGAGTATTTATGTAATGTAATGTATAATAAATTTAATGCACGAGATGTAATATGAATAGTTGATCGTAAAATATAATAAATATGCAATAATATATATAATTTGCATCAACATACTTCCAATTTTCTTTTTTTTTTCGGCTTTCCTATATTTGTTCATTTTTCTATATTTTGCATACCTAGCCAAGATGGCTAGGATCTCCGAGAAACTGTTGCACATGGGATATATGTGTGTGTATGTGTGTGTATGTATGTATGTATAGATGCACCAAGAATTTCTGCCAATAACTGAAAATATATGGAAAATGCACACACGTTCCTTTCGGAATGCGTGGCGAGCGTAATTGAGGCCTCGTTGCGAGTTCTTCGTTAATATCACACAGAGTAATATGAATATTCCTGTAACCATTCATCTTTCTACAAAAATACGCTGGAAATTCTCTTCACGATCGCGATTAGCACATATACATACTTTCCAAGCTAGTTCTTCCAACCGATGCGATTAATTAACATCTTCCGATGTTTATAATGATTTTAATACAAGCAACGAATATTTCTTTAATGATATAAATGTCCAACAGTTATGTTACTAAATATTATATTTAAATTCCTAATAAATTTCTTATATATATATATGAGCGGCTCTCTCTCTCTGAGAAATATGTACTAAAATAAATTTCTAAATGTAAGAAGAATGTAGAGGAGCATTACGGTCTGGCAAGACTAGCAGAAGCGAGAATCGTTGGCACGGATCATACGAAGAAATTTCACGGCACTTGCCACGTGAATTTATTAGCGTCTAACCATCAGCTATACCATAAACGATGTCTCTCAACAAGAATTATATTATCTCGGTAATCTCGTAGCACCGCCCCGTGAATTGTCCTTTTCCGCAACAGATTACCTTTTTCTTCATTCTTCGTTGCCAGATGTGAATGATATTCGAAGTGATATAATTTAGCTAGATAGATACTTGCGTTATATCGCGAATTAATCATCTCAGAAGCTTAAATCTCTAATATCAATTTACAAACGTTTTAAAGGATCGTAATTAGAGGAATTAACATAAAGTGATGACGTCCTTTCGATATATACCGCGGTAAAATTCCTTGACGTATTGCGCAACCTGTCTACAATATCGAAACGAGAGACGCAAGCGCAAAAAAATTTTATACGCTGTCAATGAAATAAAATACGAAGGATACCGGATAGAAAGATCAAAGAACTCTTATGGGATAAAAAACTACGTGCGAATGACTTTAAAAGAAATTGTCTTCCGTAGTAACTGCAAGCAATTATATAGCACAGAATTTCATAAGCTCGTCTAAGTTAATCGTCGCTGCGTCTTGATAAAACGATAAAAAAAACCTCGTGGGAATTTTTGCGCGTCACAGTGATCTAGGAATCAGAGAAGACGATGCACGGGAAAGGCAAGTTTCACGGAGACGCGTACATTTGTTTTAATTTTCCGCGCGACGAATTCCCTAAGCGACATAGATTACCTTGACGCAAACACGACGAACGACACGACGAAGACGTCTCTTTTGGAAGATTTGGGGTCGCGATTGCCCGCCCGCCCTTTCATCTCCTTGGGGACGTCAGGTCACGTATGGTCTTCGCACGTAAAGGCGACGCTTCGCTCGCCCTCACGAAAGCGTTTCCGGAATCGCGCGAATCTCGAACCACGAAATCAAATACACGCGCGTCCCGGAATCGTAATTAACATTCCCGGCCATTAGCTCGTGTCCATCGGCACGATCAATTGTCGCCGACGAGCGACAAAGGTAACGTTTGCACGCTTTGTGACACCGCACCGCCTCGAGGATACAGATAGGATACAGATAGTAGATTTCGGCGAAATGCTAATTCAACTCCAACTATATCCTTTTAATAAGCATAGAGTGATGGTCTACAAAACTCGAAGAACCATATTTATATTAGCATTAAATACAATCAAACTATTAAATTTTATATGAAAGAGAGATATTTAATTAATTAAAGCTAAAAGTTTATTTCCTAAAAATTGCAAGAAATGAAATATTATTTTTAAGTATACGCAAATATTAGGTAGAAAAATGACAATTCTTTTTTTTTTCTGAATGACATATTTAGATCAATTTTTGAATCAAAGAACCAAGCATTGAAATTATTTGTGACACTTTTAACTAAAAGATTAACTAAATTTTTCAATATATACTGACACATTTTGCCGTCGAATTCTATATCGCGATCATATCGTCAGAATTCCCAAGACATCGATATAGACGGTACTAAGAGAGAAGAAGTTGGAGGGTACGTGAAATTTTATAGTCAACGGATACATCTTCGTAGCGGAGCGAATAAGGTCGGATTAAAACCAGCACGTCGCGTCGGGATATCACGCCGAAATCACGCCTATCTCTTTTATTTCGTCCGCTCTGCCCCGCACGCCGCGCATCACTCCCTCTTTTCGCTCCGCACTTCGTATCTCTTTTTGCTCAGCCTTTAAAAATCGTTCCGCGGATGAAAAAAATCCCGCCATTGCGCCGGTAAATCCACTCGAATATCCGCCCACACACACACACACACACACACACACACACACACACACACACACACACACACACACACACAGAGGCATATACAATACGTGAACTCGCCTGTAATTTCGAGGTTTTGCGCGAGCAACTGCGAACCGAGTTAAAATTTGTCGGCCGGAGATCAATGTCTCGAATTCTTATGTTCGTTATTTCGAAAGGTTTCAACGCTCGATATAACGTCCGAATTACGTGGCAATATATTTTCGTATTTTTTGATTGAAAGAACTTGTCTTGAGAGAAGCAGATATACAAAAATTTTTAGAATTATTTTTAACCGCTAAAATCGAATTTAATTCAACACTACACGATATGTGCATATAATTATACAGAATACACAATCGTAATTATATATAAAAATGTTAATAACAAGTTAAAATTTTTGTATATAAAAGCACTATTGAATTTTGCTGTTAAAAAATGTTTTATAATTTCTTTTTCTCTCTAGAATATTGTACATAAATTATATGATTATGATACTAGACAAGTACGTAACTCTCTCTCTCTTTTATAGCATTTGGATGAAAGTTATTAGAACTCGTAGACGTAATTAAAGTTAAACTTACGTAAATATGAGCACTGTCCCGAAGGCCGCAACGAAACCAATGTAAATGTAGTTCGCGGATTCACACACTAACATCGCCTAAAACCGTGTTCGAACGCTTTAATGGTAAATTAACGCAGTCGTTATAGGACGTAAAATAGCTATGAAAAATTCAAACGAAATCAAACTGCGTTCTCGGTATAGCCGCGCTTTCACAAATTAATAACAATTTACTATTCTAGTTCCGATCCTGCCAAATAGAAGTCGACATTTTCAAAAAATTATAAATAAATTAATATCTTAGCGACTAGTTTTTGTGTGTGTATGTGTCCCTAAACATTGCTTCAATATACTGATATAAATTAATTTATGTTTATGTTGATTCATCCATCTTTATTATATGTATATCTTTATATATTATTATTATATTGATTATTGTAAAATTTAATATTCCAAGCAAATTGTAAAATTTAATATTTCAAACAAATTTTTAACAAAAAAACTCATCTTCTCGTTGCACCACTTATATCTTCAAGATTTAGATAAACACTTTAATAGAGATAGGTATTATTTTTCAAGAACATTGTATCGGGGAAGCTATTTTGTGAAGAATACAAAACTGCATACAGCTAATGTAATTTGCAATGAACAAAATATCGGTCGAAATATTCCTGCATGAGAGTCACTGGCTGCGCTCGGCTCAGTCGAGGGAGGACGCAAGGGAGGTGCAGAGAAAGGAGGGGGTGCCGTAGGGTTGGATGAAGCGAGGGGGTGAGGGGGAGAGGCGGCAGGGGTTGGTGCCAGGGTAGGTTTTGATCAATATCTCGCCCCCACCCCACACCACCACACCACTACCCTTCGTAGCGGTACACCATGCCCCCACCAGAACCCCATCACCCGACCACCATGAATAACCAAGACCATATAGCGGCCTGCAGATTAAATACATCGTGGTACCATACGATCAAACCACCCCCTCCTCCCTCCGCGCACCCCATCCATCCGCCTCTTTCCCTTCAACGTACAACCCTCCTCTTTAACAGCCACCACCGCTTTCAACGTCGTCGACCATCGTGTTCCCGTAAGAACGACTGATTTGCCGCACCACCGACCTGAAAGGGGTAAACGGAGAGGAGAGAGAGGGGGAGGGGGAGGGGGAGAGAGAGAGAGAGAGAGAGAGAGAGAGAGAGAGAGAGAGAGAGAGAGAGAAACTGACATAGGTGGTAGTGGGTGCCGTATGTAACCTGGACGTACGTGTGTGCACCGAAAACCCCCTTTTCCTCCGCATTCCGATCTCACGTTTTCCCGCGACACCTCGTACAACCGTACAAGGACAACGTCCCCCCCCCCCCCCCCGGGAGCATTTTGCAACACCGATCATGAACGAATCCTTTGCCGTTGCAGCGGAAAAAAAAAAAAAAAACTAAGAACAGTACGCGCCGAGGCACATTATTACCTCGCCAGTGAGAGGACTATAATACGATCCGTCTTACATTTAAATCGATGCGTCGATTCGAGGAGGAAGTAGAATTCGTACTGGCTGTTGCTAAACTGATGGTTTCGCGGATTGTTACTTTTCCGAAAAAATCAAAGTTGATATGAATTAAAAGCGCGCATAAGGAAGGATCTCTGTACAGCATAATTTCGATAGGTTCGAAATTATAGAATTGCAATGCAAAAATGACATTTTTCTTCATTTGCGAATGGGAAAACGTTAGAATTCGCGTAAACAACATTTTTCCGCGCGTATAATGTCGAAAATTGCGCTCATCAGAATTGCAATAATAGTCTGAAATAACATGAGATATGAACACCGGCATCTGAAAATAATCGTTTATGCGTGTCGGGTTAGCTCGACAGTTCGCTATTAGGCGCTAATTTAGTTGTAAGCTGCGCAGGGTTGTGAGGAATGAAAGGGGTCCCTAGGGACGATACTGGTTCTGGCCCGAAGGATCGCTACATCGTAGCTTCTTCGAGATCCCAATTGAGGCAAGCACGAAACCGAGCGCGACCCCCGATGTGGTTTTCTCGAACTCTGTACACGTTTTTCACGTTAGGTCGAGAGCTATTAATTTAATACTTTCCCGCATCCTCGGAGAGATTGTAAAAGAATTACTTTGAGAGAAAGAAATATTTACAATAGTCAATATGTTTAAATATATTTCATGATACTCTCTGTGGATCTGTTCAATAAACAATATTTCTGCAATAATAATTATATTCAATATATTCGAACAAATTCAATTTATACTCCTAGAAATATTTATATATAACTTTTTTTCTTTCCCCAATTCCAAGTGCATGCAAAATCAAATATATAGGAAGGAGAGAGAACATCATCATAAATAGATTACTAATACGTTACTAACGAGCAATCTATTCATGTATATCGCATAAATCCTCCGCAATATTTACCTAAAATACGATCGCGGTTCGACTTACTATTAAAACCGCAAAGCCGTAGCGCGCGGACGTTTTTCTTTCTTTCTTTTTTTTTTCTTTTTCGTTCACGGATTTAAAAACAATCTCCGCGCCGGGCCGCGCTGTCGCTCGCGCGAGCCGCGGGGCACTTTTATCGCGCAACAAAAATATGCTACACGAGGCAAACAGAATTTTCCGCCCTAGAGAAACGGACGGATGAAAAACACGAATGTTATGCTAAGCCGGGAAAAATGTACGCGCGTGAACATATTTACGGTGTTGTCGGACGTCGCCCGTCGCTCTCTGTCTCGGTACCGCGAAAAACCGCGAGCAGAGTCGCGCGCGGCGGATGGAATCGGCGGAGCGCGATTTCGGGAGCGATCCCGCTCTCGAGATAGATATAGGAAGGACCAGGGCAGATTCTCGCGTTTCGCGATCCGAACGCATCCCAATACAAATCGTCCTCTGCTCCGCATTTCTTTTTTCCTTCGCGGATGCGTGGAGAGAAAGGGAGCGTTGCGTGCGGCTCGCGTTTTACCGTTTTACTGCCGTGCAGCAACGCGTGTAAACGCGTGCGCGAGCCGACTCGTTCGGAGGCATAAATCAAGTATAAACAATGTGTGCTAAGTATTAGCATTTCAAGCGGCAGCGGCGCGAGCGCGGCGATGTTAATTACTGACCAACGATATGGTTTTTGCCGTCTAACGCGCGTATTTGCGCTATCGACACCCCGGTTTCCGCGTGACCCTGTGCGCCAAGTGATAATGCCGTTTATTATCATCTTCGAAACTAATGAAGTGCGCTGCCCGCGTCGTTAGCCTGTAATCTACTACCGGCGTCGAGCGTAAGTGTCCGAGCATTAGCAAGTGAGAAACCAGAGATCCCCCAGAGCCTCCGAATATAATTTCGTCATAATTTTTCATAGATCTCTCGTGACCGATGAATGTGTTCGCTTTATTAAACTAGCAATATTGCATAAAAAATTAAAAATAGAAAAATGGAAAATCTGTGACTCCCATCAGATTACTATAAACCTAAACGACAGATATTGAAAAAAATACAAAGTAGACATCAAGGTCTGCAATTCGGATTTTGATTACTGCCAGATATGCTCTGAATTAAGAATTCAGCGACAATTATTGTACATTTTTCAAATTTCTCTCTCGTACTCAGTAATTAACCGCTAAGATATTACCATGCTATGTTTACTCTTCGATAACTGTCCGAAATTCTTGACGTCTCAAATTGCCATCCTTTGATCGAGCTGACTCGGTTTGTACACGATTATTGGAATACTTCATCCGTACTTGTTCCTTCAAGTATTCATGATCGGATACTGAGGGCGACGGCTAAACGTGCGTCGAACGAATAATTTAACGGTATCAATTTTGCTTACGTGCGCGCCAAATTTCACCAAATTTCAACCCTACGAAAGTTGATCCGCGGGAAAGTTATAGATTATAATTATTTAAATAGCAAGCTATTTTTACAAAATAAAAGTGTTAAATTATTTTTAACATTAGAGATAATTTATTGGAAGAATGTTCTAAATAAAAATTATTCAGCACAAAAAAATCCTTTTCAAAGTATCTTTATAAAGTATCATTTTAGATTATTCCATATCGTAATTTCAAATTGCAAATTGCAATCAATCAGACATTTTCCCGGTCGGTTCGTAAGATCGCTCGAGGTGTCTCATGCGTCTAATCGAACGTCAAATAAATCTCCCATATCGAGATAACATGAAGAACGATCGCGACCGCGAAATTCGATCGCGCGCGATCCCGCATAACAACTTGAACATGATTTCTTCGATCGACTCGGGACGCACAACTGCTCGAATTACCTTCAATTACCCTGAAAAACACGTTCTCCAGGTAGCGTTTTGGTACCGCGGTGACGATCATAAATGATCCATCGCTTTAAGGTTGTGCCCAGGTACGTCGGTTCGCGGCTACGCCGTTGCTACTCGGGATTCCAGTTCTCCCCTCCCTCCTACCCTCCCTGATTCCAGGTCCGAACCCCGCGCCCTCCGGCAACCCCACCCACCTCTAGCTGGAACCTGTTCCGTCCTTCCCTTCTCACCTCTCCTGTCGTTCTCTCGCTTTACGCTCCTCTCACTCTTTTTCCATCTGTCCTTCTCTCTTTCTCTTTCTCTCTCTCGCTCCCTCACATATCTGGCTGCTGCTGCTGCTGCTGCCGCTGCAGCTGCTACCTCGGCTGTATTTCTCTGGCGTGTGCGATGGAAAGAGAGACAAAGACAAAATGAGACACGAGAGAAAGAGAAAGATAGAGCGGGGAAAGGGACAAAGAAGAGATGTGAGAGTGAGAGAGAGAGAGAGAGAGAGAGAGAGAGAGAGAGAGAGAGAGAGAGAGAGAGAGAGAGAGAGACACGACTATATATACGAACATACATATATATGTCAGTGAGTGACAGAGAAAACAGAAGAAAGAGAAAGAGAGGTATCGAGTAGAAGATGGAAAGAGAGATAATAAGCGAGAGATAGAGACAAAGCAACGAAAGAAGAGAGAGCGAGAGAGAGAGAGAGCACATCTGCACGCGCTTCCATTGTTTGCAGCGTGTGTCTCTTCTACGTATCTCTCTTTCTCTCCTATCGTCTTCCTCGTCATTCGTTTCGTTTGTTTCTCTCTCTTCTTCTCTCTACAGCGCTTTGCGACTCGATTTTTTTTTCTTCGCGCACTTTCATCCCTGCCACCTCGCAGCGCTGCTGCAGGTCCTTTTTTCGAGTCGGTACAATTTTTGCCTACGGCCACGAGCCTCCCCAAATGTAACACTACAGAGTTTCCCTCGTAGACAAACCCGAGAATAGTTTTCTCGTCGCTCATAAGGCGCGAAGAGAGAGAGAGAAAGATAAAGATAAAGTGTCGATAGATCGGGGAAGCAGGGCGAACGAAACAAGACGCGGCGCGAAGTGGGAAGATGCAAGGTTACTGGAAGAAGGACGTAACTGGGGCGATGATCCTGCTGGAGAGAGAGAGAGAGAGAGAGAGAGAGAGAGAGAGAGAGAGAGAGAGAGAGAGAGAGAGAGAGAGAGAGAAACCCCGGAGACTTCTCGCGTGCGCGATCTTTCTTCTTGCGAAGGCGCTACGCTTTTTGTTCATGACGTACGTGTCTCTGCTCTGTGTCCTTTTGTGCCCCCTTAGCTCCTACCCCTGTCCTCGCGCAGCACCCGGCACCCCCTCCCCCAACCCTCCTTTCTCCTCCTGCCCTTTCGATGCGTCCCCTCGCGCTTCTCTTTCGTTCTTCTTCCTCGTTTACTCTCCCTCGTCGTTCTCGCCGACGCTACGGGAGATTCGACGCCGAGGAGAGACGTTACCAGGACGATGATCTCCGGCAGGATTTTTTTCTGACGGTTCGCACCGATCGATCCGCCGACACAAAACGTTGATATTCGCAATTTTATTCCGCATGCCACGAGCAATTTCGGTAAATTTCGATCGCGATCGGTCGCATTCCTTGAAATGTTACTCGAATCTCGAGACACTTTTATAAGGTTTAATGACGCAACGCGAACAAACGTTGTAACGCTGCGCTTTAAAACGAACATCTATAAAATCTTATGACGCAAGGATTCTGGGCGAAACTCGCGAAAAAAAAACCGAAAACGCTTCGATCGGAAACGGCGATCATAACGAAAAGCGACGTCACTCGTCGTTCGTTCATCTTCGACGAAAAAAACCGATACGATGTTAACGAACGGCAAGTCGATCCAGCTTTCGATTAAAGTTACGACAATGATTTAGTCAAATTTCGGCTGAAATCATGATTCCAGGATTTACGGCGAATCGTCAGAAAGAGCTTGACGCGGAGAATAGCGGAGAAGAATCTCGCGTCTTTTCATCTGCGTAGATACATCTTGTAAACCAGTTTTCATACGTCTCGCTCTCCACGTCGTAGAGAGACGCAGACTCATCTCTTGACCGCGAGATACCAAGGTACGCGCCGCTATATTCCTACCTCTTCATGTATTTATCGTTAAATGCGGTAACGTTTACAAACGTTATCCGAGCGCGATCTTCATGCTTAAACGATGGAAATCGATGAACTGAATTAGCTACATTCGACGCTGAATGTCCGATTTTCATCTCTCTATTTGAGCGCGATGCCTTAAGCAACCGAGAGAGAGAGAGAGAGAGAGAGAGAGAGAGAGAGAGAGAGAGAGAGACAAACATCTACGTTTGACACCAAACGTATGATCAGAAATACGGGGGAGCAGGCTCTTCGGAGAGGAGTAAGCACATACGCAGAGTGCAGAAAACCTTCTCTTTTTCTCGCACCGGCTTTCAAACTGGTTTTACATTCGACCAATATTGTCGGCGTGTAAAGCGCTCACGTTCACCGTGTGTCGATAAGCTTGTCGCGTATCTTTTGAGCGGGTGCGCTTGTTTGGCGCCAATGGACAGACGCGTCCGAGAGAGCGCCGAAGCTGGCGAGAATCGCGGCAGGGAAGTCGAGAGAAAAGAGGAGAGAGAAAAAGGAGAGAAAAAGAGGGAGAGAAAGAGAGAGAGAGAAAAAGGAGAGATGTTTCTCTCCCGATCGTGCGAGAGACTTGCAGGAAGCCAAGAAAAAGAAAAAGGAGAAGAAGCAAACGATAAGAAAAGAACAAGAAGAAAAAGAAGAATACGATGAAGAAGAAGACGAAGAAGTTGAAGCCAGCAGGTTAAGGGGGCGCGAAGCGAAGGGAGAATCGAGCGAGATGACCACGCCAGCGCTTTCCTCAATTTTTTTTTAACCTTATCCCCCCCCCCTCTCTCTTTCTATATCTTTGATCTCTCTCTCTCTCTCTCTTTCTCTCGTGGATTTTTTCACCGCTTCTTCGCCGTCTCGTTGCGCTTCCTAGCAACTGCGATGATCGCGCGCGGTTACCGTTGCTAGTCATCGCGGTGACATGAGAATGACGCGCGCGCAAGCGAGATCGCCGATTTACGAGGATAATAAAACGATAACTAGCGTCGGAATTCCGCAGACGCAAAAATCGTACCTGTTGCACGGCGAAGATGCCTCTCGCGCACCCCCCATCGTTTTTTACTCCCATAACATTTCTTTCAGATACAGGGTGTAATGAAAATATGGGCCGTTACTTCAGGAGCGTATTCTACTCATCGAAATGAGCAAAAAAGTTCATATAAACATATGTCCAAAGATGATTTTTTAATTGGCCCCTTCGTCTTGTCAGGACACTTGACAGGTGCTGCTCATAGACAATTTTTGGAAAATGATTTGCCCATTTTGCTTAAAAATGAATCATTTTGAGATACGAGAATTATTCTCTACTGTTTTGTATTGTTGGAAATAAAATAATATACTTTATAATTATCTTAAGTTTCATCAACCCATACATGATTGTAACGTGAAAATGAGGCATTTTTGGACATATGTTTATATAAACTGTTTTGCTCATTTCGATGAGTAGAATACGTTCCTGAAATAGCGGCCCATATTTTTGTTACACCCTGTATATCGCGGAAAAATCAAGCCTATGCATCCAAAAGTAAAAATTCTGTTTTTCTTCTTCGAGAAAAGAACATATCTCATTAAAGTTCGACATAAAAATAATTCCTACATGTATAGTCCCCTGTCTCAATTCTTTCAATAATAAAATTTTAACAATATGACGGTAATTTAATTTGATAACTTTTAGGAATAAGTTCTTTTTTTTAATAATATATGTTTGTTTGTAAAAGAATCGCGAATCGCACATCCTTCGAAGATATTTTATACACAGCATTCGATTGTACTACCGGTCGGTGTGCCGAGAGTTCTCCCGTTATATGCTCGATTTTGCCTATACATTATCAGGAAATCTGACGAGATATACAGGCAAATGAAGAGAGATTAGAATGGATCACCTGTGCTCAGCGGTCGGGACAAGTTCGCGTTTACATGCGAACGTAAGTATTTACCTACATATAGCGGGGTATCGCGTACGTGCGATCGAGGGTGATCGCTTTCGAAGCTTCATGTCGGATTTCGCGTAAAGCCTCGGTATCGGAGAAATTGCAAACTCCGTAACGTTCGAGTTCTCGAGATCCTTTGTTCACGCTCGTGCAAGAAGAAACGCAACGACAAATCGACAAAGAAACGATGATTAAATGTATAATTGCGCTTGTGATACCCCCCAAATGTATTAAATTTGTGAGAAAAAAATGGAAACGCTGGTTATTCTTTCCTTAAATAACCTCTGCATTTATATATAATATATATGTGTGTGTGTGTGTGTGTGTGTGTGTGTGTGTGTGTGTATATATGTATGTATGTATATATACACACATATACATGTATGTAAAATGTAAAAATGAGTAAATATTGCGCTTGCACTCTAACATAAATAATGAGTAAATTTATGTCTGCTATTGTGCATGCGTGCAATTATTCACAATGTAATTTACATAACAAACGGAGGTGTATAACAAACCTGAAATATATAATAATATAATTTTACATGACGGTGCTACGACGAGTGTAGCGAAAATAATTATCGTAGGATTTGTTTTACGTACCCAGCATTCAAATCCTGCATTTGCAACCGGTTAAACATTCTAATTTTATTGAACCGTGTGTTACGCGCCCACTATATCCCGCTCTAACAGAAAATGTATATGCACTATTCATAATACTCAAATATAAATGCCTGTTATTTACGGTACGAATATCAAAGCCCGACTATTCGAACCTCTGAATATATATGTGAAAATTCAAATAACACTATAATAAAAGTTTACGTCATAGTTTACAATCAAACATTGAATTATTCCATGCTATTATATCCATGCTAAGATTTCATCAAATATTCATAAAAATGTCACGTTGATAAAATTGCATACATGTTGCATTTATTTTGACTAAAAAATTTATAATACTCTTTCACATTTAAATACTTTTTTTCCAGAATTAGTCGAATATTATCTCGAATAATTTTGGGCGCTGTTATTCAATAAAAATTCTATAGATTCGTTACAATGAACATTAGTAAAATTTCCATTTACTGTGCACCATCGAATCAAAAGTGTTATCAAAGTAGCCTTGGGGCAGAAGGAGCAACCGAGATAGAGGCAGGCAGGCGATAAGACAAAGAGGGAAATGTCAATATGTTGGAGAGGAGAGAGTGCATATGTATATATTCACGAATGTATACTTATTTATTAGCGATAAGATACGGCCTGTATACTCGTGCGCGATATGAAGTTAGACGTAGCACGTAACGGAATTGTAACGAAAAGAATCTAAAATCACCCGTTATTTGTACTGGATGTCTAGATAATAATTCGGCATAAATAGTGCAGAAAAATTCCTTAATAATGTTAACAACACGACATGCAACCATCGTCAAGTTGGCAAAGACAAACTCATTAGATAGTATATTTATCAAATGGATTAACGTATGAAAAGTTTTTCAAAAATATCGAAGAATATTAATCTCTCTTACAGCGTAATGATCAGTCCATTTTTGCAGACATGTTAAAATTATAAAAATGGCACTATATAAACGTAAATATTCTTCTTTCTCAAACGACATATTTACTCTAATATTAATTGTTTCCGTATATACTTTCGTAAATAAATATCATGGCAACAAACTTAATTGCAATATAATCGCAAATCCATGTTCTGTCGCCAACTAATTTCAAGCAACTTATTAATACGAGGATTATCGTGTAATCGAATATTGCATTACCCTCGTTTAGGTTCGAGGAGGCGCGGGGGACACTTAATGACCGGTGAACAATCGTGTCAACGGGGCAAGACTGTGAATTAAGCGCCGATGGAGATTGACCCCCTTAACCCACTCTACAGATTCACCCCAGGTGCTCGTCAGTGTCCGACCCTGAAACGGGGAGTAGCGGCATCGTAAACCCGCTGGCTCGGTCGTTCGTTTTACTGTCGTGCGGGAGGAAATGCCCCTTCGGAATCCCGCGTGGCTCGGCATCGGCTCGGAATCGCGATTAAACATTAAGAACGACACAGGTTGAATCAGACCCTCTCCCAGGACCTTTTCGCCGTTTCTCCGATTAATCTCCGCTCTTATAGCCCTTGCCCGTATCCGTCGTAATCTTGAAGCAACGCAACAAACGGCATAAAATATCGGCGTCGAGATCGTCGACCCCGCATCGGTCGCGATTAACTTTTCGTGCAGGGATGATTTTAATAGTCGGAACCATTTTCGTAGCTTTCATCTTTCTCTCTCTCTCTCTCTCTCTCTCTCTCTTTAGCGAATATTATCGAGCGTTATTAGAATTCGTCAGAAAATTCCAACTAATAATCAAGAAAAGAAAAGTGACATTCTCGATGACACAAACTCTCTATCTAATCTAAATCTTCGCCGCAATCTGCTCAATCAATCCGTACATCGACTAAATAACTCATGTTCATGTCACATACAGCGATGAAGGAGAATCGAGAACAAATTATTCTGTATTTCATAAAAAATTGTTTACAACATTTTGACCTCCCAATACGCCTAAAAACTAAAAAGTCCACTGCACTCGCGAATGTTTCGCGCAAAGACACCGAATAGATAAATCTTAGCGGAACGTCCCGCCCTATTCAATTTTCGAGGGATTTCATAAATTTCTCACGAGAAAGGAAACTCTCTCTCAAAATTTCCGCGCGATTTTGGACTACATTAGTTTTATTATGCTCAGACTGTGACAGAACGAGCGATCGTCCTTTTCGCACGGAGAGGGCAAGAGGCACGCGTATCCTTCTCGAGAAGGATACTCGAGTCGTACGATATCCATGCCTATTCATTCTTTCTACACGGGAGCGCCGAAGGCGGACCGACGGGCAGCCTACACGGATAGAGAAGCCACGGGGGAGGAAAGGGGAGGGAGAGAGAGAGAGAGAGAGAGAGAGAGAGAGAGAGAGAGAGAGAGAGAGAGAGAGAAGGCACAGACTCTCTCGCGAAAATTACCGCTTCGGCTGTATGGCTCTGAAGAGCGCGTCATCCCCTTTAACCGGGGGGATTGAATTTTTCCCCGACGCGGAGAGCTCCTGGCACAGGGTGCGCACGGCTCTGCCGATGCCCTCCCCGCTCTCACCCTCTGCCGCGCGCAACCCACACCCGGGTTCCCGCTGTTCTCCTCTCTCCACCCTTCCCGTCCCATCAGCCTCCACCCGCCCGTCGCCATCCCCCGGTACCCCACGGACAGCAGTTTCGCAGTCGCGACGGAGAGTTGCCCGTAGCAACTGCGCGTCGCGACGGAGACGCGCGAACGCCACAGCCGCGATGGAATTGACCCGCGCCGCGCCGTTGTAGAAGGTAACAAAAAATGCAAGAGCAAGAGGGTGAGCGTTGGGGAGTGGGAGAAAAAAATAAGAGGAGGATGGGTGGCAAGAGGGGTGCAAGCCGGAGAGAAAGAAAGAGAGAGAGAGAGAGAGAGAGAGAGAGAGAGAGAGAGAAGAGGAAAAAAGTACGGAGAGTAACGTTGCTGAGAAAGGCACGCAGAGAGCACAGGCGTGGAATAGAGGAAGAGAGAAAGAGAGAGAGAAACAAGAAGGAAATTTCGCGTATCTTCTATATCCTAGGATATCCGCGTTTAATCCTTCTGCGGATACGCAGAAGCAAAATCCCATAATTAAGGAATGCGAGGGATACAACCGAAAAGAAGCGAAACCGTTCGTTTTATTCGCCTAATAATTTTTTATAGCACCTTTTCTAGCGCAGTACGACGAAACGTTAGTATATTAATGATCGGAGAAGAAACGCATTAATATATTGGAGAGAGAAAAAGAGAATAATAAGCTCTTTCTTATTGAAACTTGACCTGCTCCTTAACAAGTTCGAGGATAAGTCCTAAGAAAATTGATAATTGTAATTCGCACGCGCGCGACTCCGGTCGCGAAAGGCGGAAAATGTAAATAAGAACCGTTAAATATTTTAGAGAAACGACTCATTAGCCTTTGACGCGCCGAATAAACCGTATTCTAATTCCGCGAGATCCCAGCGGCTAAATTAGATAGCGCGTGTAAAGAGAACGAAAAGGCGCTCCCGCGTGTGTCACGAAAAACACGACAATTTTCCTCAAGTACTACTTTATACTCATCTACTACTCTCATCTCGTTGTTTTTTTCTCTTTTTTTTTTATATGAAACAGTCGCCGTGTTTCGTAACTTACTTTCGATTCGCTGTCGATATTAACCATATTTTGCGTACACGATATCAATATTTTAGTGGCTTTTAGCGACGAATTCGTATCTTCTCGAGAATGCATTAGCATTAATTATTATCTCGCCAGCGTAAATCAACGCAAATAAACGATCAAAGTTTACGTTCGACAACTGGAAATAATATAAGTATACTTAAACTGGACACATGAACGTTACGATGAATCACAATATTGATCCACAACGTTGTAAAAATAATTATCTATTATTTAAATATTATACCACCAATGTCTCAAAGTTTTTTGTGAAGGAAAAGTGAATTTCAGGTACGTCAAAGAATCGCTGGATAAAAAATTAAGTATACAGTGCCTCAACGGGAATTATTTCCGTTGCGAGCGCGGCGCCGCGCCGTCGAGAACGCTATTTCGAAAAAAAGACGGCTGAAAAGAGAGGAGCGAAAACGGCAGGAGCTAGAGAGAGATCCTGAAAATGAGAACGGCGTGTTCCCTTTGACGGATCCCCGTGTCGCCGTGGCGATCAACCAGATTAGTGCTGGATTGTGCGCGGCCACCCGCAGCGGAGCTCGAGGAGCCAGGAAGATCGAGGGAAAAACAGAGGTCGACATGACGAGATTCATGTATAATTGTACGCGGGACGGCCCATACCCATCGCATTCAATTTCACTGCCATTGACGAGTGGATTTCGTTGCTCAAGAAAAATTTTGAGATAGCCCCTTTAAGATTCGAATGCGCGCGCGTGCGCGTAAAAAGTTTCGGTAATTAAATTTTTACTCAAAATTTTGAGTGATCTTCATCGATAAAGTTTCGTTACTTCATTACACTTGATTACATTTATTTCGCGTTATTTGTTGCAAATTTTTACAATATTCGGTATTAAATAACTTCAAATTATATAAATTTAATAAAATAAAATTTAATTGAGAATGAGATTAAAATGAATAATAAGCTTCGCGTTCGTCATTAAAATTTAATTCGATAGGAGTAGAGCACACACTGTGTATAATCCGACGATAGCACTCTCGACCGGCCTCGACGTGGTTGGCTCGGCCTAATCCAACGGAATATTTTGACACCAGTTCGTGTGCAATCATGCAAAGGAAGAAAGCCGGAATGAGCCGAGAAAGAAACTCCGTTACACGGAGTTTATGTCGGAAGGACAGAATAGAAACCTTCCCGCCTTGGGACGATCCGCCGCGGGATATCAACAGTTTCGCGAAAAAAAGAGACGTTATGAGAATGCGCAGAAATTGTAGCGTACCCGATTTGGTAAAGGTTTGTGGTAAATATTAGACCGACGTAAAAAATCTGTTATATAAAATTCAGAGAAGAATTTTATCCCGAGAATTTGGATGCTTAATTATATTTCTATTAATAATCTTTTCCACGTCATGGCTTAATTAATTATTTTTACCTATCGTTATTAAGATACAAGATACGCACACGTGGCGGATTTCTAAAGTAACGTGATTATGATTGCATACACGGTAAAAAAAAAAAATTACTATATATTTTGCCGATATAAAATATATTATCGTAACATTGAGTTCGGTATAAAGTTTGAGGGGTCCGAGTCTATAATTACGGTTTCCTCAACACCCCCTTTTAGGTACCATCATTAAGATACGAGAACGTGCTGGGCCCTCGAGCGCGATATGGCTGCAAAAGTGTATTAAATATAAACGCCGATATTCGATTGTCCTTGTCACATGGTCGCGCGTTAAGATCAAAATGGAATTTAAAGTGCGGCTTAACGTCAAAGCGCGGACAATTGCCGGCCGAATTTACGTTCTCGTGTTTCGCTTAAATTTGACGTCGGGGAGGACGCGACGGGAAACCGGTTCTCCGTAGCCGGGACTTCATAAAAATAACGTAGTTCCGCGCGCGCGAGAACGGAACGCACGGCCGCCCCCCGTTCGATAAAGCGCGCCGCGTA
>OX424444.1:17877224-18064165 GCA_949152495.1 Lasius fuliginosus
CAGAAGATGAGAGAGAGAGAGAGAGAGAGAGAGAGAGAGAGAGAGAGAGAGGAAGAGCAAGAGAGAGTCCAGGGTCGAATGATCAGCCATAAACTGAATCAGCGGGGATAGTATTGTCCTGTGTTTCCCCTCTGGTCGCTGCAGAGGGCCATCGTCTCATCCCTCTTCCCCCGGAGGGTCTCAACCACCCCGCGGATGCCACCTTCGTAGATGCGGCTCGACGAGAGAGAAGCGCGGAAGGAGAGAGAGAGAGATGGAGAGAGGGAGATGACGCCATGAAACTATCGTATAGTACATGTTGTCGCTGAAACTTCGTTATATTTGGAGCAAGATTCTCCGAGTCTCCGCGCGAGTTTAAATGGTTCCTACGACCCTTGACCGACATTATTTGTCGATGAAATAAGGATCTCATGTGCGACGTACATGTCGGAATAGAATAGAATTAACATATTATTAACATATTATTTATATCGTAACGCAAAATATACAATACTTTTGAAAAATAAGTCATATTCAAAGTTTCATGATACTTCACGTAAGTGTGAATAATCATCTATTAAGAGTCCACGACATTTTTTTGCAATTTACCGCTCTAGAATTGAATCTTAAAAAAAAAAAATCCTTCGCAATGATCGTAAAGTCGTAAAGTCTTGTCGGATCGCGCGAGATTCGCAGGTACATAAATCGCCCAAGTTATCTGTTGGATGAATCGAAACGTCGTGAAGTACGGCGTGTCGAAGTGTTCGCCCAACTTTCCACCCGGCGAATGATTTTAATGGAATGCACTGTTTCCAATCTCTCGAGCGAGCGTGCCGGCCATAGGTCGTGGTCTTCGTTTTGTCGCGCAGGCGGCGATATTTAAGATAGGAAACGTTATGGTTAAGCTATAAGTTCGAAGCCTTGTGTACGCTCCTCTCACGATCATGCGCGCGCGGCATGATCGACATCTTCGTCCACGAGTGCATTAATTTCGCTCTTCCTTCCTTTGACATAATATTTCCGGAGAAAAGTCGCGCGAAGACGCGAAATTATTCGCAGAAGCGTCAGCGTAACGAAAAATATATGTTAATAATATTCAACCTGCAAAAGTATCGAAATTTTTTATATCTCGCGAATTCCGGACAAAGTAAGCATTGATCTTATGCATTCTCATCATTTATCTCATACTCAATTTCCCCCCCCCCCCCAAAAATATAAAGTGCTTTTATTGCCACGAAAATTGAAGAACACGATCATTATGAGAAACGCACAAGAAGTTCGCGTACTAACATTCAGTCGGATCGTGTAATACGCTGACGCTCGTACGTAAGCAGGTAAGCCTCCCTCCCCGGAGGTAATCCGTCTCACGCTCATGTTACATGTTCGTTAGAGGTGAATATCGGCGAAATGTTCGATTAATCAATTTCGCCGCTCCATGACGGATTACGAGCGCTCACGGTAGACAAGGCGCGAGGGAAGGCGCGCGGTGACTTGTTGAGAGTACTTTGTCGACGTCTGGGAGAGACTGCGGGACACACGCGCGCGTCGAGCCCCCGACGAGTGTGAACCGAGCTTAAATCGATCATCGTGAGCGCAGGAGCGGCTCAAGAAACACGCCCGGTGCATAACCTGAGGGCCGGTTATAAGCAACGGTGGCATGCAACAGGCCACTAGCTTCGCAGAAAGAGAGACGCTCTCTCCTCGAATCAAAGGCACTTACGACGGCGGGTACTTATGGCTGCTCCTTTCGTTCAGGATAAAAACATTCCATTCATCACGGGCGCATTGCGGAAGCCAATTACCGTGCCGCTCTGTTTCTTAATTAGAACCGGTTGCAACCCCCAACGAGCGAGCGAGCGAGTCGCGTTCCAATTTACGGCGAAAGCTTACCGAACAATTTCGTAGATCTCATTCAGTTCCGTAAAGCAAAAGTGAAAGCGAGTCCTCGAAATACGATTCATTACGCGAAAAAAAAATCTGATTTTACTGATAAATTGGAACGAGGACAAACAGTATCGTTCCGTGATTCAGAAATAACTTAAAGATGCAACATTTTTTCTCCGATTTTTTTTCGCAGCATAATTTGTAGACTCTCAAGATTAATAAGATTATTGATTATAACGTTTTACTGCCCTATACGCAATTATGTAATTTTCGACGAATAAAACTTTAGTATTTTGCAGCTTCATCGTGTAGTTTCGTACCGGAATTACTTTCGATATTTTTGAGATTCCAATTATGCGTCTTACGAATCGTCATTGTCAACGTTTTTCGCACTTGCAAAGCGCAACATCCGCGGTATTTCGCAAAGGGAGCCGTAATGTAATAACGTTCAATGCATTCGCGAGACTCGCATAAGCAAAAGAGGTCCGAGAGTGCAGCGAGAAGACCGGCCTTTTCATCGACGTTGCACGTAATTGCAAAGACTAACTAAGTTACCGCTTTCGCAATAATGATAACGAGGATGTCACAACCCCCTAATTTGGGTCTACGTCGATTGACCGTATCAGCGTTACGCGACACCCGATAATACTATCAGCCGAAACGAAATACGATGATGTCGACGAGAAACAATTTGATGGAAATTCATCATTCGCATAATTTTCTGGTAAAATTATATCGAGTTACAATTTTTTTTCAATTAATTATAAATTTATGCACACATTATGAGGTACCGTTACGCGACGATCAAAAGCGCGATCTCAAGATTTGCGTCCATCGAGACATATAAAAATAAAACACTTGAGTAATAGTATATTAAAAACGCAGCTCTCGCGACGATCAGCTGTGTATGAAACAATTTTGGAGGAGACGTGGGCGTGCGCGCCATAACTCGACGATTTTGACACCACCATACAAATATACCTGGGGTTAACTTATGCATAAGCAGAAGAAGGCGGAGCGATTAAGCGTGGAGTTGCATAAAACGATGAATGAGAACGTCGGGTCGCGAACGACCGACGATCCCGGACGATCCTTTCGTGAAACACAACCGGCTTCGTCGTCTCGTTGTGGTTTTATAACTTGCGCGTCGCGGCTACACCCACTGCTTAGCCAATAGATTCGCCGTCGAGATAGCTATCTACACTCGCTGTATACACGAGCGAGTGTCCCTAGGGAAAGGATACGCGGCGGCGGAGGATACGTACCATTTCCACGGAAACGCCCTCGTCAAGGTCGCGGCTAGGTGAATGAGGCGAGTTTTCTCAGGCGATATTACTCGCGCCGCGCGAATTTCTCTTATTAAGTTACATTGTTTCCCGAGGATGTTGTTTAGCGCGCCGCGCGATTCTAACGAGCAAGAATCCGACGATAAAATCAGTCGAAACCAAAGTATTTCGTTCTAAAAATTTTATCGTGCTAGAGAATGTATTCCTTCTTTGACTCTATCTTCCATTATCTCGTTTTCAGGATAAAGGTCGGACGATTGCAACATTTTTTCGAATATCAGCTAAAGTAGAGTGTAATGTCAAAATTATTCACTTTTCTAAACAAGAAAGTGACTACGATTAAACTTTGATAAAATCTTGAGTGTCGCCCGAGGGATAAGTTTATAGTTTGATTAATCGTTACACTAAAAAAAAAAGACGTAATAATTTTGATGACAATAATTAAGAAAAATTAAATAGAACGACTCGCATAATTTCCTTGAATCATTCGACTAACAAATCTTGTCTCGATCAAGAAATAGAGACACATTCGATGAACAATTAACATAAACTTAACTTGTGCAATAACACGCGACATTACGCGATATTATATAACACTAGTCAAGTCAATTCTCAATCAAGGACATTGTTTTCCGCCTTTATCGTCATCAACGCATCGTCGCCGATCGAAGCTTACATCTGTATATTAACATCAAGAAAAAAAGTATCATATAATCACACATACATAATTCGAAAAAGTTAGAATCTACAAAAACCTCTGCTAAAGTATGCTCTGTAGTTTCTCTCCGATCGCGCGAAGAAATGTTAATACTTTGTCCACGAGTTTTCACACACAAACCATTACCCAAAAACCAGAAAAGAAATCTAAATCCACTTACGCGATTCGCATGTTTACGGAGTGTAATAAATTAAATTCACAGGCGAGAGAGACGATCATTAATCTGTCGCTGTCCGAGGAGAAGAAGAACGAGAAAGGGTGAACCGCACAAGTGTTAATGGCATTAGCCAAACGATCAGCGGTGGGATGGGGGAGTCGTAACACGGGGGTCGTGCCATCGCGGCAAATATTTATTCGCCGTTGTGGCAGCGTAAAATTGAAAATCTTCATAATGCGGGGCCACCGCGGCGCATACTAAGTCCCGTATTAGCATACATCGCTTAAATCTCGATTCGAGTTTACGGGCAACGAGGCCGTAACCGCGCATAGGGTGCCGCCCCGGGGCGATGGCCCGTCGCCACTCGGGACTCGCTAACCGCGAGGAAACTAGACGTAACGGGTCCTGTGGTGTGATGAAAGTAGACGTCGGTTATATTAAAGGCGGGCCTGACAACGGTATGCATTATTTTACCGTAGTAGAGAAACGGCGCGGCGGCGCAACGCGAGAGAACGAACGGCCGGCGTTTTTCTTGCGTTTCCACAGTTTTTCGCTAAAATTTAAATGTTTGTACGTATGCGTATACGTGCGTATACGATCGCGTAATATTTAGGTAGGAGAGCCGATACGGTATAAATCAACATCGATTGTTTATCTGTGTCCGCGGTACAATATTTACCGTCAAACGAAGTATTTTTTTCACGACGGTTTCTCTAAGCATTTTTACATGCGTATATACATATGTATATATGCGTCCGTGAGCGATAAATACGACATTACGTAATCATCTATCGCGACGCACGTGGAAAAATTATCGCGAGCAAAAGTCTTGAGATGTAAATGTTGGCCTTTTTATGCGCACGCTCGCCGATACGCAAAGATTAATTGGAAATAAAATGAAAACTTTATAACAAATTATTTATAAGTTTAAGTTAACGATATCTCATTTGCGTCAAATTAACATAATTAATATATACGCAATAGAGCAAGTAAATTATACAACCGATTGGAATTGTAAAGCAGAAATTCTTAGAAAAATATATCAAAGTTTATATCCTGCGCAATAATAAAAAAGTAATACTTTTCAACGATTAGTCGAGTTTAGATTTATCGTTCGAAATTGTTTACATGCCACATTTTGACTATTGTATTACGATTAACCTGACTCTATTCGAAATATTAATCTTGAAGATATTTCGCTTCTATTTACGCGCGAAAAAAATCAGAAAATTAATCGAAAACATCTCTCTCTCTCTCTCTCTCTCTCTCTCTCTCTCTCTCTCTCTCTCTCTCTCTCTCTCTCTCTCTCGAAAATCTCGAAAAAGTTCCGTTTGCCATCTCGCTGGCGGAGTTACGATCGGTTGAGCGCCACTGCGGAACGCGCGGGGCACGGACAAGTGCACCGATCGACGTGTGCAAGTGTACATGTGCATATGTGTGTACATGTGCATATGTGTGTACATGGATATAGGTGTGTAGCTAGCGTACGGACGCTATGTACGTCGTCAACGTCGTTTCGTGCACGTGAACGCGCGCGCGCGCGCATGAGCGTGAACGTGTAGCCACCGACAGCTCCGCCCGCGTCCTCCTTCCGTTCGTATATCTAACTGGCCATGTACAAAAGTATCCAGCACATAATGTAATATATAAGCGCATTACATAGAGAGAGAGAGAGAGAGAGAGAGAGAGAGAGAGAGAGGAGAGAGAGAGAGAGAGAGAGGAAGAGGAGGAGAAGGTAGTAAAAGGGAAGGGCGTTCACAAACAGGGTGTTCCCGAAAAAAAAAAATTCGACGAGAGACCTCTGTCTCCTCTTCCTCCCAACCTCTGCAAAGGCACACCTACGTCGTCAAAAATCACGTTCCGTGGAAGAGTGATCGCGACGACGGATCCGGATCGATCGAGATAGTTTCGAGATACGCGAGGGATCGCGAAATAAGGAAGATAATACAAAGAGACTGCTCCGGCAAATTACGCTCGTTTCGCTTCCCGATATAAGGCACGCAATTAAATTTAATCAGGTACACCAAGAGAACCCTCCCGGCGTGTTTCTGCGTACGGGGCGCGCGCGAGAGAGTAGAGTACGCGTGTCGTTTACTTTCTTCGCCACCACCTCGTACATCCGAGAGTACAACATGTATATGTTCGCGCGGGAGTAACGCGTATATTTCATACATAAGCCATAGATATGTAGACCAACACGCGACAGTACATAATGTGATATAAACACACGTATCTGGCAGAGTATGTACCGGCGCATAGATGTGGGCGAGAGAGAAGGAGGGGAGAAGACAGAAACGGGAAAAATAGGGGAAATTGAGAGAGAGAGAGAGAGAGGAGAAGAGCGAAAAGCCGCAGGAGAACTATTGGCCGGACGAGGTATTAACGAGCGGCAATGCTATTGACAAGGGATCGGGATCCGAACATCGAGAAAAAGGGAGACAAAAAACCGCCGGCGACGCAATAGATCCTCGGAGGCATCGAAAAAGCGCGGACATGAATACGGTTGACCGAATTTCTCCGTGGAAAAAAGCGGGAGCGTCGTTGTAACGAGAAGGGATGAAGAGGGGATCATCGAGCGTGAATCAATGGCCGTTCGTGCAATACAAACGTCGAATCATAATATTCAAAGTAAGAAAGCAATCAATTGCCTCTCTCTTTGTATTTTATATAAAAATAATTCCCTTCTTTCTTAAGTGTACTTAAAAAAAAAAAAAAAAATAAAAAAAAAATACATGTTGGAAAATATTAAAATTCTTGAAGAATACGGATTATAAGAATATTTTACTACAGTCCGCTTAAAATCTATCTAAAATTCGCAATTATTGTTAACAGGGTAAATAAAGGAATATACTGCAAGTTATATATATAACATATGCAAATATGCCTCTGTCTGCGATGCAAACAAGCACCGTAAAAGGCTATTCGCTGCTAATTATCGCAAAAAAATGAGCTCCGCCGATGCAGCGTTGTACCCTTTGATGCAAGGGCATTTTTCTCGTCTCACGGAACAAGCGTGGAATTGAAAACGGACGAAATATTAAAATAGAATATATATATATATATATATATATATATATATATATATAGAGAGAGAGAGAGAGAGAGAGAGAGAGAGAGAAGGAAAAATGAAAGAGTTTACCGGGAAAACTAGTTTACACTCTACGAATCGCGCGCGATGACGTAGCATCGCGTAAATAAAAATTCCCGGATGGGCACGCGAATACGCGACCGAGCAATCAAAAGACACAGCGAAGGCATCCTTTACGAATGTTAAAAGGGCTTTTTAATTATTTCCATCTTTCATTTATTTATCTGGGAGTTGCGCGACGCAGCATCCGGTCAGGGAGGCGCTGCCCTTTAAACGGAGGTGGATAAAATATTGCGACGGGCGACGCGCAAACGGCGCACAAACGGCGGAAACCGCTACGAAGAGAACGAAAGAGCTGGGCAATAGTTTTACGCTCGTTTCGCGAGAAAAGACAATTTCATCGCCGCCCAGGAGAAAGAGATGGAAGTCCTATATTTCCCGCGTTTCTTATAACGATTTTCCATATTTTCCTTACCGGCGGCGCTCCGCAGAACGAAATTAAAGCTTCGAGAAACCGCGGTAGCGATATGAATTTCCCGCGACTTTTCTCACCGGCTCTACAACGGAGAACGTGTGTGTGTCCTTTATACTAATTTAAATATTTTTCTCGGAGAATATTTGGATTCCCCAAAGAAATATCCGATCTTTTAACACGTGAGCAAACGTTTCTATAACGCGCTCACATAAATTACATTAAATGATTTTTGAAACCGGTGCTAACACATAAGAGAAAATAGGAACACAAGCTAAAAGAAAAAAAGGAAAAAAGTTATTCGCCTCACAATGCCACAAAATTATGGACGATAATTAATTGCAGTTATTTTTCAATTAAGAGTCGATACTTGATTGTTTGCTCGTTAGAAAATCAAGTGCTATTAGATTGTGTTTGCAGTGGTTTAAAGTAAATTAGAAAATAATTTCGCGGAAAAAAATGGGGCTGAGAAATTCACGAAATAGAATTCACAGAAATACATAAAAATCAATGAATAGAATTTTCTCAATGCGACAAAAATGTTATAACGAAAATTGCACGTTGTAGAAGGTCGATAAAGACAAGATGCAATAATTTTAAGAACTTTTCATTAAAAATATTGTATATCAAATATACAAGAAGCAATCTTTATGTTACCTTTAGAGAGAATTGAAATACTTTAGCCTTTTTTTAAAAATCCCTATTATTTTCATAATGTTACTATTAATTATTAATACATCAAGCCTACAAATATATATTTATAGCGAGAAAATGATTGATATTTTTAGAATTCATCGATGATTCTAAATAGTTACGAATCATTGGCTATGTTTGAAATTAAGTACTTTCATTAGTAAGTTTATTAAATCTCAAACTTTTAGTTAAGTGTGAAAATAAGCAATTGGAATTTTTTAAGTCATCAATAATTTTATAAAATGACAGATGATTGTACGAAAAGACATAAATTTTTTTATATTCACCAACACATAACCAGTGTAATTCAAGATAGAATTACCCGAGATTTTGTAGAATCATCGAATTAAGTATCTTCTCACCATATATAATATATATTCGTACCTTTTTGTCATTAATTCAAAGCATAAATTCTCATTATTCCACCCACTTGTAACGCTATCGCGTAATAATTGCACGATATGTTTCTACCCACATTTGTACCCAGCGACGACTTCCCTAATAATGCCGAATCTAAATCCAAATGTGGATAACGTTTTCCGTGCGCATTAAACGCGTCGCCGATAATTATATTTTCTCGCCATGGCGAAGGCGCCGAGTCGGACCGACGCCCGAGAGATCAATCTCGCCGATCATCCCGAGAGCGTATCTGGATCCAGCGACCGGCGATATATCCGCGGGATCGATTGCGAGACACGATCGAGCACGTCGACTGAGAGCGACGTAACGTCGTTACGTCTCGCGAAGGTCGGAATTCGTTAAAGCACATAGAAACAAACGTAAGAGGCGATAGAGAATAGGTAGATAGATAGAATACGGAGAGACGATAGAAAGGGATAGAAAAAGAAAGATTGCGAGGAGAAGGAGAAAGAGGAGAAGATGGTAGAGGACGCGCGAGAAGAATCTTTCTCTCCGGAGAAGAGAGCGAGAGGAGAGAGGGGGGGGGGAGGGAGAGAGACGGGTAATGCCGCAACAAAGGACAATAATTGTTCCGTCGGGGACGACGTGAACTTTTGCGCTGTCGGACAATGCTGTCGCCGTCAGCTGTGCGGAGCGTCGCGCGACAAAACTTTGCCCGGTTTTACACGAGGATCGGCTGGTCCTCAGCGCGCGAGATCTTCCTCCTTGCTCGCCCTCGCGCTACACTAAACTGCCCTCTCCCGTGCGATGCGTCTTCCTTCCTTCATTTGAGACGATGCCGGCGAGAGGCCCCGCTTCCGAGAACGCATCTACATCTCGAGAGAAACCGGCCGAATTTTTATACCGCTAGACGACCCGAAAACAAAACGTCCGCTTTCCTGCCAATTATCGGAAACGAGGTGCGGGGGCGGTGGACGGCTGGCGGGAAGACAAACAGTCCGAAAGAGAGAAAAGGAGAGAGAGAGAGAGAGAGAGAGAGAGAGAGAGAGAGAGAAAGTGTAAAAGAGATAGAAAAAACGAGTGTTCTCTCGTGGAAACGTTATAAGGGATTTATCGCGTCAACAACAGAGGATTGAAAAAAAAAAAAAAGACAGCGAGCCGATTGGGCGAGAGTGTCGGAGAAGTTTCGGAACGGAAGTGGCGGCCGCGATTATCGAGCGCCTTTAAGCGGATTTAAGAATCCTCTCCGCGGGCGTCCGTTTACATGACTCGCGTCGTCCTCGTTGAGGGGGTAATAAAGCCGCGAATTCAGCAGCGTCGAATCCCTCGTCTTTGAAGACGAAGACGAGATTGACACGAGGGTATCGCATCTCCCTTCGTTACCCGGCGAAGTAATAATCCGGCATCCGTTGGAAATTTCTAGCGAAGAATCTCGACGCCTACTCGACTTTTGCGGCGACGGCGACGTCCTGATGATCCCTTGCATTTACGCGTATATACGTTGCCAAGGAGAGGGAGAGAGGGTTCGGTTAGCTGTCGGAGGAATCCAAAAGGAATCCCTCGAGGGTGAAAGCACGGGTTTGTGAGAAATGCTGATTAAATCCTCTTTGGCGCGGCCGAATCGCATTAAATAGTTGCCGATGGACATTATTCGCGACTTTTTATCCGACTGTATTCGCGTAAACGAGGAAACGCGAGTTTCCGCCAACCGAAAAACGGCCGAGTATAACGAACAGCCTTTCCGGTACTGAGGCGAATTTCCTCCTCGCTCTTACGTGACGCGCGAAAATCGTAAAAACTCTCGTTATCATAAACACACAAAGGTACTATACTATGCAACGTATTAAAAATTCATTGCTCAGAGAGATAACATCGAGTAAAATGACTCTCGCATTTTTTCCTGCTATAATGTTTGTAGTTTTTAACGTTAATTCGGTATCATTACTCAGTTTCACATGCGTTAAGTCACAAAGATTAAAAGACTCGGGATTGAATAATGCCTTATTAATTATTAGATGTTATTCGCATCTTTCTTTCTTTGATTCCAGCCGTTGAAATTTAATTGTGAATTAATCAGCATACAAAATATTTATAGCAATGTTAGCAAAGCTTATCACTTTAAAACAGATAAACGTAACACATTGTACGAAATATTGTTACGAAATAATGCAGTCAAAATATATCGGAATTATATTCTAAATATACAAGTATTTTGTATTATAATCCTCTCTATCTTCGAAATTAGTGGTAATAGAAATTAGTACTTTATAAGTACAGTGATATAATTAACCCTGCTACGTTATACCTAAATGCAATAATTAATTTTCCAGAAAGATTTTATTTTTTCCCGCAAACTTTTTGTTACATCAACATCACTTATCTCGCGTGTATTAGTTTTGGTTTTTAAATATAAAAGAAATGAAAAGGTATACCCACATTTAATCGGCATATGCTTAATTATGTCACAAAACGGCACTTAATCATGTAAGAAGTTCTAGTACAAATAAACGGAAGAATCGGCAATCGACGATAATATTTTGAAGAAAAAAAAAAACGGAAAAAAAGAACAAAAAAGAAAAGAATGAATTCCATACGCGCAAAAACATGGAATTATTCCACACGGTTATTCTCCACGAGAGAGTTGGCGAGATCTCAAGGACATCGAATACCCGGTCTTTTGTCAGAAGGAAAAAAAGAAAAGAAAAAAACACACAGAGATGCGAAAAATGGCGGACGAGATGCAAATATATTCGCTTCACGGCGAAGTCAACGGGGCGAAAGTGTGCAGAAGGTCAGTCTCCGTCAGCGACAGGTGATCACATACATACATATACGCACAAAGATGGAATTCAAGGTGGAGGTGAATTACCTGGCCGCGATTTAAGGCTAGGTCACCACCTTCCTGAGTGACCCTGACTCGCGTCGAGCCTCCCCCTCCCCCTCCTCCCGTCAAATATCCCACCAACATTCGTATCCTTGATCGATGCGACGCGCGCGCGTGTTGCCCGAAATATCTGCGGTTCGACGATCGATCACGCGCGGTCCCACAGGCGCCTCGATTACGGACTCACGCGAACTTCACGCACGCCGAGAGTACAACACATTTAAAACGAAATGACGCTGTCTTATATATTGTAATCTATTTGCAGTGAAAAGACTTTTTTTAAATCGTAATTTCAATGTTATCTCCTCAATGTTATGCATTGACAAGTCGCGTTACCTCTTAAATCCTCGCGAGACAAATGTTTGTACGTACTTTATTATTATTATTTCTGTGTGCTAAATTCATTCTTGAAGTTATATTCACATTTTATGAAAGAACAATGCGGGAATTAAAAAAATTACACACGTGTAACATTCTTGCATTTCAATTAACAAAAATTGTTAAGCACGTTTCTCGAGTACATACCATTACGCATGTATAAGGAATTAAAGCGGCACAACCCGAGTTTTTTTAGCCGCGGTTTGGTAGCCGCAGGTGAACGTAAAAGAACGGAGGCGGCGTCAGTTTTTTTTACCGACGCCGAGAAATCGCAGCATCGTGATACAAAGTAGATTTTTTTTTTTTTTTCGAAACGAGACGATGCAACGGCAGATACCGAGGCGCGACATATTCGCAGAAACTCGACCGCGCGTTTCAATTTTACTAATTGTTCAAGTTCTGCTTACGCTCACGCGACCGATCTCCGCGGAGACCGCGTCCACGTGCTGCCGGAGTTAACTTAATTACAGCCAATTAAGCGCCAATTACCGAGCGGCACGCGCGTATATACGTCAGCGTCCGTCCGGTTTTGTATGTATGCACGTCAGATTAACGAGACGCGGCCCGGCACAACCTCAAGACATCGTGTGCAATTCGCGCGAGGGTCCTTCTTCCTTCTGCGGAAACGGAAGCGTACGAATTAACGACCGCGACACGGTTCTTTGAAAAACCACCGCGGTACGAAGATAGTCGGCTCGCATGAAAAGCTGGGCGCAGGTGCGAAAAATAAACGCGTCACGTACCGGAACAGTAACTATACGCAAAGCGAAAAGAGACAGTTGCATAAAATATCAAACACAACGTGGTAGAGAATTGTTCGCGACTTTGCCGAAATGGAAGGGTGTCACTTTTCGCAAACTCGGCGCAAAAATATCCTCTGCACTCGCGAGACCAAATGCATTTATCTATTAAGAAATCTATCGATGACATGTGCTCGAAAATTTTGGCATAAACGCGGGTTTTTCCTGTATATAACATAATTAATAAATTAGATATTTATTGCATTAATATTGTTCATGTCGTGAGTCGACAGACTTTCTTCGACATCAAATATATCCGTCCAACAGCGACGATATCAGTCGCGAGACAACGAGTCGCCGCAATAATTAATGACACTCGTCGAATCCTTCGCAAAAAGTTGATCGTTCAGTCGAGAAGAGAATGCGGACTCTACATGTTGTTCCAGAAATAAAGCTGTCATTCGTGCTCGTTTCGTACGAGATGGCGCGTCTTGAATAAAAATCGGAAGATAAAAATACCACGTGATATTACACCGGGCCAATTAGCCGAATTAAGAATTAACAAGACATACACGAGGTTCATTTTTTGAGAATACATTTCAAATAAATTACAGAGTAATAAAATACATGCGAAAAACAAATATGTAGTTGATTTGCCGTTGATTTGTGAATTTTGATATATCGATTCCTACGATTTGTCAATTTTAATCTAAGTTTAGAGATTGTAACCCTGCAAGAAACGAGATGTAATTTTTGATAGATACAAAAGTTTCCAAAGCGAAAGAGAAAAACATTCTGACCAATAAGTAGTAAGTAAAAATCCGACTAAAAATAAAAAATAAATATGTGAATATAAATAAACCGAATTTTGCTGAAATGGCGAAAATCTGCTTTACTTTGGGTATCCATGCTCGAAGAATATATCGTAAAAATCGTAAATACTTTTGACGTGAAACGCGAATGCTCTAAAATAATATATTACCGGATTTAACCAAAAAGCTGTCGTATATGTATTTAAATAAAAAAATATATATATATAAATAATATATGTTACGTAGAGAAACCCATCTGGCGAAATATTCTACATTAATGCCAATATATCACGTGTAATACCACGTACAAATAAAACGTGTAATGTTGCTACGTACGATCTAAATACATATTCTAAATTTATCCTAAATATTCTACGAGGCAAAAATGTATCCAGCACGAAGGGGGAAATTAGCAACGCGACGTGTGGTCGCGGTCAACAAATTTAATTCCCGTCGCAGCCTTTGTCTGTGACTCATACTCGTTGCTCCATTTTTTCTCGCGCTCGCCCAGCAGGTCTCTCACTTGGAAGAAAACATTCCCGAGGCAAGACAGGAAAGCAAACGTTTTTCCTTATTAATCTCGGCCATTATACCCGACAATGTCGCGCGATTAATACCGTCATGGAACCAATTAAGCGGATCTGCGCCAACGTAACGCGTTGTCGCTTTTATATCGCCGATCTTTTTTACCGGCGACTCGATCTCGTGCCTCTATCCACGTGCCGATTAATGAGGCGCAACCGGGATAGGAACCGGAAAGAATCAGCGATCTGGTTTTCGGAGGAGAGAGAGGACGGGAAGGAGCCAAGGAAGAAAGCAAGACGATTATAGCGAGGAGGAAAGGGAAGTGCATGAGAAAGAGAGAGAGAAAGAGGGAGAGCGACGAAAGTACGTGTCGCTAAAAGCTAACCAACGACGCTAAAAGCGCCACGCGGTCGCGTGAATAATAATCCGTGATTAATAGAGTGCTAAGCCAGCAGCATGGCGCGTCCGCCGCATGAATGGCCGTAGTACTATTAAACGGTGGTGGCTATATTACACCTATGGTGATACGCGAGCGAGAGTGTGGAACACGGTTGTTGTATTCGGGCACGCGGCTAATTTTGTCGGCGCGACGTGATGCAAAGGTGCACGCCCGGCGTTATCTGATCGTCATCGTCGCGTGAGTTCGCACGTTGGATCTCTCCCGATCTCTTCTCGATATCAACAGATTTATTTAACATGGGACGAGTAATCCCAAATCATTGTTATAAGTAATCGCAGTGCAGTTACTTATAATTATTTTAATTATTAGTTTCCATGTATAAACTAATAATTAAATCGCAACAATCAAATGTAACTGTTTGAAATTGTGACTTGATTATATCTCTTCTTTTATTTTTGCCTTTTTTCTTTAAAATAACGCTCTTTTAATTACTCGTTCGATGGAAAAATATTAATATTAAATACTTTTAAAAAATAAAAAAAATATATACATATATAAGATAAATTCAAGTTTCAACGACAATGTACGTATCATGGACGATATGTAATGCTACATCAATTTCGCACTGTTAAGAATAACGGAAGATAACAATTGCTAATAAATTATATTTTGTGAAAATTTTGTGAATAGGAGAATGTTATGTTATCTATGCGGGTGTAACACCTAAGCTGCCCAATGCGCCGAATACCGCGGTGTCTCGTCAGGATTACGGCGCGAGGCGCGGATTCAGAGGGAACCAAGAACGTAATTTCGGAGGTAGCCGTGACCGCCGCGGTCATCGGTTGGCGGTTCACCTACGTAATACGTACTACGTATAAGTGGTAGGTAGAGGTATGCGCAAACGGCAAACAAGAAGTAGCTACCGGCTGCTTCCACAGGTGGTCGGGTCACGAACTGACCCCACTCCTCTCGGCCCACCTTTCCCTCCCTCTCTCTTCTCTCTCTCTTTCTTTCCCCCCCCCCCCCTCACTCTCTCTCTCTCTTCCTTACTTTAGTCTATCTTTTTTTTCTCTCTCCTATTTTTTTTCTCTCTATCTATCGCGTCTTTGCGGTTTCTTGCACAGCGATCTCTCTTTTTCCCGATTGCTTATTGTATACTTCTCTCATGTTATTTCTTTCTCGCATTCTTGTCTCAATACTCTCGTTCGTTTTTCATTCTGCTCTTTTTTTTGTCTCTCTCTCATCTACTTTTCTCTTTGTCGAAGCTCACTCGACTACTGCCTAACGTGACCCATGCCACGTTAGGTTAGATGTATAGGTACGTAGTAGGTCGAGTGAGCCATCGAAGGAAGAAGATGACGCCATGACTACCTAGCATTCGTAACGCTGACATATCGCAATATCTTCCCGATATTTTGACTTGGTTTCTATTAGACTACAAAACTAAGCACGCTCTAATTTCCTGCCTTTCTTAGTAAGTACGCTCAAAAGTGTTCGCAAATTTACCAGTCGCTAAACGTGAAATAACGCATCGTGTGTTATGTCACTAGTATATTTTTAGATAGAATCTACAAAAAGAAACGTGGAAAAATATTTCATCGAAGAAGATTTAAATTGTGATAACATTGTGTTTCTATAATATATTATATATATTATTTGATTATTTATTTAAAATACAAGGAAAAACACGCCTACATTATTCAGTATATTTCTCCTCAGATACGATAATTCTATTCTGAAAAAAAATCTGCACGTCGGTCTACCGTAGTTTTCGCACAACCCAATTTCTGTTATCTACTAGATAAAAGTTATCTCTGTACAACAATGCATTGCCTCTGTGAGTCAGCCACGTTTAGTATTTATGATCGCGAAATAGCCACGAGGCTATATCGCGTCGAAACGAGTTGCGTACACGTGAAGTGGCCTGGCAAACTTCACGAGGAAGTCAAGGCCGTGTTATGTCGAAACCTTAGATATATATTCTGTATCGTACTAGATGTAAGAACGATTCGTCAAAGATTACTCGATATACTTGGTAACACGTACAACGGAAAAATTGTTCGAGAATTATTCTTGCTCTAAATTTATAATATAAATTTTATTTAAAATAAAATTTTTTATTATATCGATTTAACATTGCAATAATTATTTTCGCATATTTCTGATTTATATCGAAATCATAATAATACAAATTAAATGTATATGACATATGAATACAATCTCGTAATATTTTAAAAATTACGTTCCTATAGAAGCTATCTTCATACTAAAAAACTACTATATTTATATTTCACTATAATATATTTATATATCATTGTATAATGTGCAAGCTATCTATTTAATGTATTACATTTACATAGCAAAAATTTAAGCTAAAAAAGATGATGGCTATTTTAAAATTTCAGTATTAGTAGTTTTCGAGTTTAATGGAAAGAAAAAGTTAAATATATTTTAGTTCCAACAAAAATTTAATTCGATACTTAATTACTGAAATATTTAATATTGATAATTGACAAGCAGTGACAAACGAATCTTTTCATCGATTCGTTGCTGAGAGAGAATAACTTCAATTTTCAAATTTACAAATAATTCTCGAATATATGTATCATTAATTTCAATATTAGAATGTTTAATAAAATTATAGTCCATGTGAGTAAAAGATCCATGTGCAATAAATTTATGCGATCATCTACTGAACTTTAAAGTTAATAATAAAAGATTAGAGGTGCAAATGTATAATTTTGTCATATATTCACTTGTCCGCCTCTGAATCATTAATTAAACAAGAAATACTTGACAAATATTACCGTAAAATCAAATAATCAGAGGAGAGGAAGCATTTTATTAGGGAGCGTCCGCAAAAAAAAAGAAACGCGGAAAGTACATTCGCGGATTACCAATCCGTGGTTGTTTATTCAATTCCATCAACGGCGGTGCAAACGCGCCGCCGATGTCCGCGGAAAACCGTTTCCGACCGGTCCGCGCGCGCGCGCGCATCCGGATTCCGAAGTCCGCAGCAAGAGAGAACCGGGTTGCGCCGCTCGGTTGCTCGGTTGCCTTCAGTCGTAGGATGCTGAAGGCACTGCGGTTGCCATGGCGACCCACCACCACCGCAGCCCGATGTAATTATTTGAAAAACGCCCGCCGCAGCCCCATCCTGCCGCCCACCACCCCCGGGGAGGTTACCGAGTACAGAGCGATGCAAAAGTAGCGGGGTGGACTTTTGCATCGATGTGTCGAGATATGATCAGTGTCACCGTTTCCTTCTCATGATCGAGCTCGCGTCACGAAGCACATCGAGGATACGAAAAGATTTCCGACGAAGAGGGACACATTTCTGTCGAGCCGTGACAATTTTGCGAGCGGCCTGTCAATCTTCGCTGCAACACGCATACCGAAAGTAACTAGCGCGATCGCGACGTAAGAATTTTTTTTTAATCGCACAAAGCAGCGTCGGGCAACGACTTCCGAATTTTGTCGCGGACTGTACAATAAATATGCGGGCTTCCGCTTCGTAAATTGGTTCGCTCGAAATAATTAAATGCGAAATTTCCCGCCGCTTTTTGAGATAGCGAAATTTTATTCGCGAATTTTTTGCGATCTCCGCGAGAGATCCGTCAAGAGTAGCGACTATTTTCGGGCGAAAATTCAACTCGCGGGGGGATTCGGTCGCGAGATCCACAATGTGGCAATCCGTAAATCCGCGTATCACGCTCGTATTGGATTCTGAATTTTTCGGCCAATTTTCCCGGCGATCGGTTCAGCGGTTTAACTGCGGCGTATGCACGCACATACGCTCGTACGTTTCGGATTCTGGCCTTTTCCGGTAGATACGCGATTGGAATGTGACGTACTGAATCCACTCGACGATTATTACACAATGGCGTTCTTCGATTTAGCAATTTTAACATTCATAATATACATACGAGTATATAATATACGAGTATCGCAATATATATATATATAAATTCGTTACATCTGTAATTAATCGTAATGGTATTAAAACGATTGTTATATATCTGCATGTATGCAATTACAATTACCGCCCACGTAGCATATGGGATTTAATGATTCAACAGTCTATATTTTCTTTGAACTTTTTTCCGCCTACGGAAAAAAAGTTTTGGTTTTTTTTTTAATATTTATTAAAATTTATATCCTGTTTTACTTTTTCGTGTCAAGGATTCTCGAAGCAATTTTCAGACGTATAGTTTCAAATTTAAAAATTAACGCATCCGAGACGTAAAAGAAACTCGTATTTTTACTTCTTGTATCCCGAAAACGATCGACTTTTCCAAATCGTCGAATATTCGCATTAGATTGTCAGGGGAAAATTCGAAGGCAAATAAAAAATGCGGGGGAAACGTATAATTACGTAGAATGGTAAATAGTTGTTGTATAAAGAATTGTTTCTTGAAAGAAAGGCGCGGAAAATATCAGTATAGAATATTCTTGCTCCAATCTTTTTTTAAAGGCGTAACAGCCGAAAAAAGTGTTTTCCGAAGTTGTATAACTCTAAATTGCATAACTATCTCCAATTAAAAGACGCGTCGACTTCTGAGTCGGAATGTACCCATAAACCCTTTACCACCCCTCCTTCCTCGCGTCTACGTATCTGAATGCTCAAGGGTGTACATAACACGGTGGAGTCGGGGTGTGGGTCAAAAATCGCGCAAAACGCGCGGGATTAAACTTCCTGTATCGTGGCTCTCGCCCGCGCTTGGCCACCTCGTCAAGCACCACGTAGGACGAGTATAGGTGCGACCTGCTAAAAATTATAATTAGAATTATGCGTCCTCGGGCTCGCGTCGCCGCTGCGCGTACAACCCTCTTGCTCAGCGAAAAGGACCGTGACCCCGCTTTATTTATACCTCGACTTTCCAAGGTGCGTTATTGTTGGATGAGAAAAGAACATTATGTTCCTCGATTAAAGTCAACTCGATCCTTTAGATAATATCAGTATAAAGTACATCTTAATCTGATGCTGAAAATTTTCTATCAATATTTCGGCAAATTATAAGATACAGAAAAGACGCGTAGGGAAATATTTCAAACTATTCGTAAGTGTAAAACGATAACTTGTCATAATTTTTTAATCTACAAGTTACATTTATTAACAACTATCAATTAAAAAATTTCGAAAATAACTTTGCGTACAAATAGTATAAAGATATAGTTGAAATGATGGAGGAACAACATCAAAATCGCGAATGAGTCGATCGCGCCAATCGGAAAATAAGCTTTCCCGCGTATTTCGCGACTATCTCGAGGAAGGCTATGTCGATCCACGGTAGAGAAAGGAACGGAGAAGGTGAGCCGAGAAGACGAAGGGGAAGGAGACGCAAGACGGAGAGGGAGAGAGGGAGAGAGAGACAAAGAGAGAGTGAGAGAGGGGGGCGGGGGGGCAGGGAGGGAAGGAGAGAAAGAGAGAGGTCTGTGGCGATGCTCACTTGTTGCTCGCTCGACTAATTGCCAAGTAATTGGCCCCGTACCCCCGCTCGTATAAAGTTTGCTTCATTGTCTTTAATAACGCCGTGACCTGCGCTAATGGCTCACGTCGCATTCGTCGGAAAAGGGAGACCTACGGGCACTCGATAAACAGAATCAGGGAGCCTTGCGAATCGGAGATGCTCCAACAATTGAAAAACCGATGAAACGTGCGTAACAGATTCGTTAAGCGCTATTCTTAAATATACATAACGTGAGTCAAAAAGTTATACGAAGGCTGCTGCGTGTACGCTTTTCGAGGACACGTGCGAGTTTCCACGTAACTTTTCGAATCACGAAGGAAACGCGTTTGTCATTGTCATTTACCCCCATCTGTTCTCTTTCTCCCTTGAGATCATCCCCTCGACCGGTCTGGCACGCAATTAGCACAAACACTACCCTATTCGCGTCATATCAAAAACCGTTAGCATAGTTTCTTCACGTATTCGTTCCTTTCATAATCCGCGTATTAGAGGAAGAAAATATGACATTTTTTGTCTAAAAGTAAAAAACTTTGTTATAAGTTTTTGTCAAACAAATACATTGTTCCTATCAAAGTATCTAATCGACATTTTTGTTTACGCTTCAAGACGCATTAAAACTTGCTTTTCTCGAATGGAGCGATATAATCAATTGCTAATTAAAAAACTTGGCCAATTATTCGTCATTCTTTTCATTTTTTACGATTGTATTTCTAAAAATTCTGAACTCATCAATAGGTATATTTCTTCTTGTTGTTAATAAAAGCATAAATAAAAAATAAAAAACAAATTAATGGCACAAAAATCATGACTTGTATTCGTGGATTCGGGAACGATGCGCACTACCGTCAAGCGCCAACGAATTCAATATACAATTGCCAATTAAAAAGAAAATCTTCAAAAATAAAAATTGGCGGAAGCAACTTTAAAGATATAGAGACAACAATTAGCACATATTGTGAAGACATTGCGCCGTGAAATCCTTCGCGTAAAAGTGTTCAATTATCTCAATTTTTCATATCTTTCTTAATAGCGAATTATTAAAGATTGTGACAGTCGATAGCGAAATGTTGAAAAAATGACTAAGGTTGCATACTTGGCACTTGATTGCAATCACCCACAATCTGTGCTGCATATTACTAATTATCAGATAGAATGGGGAAATTTTTAAGCGAGCAAGTAATTTCTCGTGAAAGGCGCGGCAATTAAAGCGAGTAGCCTGCATTTTTTTCAGAGTTGCCGGAACAAATCGCACTAGAAAATTACAGTGGATGGAAAGCGCATATTACCTAGATACATTAATAATTTATAATTATACCCCATTAGGTTCTCATTATTATTTACCTACTATTTAATAGATGTCTATTATTATCATCGGTTTCTTTGCTCATATCCACGCTGGCATATCTCTTATCGATGATAGTTAAGTTTATAAAAAATAAATTTGTAATAGCTAAAAAATATTCAAAACACAATAATAAATCGCTAGCAGAGCCTCACCGCGATCAAAAAGTTTGCTTCAAATAAAAATGATAGAGAACGTAAGTTGTTTGCGCTTGTTACAATGTATACTTGAGAGAGAGAGAGAGAGAGAGAGAGAGAGAGAGAGAGAGAGAGAGAGAGAGAGATTTCCGTACAATTTACTTTAGATTACAACGAAGAGAAAATGTCCTTACTTGTAGATCGAAATGTGAATAGATAAAAAAAAAAAGACGCGACGCGAGTATGCACGTAACTTTCCATCATACGAATACCTAAGGGACATAACGAGATGAAACACTTGTCTCACAGAACACTTGTCTCGCGAGATACCTTGATACCGCGTGCGTCGCATATGCGGAAGTAAGAAGCTGAGCGCAGCATCCGCACGCTCCAGGAACCGGGGGACAATCCGTGCGTGACCAGATGTCTGATTGTGCGCGGAATCGCACGGAGTGTGACTCATGCCTCGACCGATATAAGGGGGCAACAGACGTTGAAGGATCTATGGCATGCATATGGCTACCTATCGGCGTACATTGCATAGATATCGCGATGCGACTGATTGCTTTTTGACGTCGCATTGACATTGTAATCCCCGAGAATCGATCGTGAAATCTTTTCTCGGGAGTAAAAGAGCCAGATCTTTTATACGCGCAATTGCCGTAATCGTAATTGCGTAATATAAAAACGTGAGATTTGATTGAATGAAATTCGCGTGAAAATTGAGATGATAAAGAGAGCGAAAGACGTAATAGATATCGTTAACAATTGTGCGATAATGATTTAAGCACGTATTTAATTCGTGAAGTGTTTTTAAAGCAAGACTTGAGATTTTTCTCTGCACAAAATGATCAATCATAATCAGATGTCACGAATTACGGGAGTTACTTTACATCGTTAAAATTTAAGCGAGTCAATTATTTCTTAATTATTCTTTAAACATATATGCATGTGTTCGTAAATACATGCTATTTCAAGTTGAAATACATTTAAATTGAAGTAGCAATATAATGAACATTCTCTTTTTTTTTTTCCTTTCACCATTTTTTACTATTAAAGTGCATTATAATAAACATTTTTCTTTTTATCATTTTCTGTACTATTAAGAAAATCATTTTTTTCTTACTTTTACCAAGAGAAAATATATTATTTTCAACTGGATGATCATGGCCAACATATGAAAATAGCGTATCGTTAATTAGGCTTTTGGCATATTGTACTATATAACGGGAAAAAACTCGTCGAGACCTTCGAAAATAAAACGGTTTATGATGGACAATATAAATTATGATGGCCTCTACTCTTTTCGCGGTTGAGGACCTAATAACGTCGCTCTAACGAGGCGCGCCTTCCGAGTCGGATTAGCGACGGGATCACTGTTGTAATTTTCTTTACGATATACAAAAAGGTGCACGACATATACCAATTATATATACCAATTATATATACCAATTATATATACCAATGCGCATGATTTTCAAATAAATAAGATGATTAATTTCTTCTTTAGAAACCGCGTTAAAATAGTTGACAATATAACCGCGAACAATATATAGATCTGAATTTTTTTAACTGCTTAAATATTCACGATTATGGTTAAATAATTCAAATAGCTTGTAAGATTTAAAGTTTTAAAATTCAAGATTAAGTTAAAACTCGAAACCCCCAAACTATTCAAATTGTTCGCGAAATTCCTGCTATTAATATACATATATGTAAACTAAGAAACTATTTTGACAGATAAAATAGAAAAATTGGCAATCTTAAATTGAAAGAAATACGTTTCTCTCTATTTTTATCACTCTATTTTATAACGAGAAAATATTGCTGTATCACTGTACAGTGTATAGGAGTGAAAAAAGGTACTGAATTAAATATCTTTCTCCAAACTGCTTATTTACGATTTCATCCCTCGGAAGAAAAGAGTGCTTGACCTGTGTAAATATGTCGTTGGGCGAGACTGGCTTTGAACAGTTAAAATATTATAGCTTTGGAAATAAAATCCAAAACCGCGCACTATCGCGAAATATAGCGGTCCCTCGAAATGCAGCAAATGAATTGAAACGCGTTTTTGAAAATTACCGCAAACCTCGACGAGAGCCGCAAGTTTTGCGCGCGAAATTTCCGCGATAAATCGTAACTATATAAACGTGACAAAGCGGTTGACATTTTTCCAATTCCTGTAAATAAAACTTTCTAACCAGGACCAAAAAAAAATATCGTGTGCTTTCTCCCATTAAAAACATTCGCCTCTAAACTCAAGGTGCTCACCGTTGAGCGAGAGATGCACCATGTTCCAAATTAACAGATTCGCTCGGTATACATTCATATACATATACAAGCAGACGAAAAGAACGTTTAGAAAGGACATGGGGAACAGGACGAGGGGATGACGGGGGAGAGGGGGAGCAGGGCAGAGGAAACGGCGGAGACGGAGAATCTCAGCGACGCGCCGGCTAGACGGCATCGTAAACTCTGGCGAAGAACTTTTGAATTTTAGTAAGAGGCGTTCCTCTCTTTTCCCCCATCCCTCACACTTCGGCTGATGTGCCACTTCCCTCTCTTTTTCTCTCTCCCTCACTCTATCTCTCTCTCTCTCTCTCTCTCTCTCTCTCTCTCTCTCTCTCTCTCTCTCTCTCTCTCTCTCTCTCTCTCTCTCGCCTTTAGTCCTATAAATTCGGATTCCTCCCCCATTCCTCCCCCTTTGCAACTGTGCTACGCTCGTACACTAGCGCCGATTAGAGGAATACCGTAGCAAAGCTTCTATATCCGTGGAGTATCCACTTCGCGGAGTTCCTCATCGGGGTTGGCAGAGGTCGCCAGGGGCAACAAAAAAAAAGGGGGAGAGAAAAGGAAGGTGATTCCGAAGGGGTTGTCTCCCCCGAGTGACGATATAATGCACCCGGGTGCAAGGAGTCAATAATTTATCGTTAACACGGAGCACCGATGTTACGGATAAAACACGATCGTCGATCTTGCAACGAAAGAGAAACGGTGCGATATCGATTAGATTACAGACGCAAAATTGCTTTCAAATCGAAAATTTAATTAATTGTTTCGTAATAAATAACGCTGAGAGAGAGAGAGACATATCGCGTTAAATATCAATCAATTTTCGCGCTAAATAAATAATCAAAATCCTATTAAGATGTTGCTAATGTTGCCTCGATATCGTCAAATCGCGCGAACGATTCGTCGAAAGGACCGAAAGTAACAAAACAAGAAAGCAAAACTCGCGCATATACAGACACACATACACAAGACATCTATGTTTATTATTTATAATTTCCCGTCGGGACGAATTTATCTCGTAACGGTGCTTCGGGGAGTTGGAAACTCCGGAAAGTAGCATGACTGTTGTTACGAAGCTACGTTCGAGGGAAGGAACCTAGTTTTTTCGTCATTGCTCAACGCGCACTTAGCATAGAAATGTCCTTCCGGGTCATAGGTATTCAGATTTTCTATATCTGGCACTCAACCTCTCTCTCCTTCGGGATACGCGAAGGGTGCTGCCTGTGGAGGGTGGTTCGAAAGGAACGATGAAGCCAGGACGCGCGAAGCAGAGGGGAAGGTGAGCGGAAACGCCGGGGGAAAGCAGAAAGGGGGCGGAGGGGAATAAAGGAAAGGAAGGCGGCAGCCATAAAGAGGGAGAGAGAGAGAGAGAGAGAGAGAGAGGAGAAGGGGGAGAAGGGATAATTCCACGGCTAAATATCGGTAAAAATCAATACTATCTCTTTTCCTCGACGCACTGCCGTCGCAGCTAATAATGCACGCAGAGAACGCGAATCCAAAGAACGATCAATAAATCATTTCTCAACGATTTCTATGCATCGATCGCGAACTATGCGCGCTCCTATCGCGAGAATTCCCTCATGCGAAATGCATTTCACGATAACGTCCTACATAGTCGGCGAAAACATTCGTCATCGGCGAAATTATGGAGATAGAAATTTGCATTGCCATTGCAAAATGAGAGATTTCCCTATAGATACATGCACATGCGCGATATTAACAAGTATTATTATACATATTATTAAAAAAAAAAAATCCATCTTCGTCCCCTATTTGGAATTACTTTAAAAAGATTGGGCTCGTAATTCAAATATTATGTATACGTATTGTTTGAACGATTCTAGATATATACAAGGATAATCTTTATCAATTTTCTCTATAACGCGACAGTTTGGAAGACGGGAGTGATTTCAATGCAGCGGAGGAAGTTGGTCGTAAGCGGACGAATACCAATACGAATACAGTACAAACAAGTTGCTACCAAGGTAGCAAGGAAATACCCGCGTAAGAAGGGCGAGATATTCGAGCCAGGGGAAACAAGTTGCACAGCCCGAGAAAATTATCAACCATAAATTCAAGGCAGGTCGAGACAGTGTCTGATACATGGCGCCTCGTTGCCATTTCTAAGTGCAATACAACTTATACGCGTTTTCTATGCAGCTGCATCTCTGCGACGTTATAGTAGTATTAATGACCCCGTAAAAAACATCACCCACCCGACACATCGAGAAATTCTATTACTCAAATATCAAGCAAAATCATTTTTAATGATGCGATAAATCGTACTAAAAAAATAGATAATACAGACAAGTATGTTGATAAAAATGGATGTTTCATTAATTTTTTAAGTGTTATTTGTCTTGTCATTATTCTTCGTTTTATCTTATATAGCGATAAAGCCAAATAATGTTCATTCTCGCAAAAATATTAATATTATATTTTTCCAACAAAGCAACACTATCGGATTTCTATACAACACGAACGCAAGTCGCAAGCTCGCCTTGCTAAAGAGATCCATTTCAAAAACCGCAGTCCGCCTAGAACTTTATATTAAAATACCAAAGATCACGAATAGAGGTCCATTAACGAGCTACCTCCCCGTAAATTTCTCGGAAAAAAAAAAAATCTATTTTGCAAGATAAACATGTCGGATGTTTCTCCGATCGTAAATTATATTTTTTTCGAGCGCTGGAAATATTTACATATCGCAGCAGCGACTGACGAGATATGGAACGAAGCGACTCGGGTCTCTCGCCGCATCTTCCGAGAGAGATCAAAAGAGAAAGAGAAAGAGAAAGAAAGAGAGAGAGAGATAGAGAGAGAGAGAGAGAGAGAGAGAGAGAGAGAGAGAGAGAGAGAGAGAGGGATCGCTTTACGGAGCAATTCGAATTTTTGCTCATCGTTTTGTGAAATGCGGCGAAAGTAACGACGTGGAACCGCGGGCTCAACCACGACCTGAGACAAACGGTAACGAAACGCGCGCCTGCCACCGCCGCCGGAGATCCCCGCGACGTTCCGAGGTATCCCTTTGCACGCGAAAGTGTAAACGGCGGTGGCGGATGCATGAGCGAGAGCTGCCTCGAGACCGAGGGTCCGAACGACCGACCGACCGAACAACCAACGCCTCCTCCTGCCGTCGCGCTGGTCCTTTCTGTCTCTGTCTCTCTCTCTCTCTCTCTTTCTACCACCAAAGGAGGAGTAAAAAGGAGAAGGAAACCTAAGTGGTTCTCAATAAGTATCTTGTAGAAAAATAACCTTTTACCTATTCTCTGTCTGATATCGAGAATTTTATGATACGAATATTGTGACAGTACATTTTCAACTTGCTTCATATATGTGGATAATTAATATTTTTTTCCAATAATTATAATTAGATAGAAATTCGACAACGAAATAGAAATTATCTGAGATATCTTGGGATAAGTCTCTCTGGCAGTTTGTTATATTATTACATTGTATAACATCGTTGTACAATGACTAACAATGTAGTCGTATTGTAATATCAACTTTTAGTAATGTAACATGTTCCGTGATTTTCTCTACATTTTGGTCTACATTTAAAAAAAACTGTGCAGAACAATTGTAATATAATATCATCGCATAATTATTATAAGAATTCCTCTTTCGCGATATAATATTATTCGGGAGCACAATAAAGGGATATATAATTTTCTCCTCTGTTCTATACGCCATGGGAAAAAAAGGGCACAGCGAGGCGGAAAAGGGGAGCGTTTTCGCGAGATTTGTGAAATTGCTGTAACTTTTGTGCTACCTTTAACACGCTCTAACTATCGATCCGAGCGTCACGTCACGACAATCGAGAGTCCTTCGTCCGCCGTGCATCTCGTTTCTCTGAAGGAATCAACAAAAGAACGGCATTCGAGCGTGCTAAAAGGCGAAGAGCGTAGAACGGAGAATGACAAATAATTTGCAGACAGCAGTGCAGAGATATCGTGAAAAATTAAAACACTGGAAATATGAGAACCTCCGTTCACTCTTTTCCCCTCTCCCCTCCACCCCCCTCTCCCCGTCCGCCTCCTTCATACCCCGACCCACCCTCCGTAACACGGGGTGGCTAGGAGGGTTTAGGGTGGAAGGGGGGAGAGTAGGGAAAAAGGGGGAGGGAGGTGGGTCGCGTACAACACTGTACAAAAGTCCGCGTCACCTCGTGCGGTACAATCTATGCCAAAAGTTCGCGTATACTTATTTTATTTCGTCCTCGGACAATGCGCCGGAGATACTTATTACAGGGGGGGGAGGGGGGGGGCAAGAAGAGGGAGAAACACATTTTATCCCGGCTAATTTATCTTACTGCAATTTCTCCATTCCTCCTCTTCGGTCAAGTGCGTGTATACGCTCTCTCGGACAGAAGAGGGAGGAGGAGGAAAGTGTTAACTTAAGTTGTGACAGGTGAACGATTATTCAACGTCCACGAAATTATATAGAGGGTTACCCTATAATTTATGTAAGTTAATTAAGAGTGGACAGGAATTAAAATTTATATTAGCGAAACTGTGCATCGCACGACTTTGTCGTTTCAATTTCATAAATTCCTCGCAATGGCGCGTCTCGCCGCGCCATCATCTCCGCTACTTTATAATCTTCGCATATATCGCTAATTAGAATGATTAAAGGCAATCTATCGTGTCTCCGAGATGTGGTGGAGCTGATTAATGACACGCGCGACTCCCGTGCACCGCGAGGCTATAATAAATTCCATCTAGACGTGCGCCGATGTCGATTATGTTTCTAGTGCATTAATATTCTTACTCGTAGAAAAAAATTCTGATAATTCAATATACGTTATTATTGTACGCTATTAAACCAATTTTACATTGTTATCGCCATAAATTTGGACAACGTTGAGCAATCATTGCAATGTTATCGGCAAAATTATTTCAAAAGAAATATTTTCTTAATTAGTTTAATAAATTTAGCGTTTATTAAATGCGTTTTTCTTTTATCAACATTCATTGAAAAGAAATCGATAATTTTCGTTGCAAAAGTTGCGACTTTTATTTGATTACACGATGTGAGAGCGTTATTTATCTCGCGGCGCATAATAGCATCACTGGAGTGCGGGATATTAATTTCCATCAAAAGATCGGTCGACCATTTCCAGTGCATTTTAATCCGGAAAGAAGAAACGGCATTTGACTCAATATTAATTTCCTAAGGCCTCTCGATGCCACGGGAAATGAATGTATGCACCACCCACGTGACGCGCCTTCTCTAGCAAAACTTCCTTTTTAAGTTACGTTTATTCGCGGCTCACCTCGTTTCAACCCTCTCGGGAAAATAGAGGAGAGCTTATAGCATCGTTCGCTAATGATGTTGTTCTACTTCCCTCGCATTCTTCATCGACGTACTACCGAACACGATCCTTCAAAGTTGAGCTACATTTTCGGAGCGAGCCGATATCGAGTATCGTTATCGAATATATTAAAGCACGCACACACACACACACACACACACACACACATACATATATATGAATGTATTCATAAAATGTCAAAGGTTATAAAATGCTATGTATCAATGTAGTATTTCGCGATTATTTTAAATTATTTTACTCTCTTAAATGTCAACCTCTTTTTTAAATAATAACGTAAGAGCCCAAGTTTTTTTAACTATCAAGTAAATATCAAGTTAACGTTTCATTCCGCGAAACTTTAGATAGAATCAAAGAATACAACCTTGATACATTTATACTTTAGAAATTGTATGCACAATTCTTCAATTTTCAATGTAAAGTCTTTATAATAAGTGAGTTTGCATCAAAAACATTTGATGACTTACTATTATTTTGTATCGATATATATATATATATATAAATTAGACATTTCTTGTATACAATTTTTATCGACTGTTTACGATTTTCTCGCTGCGAAACGCGAAAAGTCGCGTTCCTTTGCGTTACCGCGTCTGTTTGACGCAATCGGTTCGGCGGTTTGCCGGAATTTAGAATATTCCGCACACCGACGAGCACACATCGCGCGTTCGCACCCACACTGTGTACGCGGACACGTGCGACGCGCATACGCACGCAAAGTACACGTATAAACGTACGTGTCGCGCGTGTTCGGTGGGTATCGCGAGTGAATCTATACGTCGCGACTACGTTTCCATCGAACATGTCCGTGCCTAAAAATGGCCCTGGTTTACAGCACGATATTAGCTAGGCGTACTTGCGCGTGTGTATGCGTGTGTGTATACCGATAACTATTAGAGTCGTAACGGATTTTTTTCACCGACCCATCTCGCATTCCGGTTTCATCGTGGAAATTTCGAATAATACGTTCCGCCTCATTCCGCCTCATTCGGCCGATCGAACCGGGTCGCGTAACAGTCCCGGACGCTTGTTACAAAACTATTCGAAAAACTGGTTTCTGCCGTTCGAGCGAGCAACCCCGCGTATGTTTCTCCCTGTGTGCGTGTGCGTGTGCGTGTGCGCGCGCGTCTCAGGCTGCTGCTGCGGCGATCTGTGCACGGACGTTCCAAGTGCGTGATAAGTTAGTCGAGCATACGAGCGTCTGTCTGTCGCGTACGGGCGACGACGACGACTCGTTGCAAACGATTAAGACGGATCCCGAAGGGAGGTAAACGCAAGCGTGCTCGAGCAGGACTATCAGTAAGAATGCGGACCGACCGGAAAACGAACAATAAATAACCCAGCTACCTGTGGACCATGTTATCTAGGAATGTCAACATACAACGACATAAGCGACATGAGTGCACGCTACTCCCTTTATCTCGCGTATCATTGTCGTGCCATTATTTTATCTTCTTTATTTTTATTTTTTTCTCTTTTATTTAAAAAAGAGACGACGAGATGTATCTATACGAAGACCCATTTTTACAATGGAGAACGCGCAAGGTTTCTACCAGAATTTTCGGAAAATATTTCGAGTAAATTTGACACGTTTCTCTTAACTATCATATTTTTCAGTTATATTAGGATATCTTGTACGTATCAAAGTTTAAGTATATTAAGTTTTCAGAAATTTATGTAGATTTTTAAATTAATATTTTTTTTTTTTTTTAGTTTTTTACGCTTTAATTTTCTCTATTTTGGGGGTTAAGTTTTAGAGAAAAAATTTAATATATATGGAGACATAAAATTATTATTTACGCAAGATCTATATGATGATTTAGAATATGTAAAATATGTAGAATATATTTCCCTCCCATTTTCAGTAAATGTAACGAATGTAACAATATGTTACCACGAATGTAAAGATATACATTGATTTATTACGATAAAACGTAGATTGTAAAGTTTAAGGCTGATATTTCCTAAACAATTTGCATTCTCTAACCCAAAATTACTACAAATCAGAATAATAGCAACTTTCACTGCGATTAATAATCATTAGTGTAACCGCTGCTGCGTTCAACTTTCTCTACAAATCGCGCTCCATTTCTAGGTGCATAAAATCTTTCCAAAGTTTTCTATATAATTAGAAAATGCGTCTTGATTGAAAATAATATGCTTAACATTCGCGAATATTTATAATGAACTTTATCGCATTTGCGTTCACAAGTAGGAACAGTATTTGTGCGTTACTGTTCTTGGTCGAACTTAATCGCTCGCTTCGATTTGTAAACGTGCGAGTCGCGCGATCATCGGTTATCCAAACATAAATTATACATGCAAAGCAAAAGCGAGTAAGATCTCTATATCTCATTATCTATGAAAACTGTTGACGTCTGCATAGGAAAAGCGCAAACATCTTCTCTAACAAACATTACGCACCACACAGTGTTACGTATTTGATCGTGGCAATTATATTTCACATACTCGGATATCGATATATAGAACAATTACTGGCTTTCAAAAACGTGCAACGTAATCAGAGTGTAAAAACTCACCCTTGATCCAATCTATCAACAGGTCCGCCAGGTCCCATTATCGCCGGATGTCCTGGACCCATGGGTCCCGCCATAGGATGACCTCCCGGTCCGAATGGGCTTCCAGGCGGTATGCCGTACTGCGGTCCACCGAACGGTTGTCCATGCGAGGGGAAGTGCGGATTACCGGCACCCGGTGGTACGAACGGTGGTCCCGAGGAACCAGGTCGACCGACGAATTGCGGCGGCGCGCCGGAGGGCGAACCGAAAGGACTGGGCCCGGGCCCGTTGTACGGCGGACCGGTGTTATTCGGCGGCGGTGGAAAACCGGTGGAATTAGGCGGCGGTCCCGGACCGGGTGTCGAGGAACCGCTCGGCGCCGGGGAGGCGGTGTATTGCGGCGTCGCCGAACCAGGCGGCGGGCCTTGATACGGTGGTGCACCGGCCGGACTGCCGGCACCGCCAGGAAAGGGACTTGGTCCTTGGAAGCCCGCATTACTAGGTGGACCGCCCGTGCTGTTGTACGGACCCGAGCCAGGACCGCCGCCCTGACCGACGGAATTGGGCGTAAAGGGCGATGCCTCTGAACCGGGCGGCGGGCCCTTCCAGGAGGCTGGCGTACCCGGATCCTCCAGCGTGGTGGTGGCTGCCAATGGCGTATTCAGGCGGCTACAGCCTGTAAAGAATAATATAATTGAGTATAAATATTATTGACATTATAAATGCTAAATATATTACATATTCTGTATTGATTTGTCAATGTAACTTTAGTAATTCAATAAAAAAATAATGAGAAATGATAAACAAAAGCCAAAATGTAAAGAGCAATAGGAGATTGTAACTACGTATTGATTCAAATAACACCTTCACAGTACATTCAATCGCAGTACATATACTATGACATATAAAGTGATTGTAATATATGTTAACGATAGCATTGATAACTAAATAAGTTTGACTACTGTTTTAACGTAAGGATACAAATAGGTTAGATTATTGCATTTATGGTTAATAATCCAATAATGCTTCCAACAATCTTATTTGCATCATATTCATAACAGAAAAGGTAATTGAAAGTAACTAGTACAAACTGTCACACAAATAAGCCCTGCGTACTACATAAAGATTGTTGTATCTCATGTACGTAGACAACTATGCAGCATCATGAAAAATACATTCCATCTAAATAACAATGTAATACGCAAGTATTATCATAGAGTCACGAATTCGATGATAGCATTAGCACAATTCCAGACATAAACGTATGTACGAGAAAATCACCATTGTTTGTCCCATTGGCCTTCATTGTCCCGCGGTCACCCAGTTCATTCCATCTCACCGATCACCCAATGCGCGGATATAGGCAATACGTAACTTGGACGAAGACGACGTACGAACTCGTTTCGATCGTTTCCCGCGAACAACAATCCCACGGATAGCAACGCGCGATCCTCTGACTCTCCGTACCGCTCGCGCTTTAAGGTTATGTGCCGGTACACCTAACCTACACGCAGTAGGCGAGACGCGCGACGTCCAGCCGGCTCGCGGCGAAGGCACACCAACTGTCGAACTCGCTGCTTCAAGAGTCCGTGGCGACGTCGTTCGTCGTCGATCGCGACACCCCGCGCACGGTCGCGGACTCGTCTCGGCGTAGCAATAGCGGCGGCAACAACAACAAGGGCCTGTCGCGCGGCGGTCGCGTCGCCGGCATTTTTCCAACGATCGTCGATCCGCTGACGTGCGTGTCGCCGACTCAGGACGCCTCGGCCGGCGCGCGTTCGTATTTCGGTCGCGCATTCGCTCCCAGACGCGTGCACTGCTGCGACATGACGCTAGTAACCATTCATCCTCCGTGTCGTCACATTGCAGAAAAGTTCACGACGTTCCAAACACAAGCGACCCCGCGAGTGCGCCCGCCCGCGCGCGCACGCGCTCTATCGCTCTCACTCTCTCCTTCGTCCGATGGAGCGAGAGAGCGAGAAAGAGAGAGAGGGAGAAACCGCCGGCGTTGTATGTGCGAGAGAGAGAGAGAGAGAGAGAGAGAGAGAGAAACAGAAAGAGAAAGAGAGAGAGAGAGAGACAAAGCGAATCGGACCGAGCGCGAATAAACACCACCGAAGTCAACACACGAACTTTGCGGCCAGGAATGTAACTTGTAAGATGGCACCAAACGCCATTGACATTCACGCGAATATATACTCGATTACTTTGCAGAGTTCATAAAAAGACACTGAAAAATTCACTCTATACGCTCATTCGAGATTCTCGGAAAAATCGCAAATTAACACGACACTAGGGATCTTTGTACCAAGTCGAGGAATGTACGCGTTGACACGCGATGTCACAATCGCGAGAAAATTTGCGTCGATGTCACTGTACCACGTTGACAACCATTATTCGTAAACACTCACCGAGAAACAGGCATCATTCACACGTCATCACGACGACACTCGGGGAAACGCACGTACGCACGTGCGCCAGGAGCGTAACTAAACCACGCACGCACCTCGCTCCTGCCTGCTACCTCGCGGACCACGTGTTCCGCCCTCCTTTTCTCTTTCTCTCTCTCTCTCTCTCTCTCTTTCCCTTCCTCCGTAGTCCGCGTCTCCGTTCCTCGCTTCTCGCCACTCACGCCCGAGTGTCAACTGGATTTCTTCCTCGGACGCAGACGATAATTGCTATTCCACTCGAGGATGTCGAAGAGGGCTGCCATTTTTCCGCTATTTTACTTCGCTTTTCAAAACGTCAAACGATGCGGCCGCGGATAGAGACGGCGGAGAGGAGCCGCAGCTGATCGCGAGCCTCGTCACACTCGCGGCCGCGTTCTCGCGACGCGAGATGCACGCGCCACCCCCGAGGAGAGACGTCCGTTGTTCCTTCACCCCTTCTCACCCGTCGTCGCCTTCACCCCTTCCTCCACGCCGCGTGGTTTGTTGTTTCGCGCGACCACCTCGCCGTCGATCTCGCGCGAATGGCGCCGCGCCACGCCGGCTCGCGTCACCGCCAGGCGTCGGCGCCGACGTGCGTGTCGTCCCGCTCCCCTCTCTCTATCTCTCTCTCTCTCTCACACACACACTTTATCCGCGGGCCAGCGATCGCGATAGCGCGTTATCGTCGCGAAAACGCTCCGCGCGTCCACGCTTTTTCTCCGCACTGTCGTTAAATCGTCGACGGTCGTCGGATGCCGCCCGCTACGCACCTCGCCGGTATCGATTGTGACTCTCGCGTGCGCTGCGCTTCGCGACTAATTTTACGGCTAATGTCATCGGGGGTGGTCGTCCTCCTCTTTCGCGACGTTTCGTCGTCCTCGCGCGGCGATACAAGTGTCTATTTTCTCCTTTCCGCGTTGCTCGATTAATAATTATTTTTCGAAAGGAGGATTCGCGACGTGATTGATTTTCGGCTCGTTGCGAGCCAAGTCGACAGGATTAATTCGAATTCGCGAGAAAAACGCGTTATATTACTTGGACGCGGTAATTTCCGATCGATTAAACAAGAGGAAACTTTGGCAACGCGGTGTCGCCTGTTGCATGCGAGCGACGCCGTGTGTATACGCGTGTGGAGCGATGGTTACGCGTCCAAATTCGCGAACGCGCGAGAATGTTGCCTAGCGAACCAATGTTAGATCGCTGTCAGATGGATATTTCTGAAGAATCCTGTCGCGAAAATCCGTGGCTTCATTTATCGCTTCCAAGGGCGATTCTCTCTTCGCGCACTTCACTTTGACAGCACGCAGCGCGTAAGATTATTCCAACGTCCCGTGATTACAACCCCACGCGTGCCGATCCAAGCAGCGATTCCCATTCTTCCGATCACACCGCGTGCTTCCCATTCTTCCGATCACACCGCGTGACTTTCGGAAATGACGATCCCATGCTCGCGAATCGGGAGCGAGTACGTGAGAGAAGTCCGAGAAACCACGTTTCTCTTCTTCATGCAACTCGTACGTCACTCGCGTCTGCCAGCGCAACGCCTATCTCGGAGAGCCGGGAGAGCGGAAAAATGTCGGGTGGGAATAAAAGAGAAATAAAAAAAAAAAAGGTTAGAAAGAGCGAGAAAGAAAGAGATAGAGAGAGGGCAACGACGATCACTACTACGAAGGATTTGCCGTCGTCGCTCGCTCGCGGGGATTCGCAACCCGCCCCTCCTCCGGCGAGTTTCCCTCACGTTTCCAAGGTGCCAGCCACCCGCGTTAAATAGAGAGTGTAGACAGCGTATCCGCCCGACGCGACAGAGAGATGTCAAAGTGACGAACGTGTGTGCGATGACGAGAAGCGGCCGAGAGCACGCTCCCCACGTGGAGCATCTCCCACGTACGGCCCTGCGCGCCGAGAGAAAGCTGCACCCCCGACCGCAACGGGACTGCGCCCGCGGTTCCCCTTTATTCCGTCGGCGTCGGCGTCGGCGTCGGCGTCGCCGTCGCCGCTACCGCCGTCACCGCCGTCGCCAACCGTCGGCGACGCACGGCGGAAAAAACGTCGCACAGCCTCGCCCGTAGGTGCGCGTATCAACTAAGCTTAGGCCGATCTTAGCGTCGTCGTCGTCGACGGCGCGTGATCCTAATCGACGCGCGGCGTCAACGGGACGACGTCGTCGCCCGCCTGGAATCGAAAGACTTGACGCGAACTTGCGTCGCTGGCCGGCGCATTTTTTTTTCCCCTCGTTCTCGCTGTCATTTCAAAGTCGCCCGTCGCGGGGGACTCGACACTCGCCGCCGGTTGACAGTGTCACCCTAAAAATCAATAAGGGGTTCACCCCCGGCCTTGCCCGCTCTCCTCCTCCTCTTCCTCCTATGCGACTCCTCTCTCCGCGTTTCTACTCGCTCTCTCGTTTCCTACCTACGTATCTATCTACCTACCTACCTATCTATCTATCTACCTACCCCCCCCCCCTCCCCCTATCCCAGGAACGTCGACAGCGGGGGTCAGACGGCATGTCATTCTATCAAACAATGATGCAACGCTAATCATCGAAATTTCGCAGGTCGCGCGCCGATGCTTCCTGCGTGCATTTCAAATCGTCTTACCAGGAATACTGTCTTATTTCGAGAATATAAGATGTTAAAAAGTGTAACAATGCTCGATCATTACGAAGAGATTCGAATATTACATCGCATGCAGTAGTCGCAAATCAAATTATTTTAATTTTCTCTACTTATGAAAATGTTAAATATTTCAAATACAAATCATTTGGAATTTTTCTCAAGAAAATATTCTTTAGATTAATTTGCTTCGTGAGATATCGTTATGATAAAAAAGACTTATAAGATTCAAATGACGAGATATACTCGGGTACTTTCATGTAATATCACGGAAATTCAGTGTTGCAGATCCTACTGCAAAATTTAGTCCGCACGATAGTTCGAGTAAAATTATCGAAAAATATGCAGGAACTGCCATATACGAGAGGAAATGCGTCCTCTTTTCGCGCGTGTGGTGTGTGTGTGTGTGTGTGTGTGTGTGTGTGTGTGTTGTGTGTGTGTGCGTTTACGTCGAGGCAACTACTGCCGCACCATTATGATCTCTCGCTCCTTCCGCGAGCTGTTAGTATAGAAACACGGAAGATTATATACCGACCTACCTCATTGTCTGGAAAATTTAAAGGAAAGAATTTTCCAGATTAGAGTTTGCAATAACTTAATATTTTCTATAATTTAGCAGTTATAAAAAAAATATATACATGTCAAAATGATCTTTGCATAAGATGACATTTAAAAATAATGAAAACGAGATTTGTGTATGGCTCTCTAAATAATTTAATGCAGTTTTTTTTCGATATATACATATATATAACAGACTGTTCGCCGCAAAAGACTAAGCCGAGTTAACTAGATTTGAATCGACTTTTCCCGATAAACATTATTGATTCGCGGTTTTCAAACTCGAACTTTATTCGCCTTTGTGGAAAAAAAGAAATACGAAAATTCGGATCGCAGCTACGCGATGGTCATTCACTATTCCTAGTGCGATACTTTCCCTCGTTGCGAATTATCTACGAATATTGTAACTTTATTGCAAACTCAATCGATATGCAACAATTCGCGGTTAATTCCAGCTCTATGTTCGAATCGGTTCGCCATTATTTTAATATGATACGAATTACACTGGCGCCCATGTCATCAAGAAAATTTGACGTGCTTTCGAATCGAGAGATCACGCCGGCTCTTCCCGCATTCATGTGGTTCCACGTCGCCGATAAATATTTTCGCGCGAAGGAAACCGGCGAAAAGTTTCCCGGTTCATCATCCGTCCTCGTTCGCCGCATTTTTTCGCACACGGAGATGGAACGGGCAGGAACATCTCCCTGGCATATACACACACGTGGTGTGCCGTGAGGTGAATGACAGTTGCAGACAGTTCGTACACACAAGCATGTTCCAGTGACCCTGCTCGAGCGAGCGATCCGGCGCGGACAGCGGCTATCTCTTTCTCGCGAGAGCACGCACGTGCTCTTTCGCCAACACGCCGCGCCTCTCTCGTGGCCGCTACCCTATCTAGCGGGATAGTCGAAGAAAGCCGCACGCCGTTCAGAGATATTAGGATAAGTTTCATTCATACAAACTTTGGAACAAATCTCGACCTTCGGAAACTACCGGCCGCGCGCTGGCAAAATGTGCGAGCGACTCTCGAGACGGAACAAGATCGTTTAATATGCATGAAATAAGTTGTTATATGAAAATTGTGATAATAACACGACAAGAATATTATAAGAATTATGTCGAAATTAAAATAACGATAAATATAACGAATGTTATTAGTTAGTATTTTAGTTAAATTCGCTATAGTCGTTATACTTGAGAATAGTACAGATTGTAAAGTTCAATTCTCTTCCAACCAGAATCAAGTAGTTTAGCGTAAAAGCAAATCGCAAATTAAATAAAAATATAATTGATATTATAGACGCGTATATTTATTTATATACTTCGGATCGTTAAATGCATTGGACTGCGATTGTCTCAGGGACAATAAAAAAAAAAGTTTCTCGAGAACAGCTCGCGACCTTTCCTAACTGAACTCGGAAGCCTCGGGAGTTCAGGATACACAGAAGCAAGTTGGATTCGTGGGAAGGCACGAAGGGAAGACCAGAAGAACCAAGTTCGTGGTTGGCTGAGCGGAGTGGCACGAGGAGGTAGATGTGAACAAGCACGGCAGGGTCGAAGCGGTGGAGGAGAAGTGGGGAATAGGTCGATACGGTAAACTATTGTCTGGCGGGTGAAGTGCTCATGAGAACCGAGCGGAAGAGACGGCTTCGGCTTCTCGCGCAGTCACCAATTTCGCACGAAATGCGAAGATGTGGCCGTCACTTGACGCGGTTAAGAAACCTGCATCTCTGTCCACGTGAACTTCCGTTGTCGCTCTCGATCGATACCCTCTTACTTATGACAGTCCTGCCGTACGCAAACTAGAGATGGCTAATGATATTTTATCACAAGTGTCGATAAATAATTTATCAATAATCAAGATGGCTTTCTGTAAAAAAATTGCTAGATTTATTGCAGTGATAGAATTTTTATTATATTCTCGCGCTTTTAGATTTTGTATAATTGTATATTTTATTGTTAATTTTTATTCTTAATTTATTGTAATCATCTGATAAGACCTATTAATATTATTTTTGATTTATTCGTCATTGCATTAATTTTATATCATATAGCCAACTCTGGTCAATCCAGCTTTTCTTTGTCATTAATTACAAAGGCATCAGAACGTAGATGGTTGGCCATATTTCGGCGATAAATTTATAAAAAACGGGATGCAAAAACGATTATTTTTTCAAACAAATTTCTATGAAATACATAAAATATATGAATTTCCAAAAAATCAAAGTGGGAATCCTTGTATTAAATATTTATTATTTTATTAATTTATTAATACGTTTAACAAAATGCTTTGAGTTACGATTTGGCAGAGTTTACTTGATGGAATTGTCTCACAATCAATGCGATATATTCTTGTGCATAATACAACAGTCGTCCGTTAATTTTGTTGATATTTCCGATACAACAGCCTTATTTGTAGACGATATTTATTTTTATTTAAAAATCATAACTCAGATGTGATGAGACAAGCGATTCTCATGATTGTAATATCGCCCCGTAATATGACCAACGATCACAGCACTAATTGCAACGATAAACTGATTATGTTTTCTCAACACTCACACATACTCGTTCATATTCAATAGATCCATTCTACCACAAGCATCTAAAAGCCGCAAATAATCGCGTGATTATACTACAATACAATAGACGAAGACGGGACGATCAGTATATATCTCAACTTCCAATTGACTTCAAATTTTTAATGACCATGTACTGTGACTATGACTGTGTATAATCTATTTTTATAATGACTATTTATGATCTATTTATCATGAAAAAAATATTCATCAATTTTTTAATAATTTTATACTAATTATTCAATTTATTATCGAAATATTATATTGCAACATAAAAATAATCGCGAACGAAATAAATGAATAATTGCACACATGTACAGTCACACAAATATAAAATATAAATTCACTCACCGAATTGACGCACCGGCATTGTTGCATTCCTCTGCAGAGGATCCTGTAAGCATAATTATCGAAAATATAAAATATCAATTTCAAACTCAACCGAGCAGATGATAGAGAAAGAAAGCTAAAATAAATAATTATTTATTTAGATAATTCATAATTTTTATTTTCTATTATTTAATTCACTGATTGTGAGAATGCGAGATCAATGTCAAAGTGCAATTATTACAATCAGCAAGCAACGATATATTGAATTACATGAATAAATTAAGCAAACAATTCGTTGCACGAATATGATAAATGAATTTTGCTCACCAGCATCGCCGTCGCCTTCTCACTCCGACATTGTTGTACTTTCGGACGAACACTTTATTAACACGATACTCGCCTGTTGATATTCGCGGCACTTCCGATACTTATTGCGCTCGCGATGTGTTTTAAATAAGTGCGTAAAACGCCATTATCACTCAACCGTAACTTCGCTCAATGCTCGCGATCCTTCGGCGATTCACGACGAATTTCATTGACGCGAGCCACGAATCCACGGTTAATTAACGCATATAATATCCGTTTACACTTTTCATGACACATTTATGACGCACTTCTGCCCAGTAAATCACAATAAAATATCGATCACCAAACGATCGGGGACACTCGCGGTACGTTACAACGGACGAAAAATTCAAATCGAGCAAATTCACATCGCTGCTTTATCGCGGGACGTAACCTCTCTCTTGCGCGCGCCACCGGGATGCTTAATAAGGCTAATAACTATTAATTATTTCATAGTATTTACGGAATATTGGATAACTGTACGCACTACTTTGTGTGTGTGTGTGTGTGTGCTCGTTTGCGCGACGCGATTTCGGAAAGGAATACGCGACGACATCTTTCGACGACGCTTGTCGCGAAGCGAAGACAGAAAGAGACTGACGTAAGCACGCAATGTAACTGACGAGCGAGGTGCTTCAAAACAAAAACCGAGCGAGGTGCTTCAAAACAAAAACCGAGCGCGATGCCCGGGCACGATTCCGAGTATTGAGGAAGAGATAAGAACTTGGAGAATATTGCTCGAGGGGGGGGGAGGGGGGAGAGAGCTATATTTCTTTTTAGAAAGTTATCTTTTAATGCGCGTACGTTGCGCGCGCGTGTGTGTAGTAATAATAAATTACAGAGCTCTGAATATTTATATTATTAGTAAATGGGAAATTATATTGAAACGTATGCAATAATTACAGCGATAGACTGATTCTGTTTTTTCGATACTCACGATGCTCGTTTGCATTCGATCAATTGAATCTGTATCACAAGCGTCCCGACGCCATAAACGATCGCGCGTAATTATGCCGAAGACGAGCGCGAAAGCGCTAAACTTCACTTCCGCTTACGTAGAACACAGTAGTTCCAACTACTGAGAATTAAATATGGCTGTCACTCAATCATGCCAACTGTAACATATGAATCATTCTAGTGCGTTTCTATTAAACGTGACATATAAATGCATATAAATATCGAATATAAATGTGACATTATGTATATCAAATATAGAACGCGCGAGTATCATAATAATTTTTATCAATGCTTGTATTAACTAACACGTATTAACTAACAATTATTTACGTCGGTATCAGACTATTTATTTAAGATTAAGATTGAAGATTAAAAATTGAAATTTAACCAATTAGGACAAAAAAATCTTTGCTCCGTTTATTTTCAAGCTTCAATCTTAAATCTCAATCTTCAATCTGATATCGACTTTAAATAATTGTTTTATTCAAGCGGTATTATAGATTGCGTGAATAATGCGTTCGTATAACACGAGGTAATCGTAAAAAATAAGTATTAATCCGCGCGATAATCGACATCTTTCGACGACGCTTGTCGCGAAGCGAAGACAGGAAGAGATTGAGATCTGAGATAAGCACGCAATGTAACTGACGAGCGAGGTGCTTCAAAACAAAAAACGAGCGCGATGCCCGGGCACGATTCCGCGTATCGAAACCGAGGAAGAGATAAGAATTCGTAGTAATATTGCTCAGGGGCTCTCTTTCTATCTTTTTAGAAAATTATCTTTCTAGAAAACTTTCTTTCTAGGAAGAACGAGAATTATATACTTATATTATATAATGCGCATATACGTACGCGTACGTTTGCGCGCGCGTGTGTGTGTAGTAATAATAAATTATAGAGCTCTGAATATTTATATTATTAGTAAATGGGAAATTATATTGAAACGTATGCAATAATTACAGCGATAGACTGATTCTGTTTTTTCGATACTCACGATGCTCGTTTGCATTCGATCAATTGAATCTGTATCGCAAGCGTCCCGACGTCATAAACGATCGCGCGTAATTATGCCGAAGACGAGCGCGAAAGCGCCAAACCACTTCCGATTACGTACAACACAGTAGTTCCAACTACTGAGAATTAAATATGACTGTCACTCAATCATGCCAACTATAACATATGAATCATAGATAAGTACGCAATGTAACTGACGAGCGAGGTGCTTCAAAACAAAAAACGAGTCCGATGCCCGTGCACGATTCCGAGTATCGAAATTTCCGAGGAAGAGGTAAGAACTTGTAGGATTCGCGAGATGATACTAAACGAGAAACTATTTGAAAGAATGCGTGGACGCCGAGGAGATTTTCGGAAGCGAGCCTGGCCACTTTGTTTACAATACGTGATACCGGGAATACAACTGCCAACCATTTAAAGCTGCGACCAAGTAAGATATTATATTGAACGCGACAATTTTTCCGCGGAAATTGAAACGAGATAAGTATACGGTTCGAGAAAAGAGAGAAAGAGGAAAAAGCAATACGTGCATTTATTGCGCTTCTCGGCTGTCAGATATTTGTCGAGAGATCAAAAATAAGTTATTATTATGCTTCGAATAAATATCGCCAAAGTTCTATATTCTGTGTGCGAGACAACCGTGAATTGTCGTGCTAATTTTCATCCAAAAATTAATCTGAATCTTAATCATTATTTCTTGCATATAAATACGTAAAATGCGTAAATTGACGCTATATGCTATTCTAAATTTTCAATTCTCAAACGAACGGTTGTATGGTGTTTGCAAAAAATGAGATTTTTTTTTTAATTTTCTTCCTACAAACATGCAAATTAATATATAAAGATATTTCATGCAAAATTGAGACAGAAATTTTTATCAACTTAATTTTTCCAAAAGATTATACACATACGAAATACATATATGTTAATATAATAATTATAATTATATGTAATATTTGTATTTTGTATTCGATATACATATTAATGTCATGTTTAACATAAATTAGTCCTTAAATAGATGTATATAGATAGATTGTGCACGCTTTTATTCGAGACAAGGAGTCAGCATTAGTAAGAGAAAGTCAGATGCTTTCTTGATCCGACAAAAAAAGAGTGCTCGAACAAGAAGTGCATCTGCCTCTCTATTATCCTTTATTATTAATGGTCTACTTGCCTTCCATGAGAGCGCGCTGTCTATCTATATAAGTCTATGTTCACGTCATAGCAGCCATGTATAATTCGCGCGCAAAAGTCGGAATCCCGCGCCGTTGCCTTAACGGACCGGAAACGGATATTGAGATATTGAGATACTGATTCTTCCCGCTTGGTCATCGCAGTGCAATCACGCGCGGCTATTTGTGGCGTCGGGACGCTTGTAGCGCAGATTTAATGGATCGAATGCGAACAAGTATCGTGAGTATCGAAAAAACGGAATTAGTTTATCGGTTAATCGCTGCGATTAATGCTGTAATCTCGCTAGGGTTATAATTATTGTATAATATTACGGGAATAAGAGCGGCGTCGCTCGATCACTTGTGTCTCATCACATCCGATTTGAGATCAAGTGAGAATAAATCTCGCCTCCAAATAAACTCACGATATCGGGAATGCCGAGAAAAATATCGCGCGATCGTTGTATTATGCGTAAATATATAGTATATCGCGTCGCTAGTGCGAGCGTGTGATAATTTCGTCAAATTAACCTCCAGAGCCATAACTCCGAGCATCATTAAAGTAAGTATATCAAGAAAGTTATTAAGAAATTAAGTTAACGAATTGTCTGCAAGTAAATATGTAATATCGAGAATATCGAGAAAGGTATCGGGCGACCGTCATAATAAATATATATATATATATATTTGCTAGCTGTATTGCGTCGGTTGAAATATATGAATTTTCAAAAATCCGGAAGATGGCCCTATATTAAACATTTATTGAATGCATTCTTCATCATTTTCTCGTCCGTCGTTAATTTTTCTCAAGCGCGATAAACAATTTATACGTCGTATAATTTGCCGGACTCGCGACGTGTTGCGTCCGGATTAATGGCAATCGATCGATCGCGCGTCGCAAAGTGAGAAACGCGCGATTGTATAATTCTTTCCGCGTCATGTATCCACGATCTTATCTCGGCGGCCAGCAAGCTCGCTGTACGCGCAAGCTCGGTTTGCATCGACGAAGAAATTAAAGCGTTTCCCGCGCGAGACACGTCGTCGCCTCGACGATGACGCTCTCGCTTTAATCGCGATAGAGACACGCGGCTGCTTCTGCCGGATTCTCGTGGGCGAATGCGGGTCTAAACTGCGATCCCGCAGTGTACATAGGGGCGGTTTGGCATGCGGCGATGCGCGACAATACTACAACGACCATGTGTTTGTCGATTGTCACCGGGGGGGATTGAGAGGTAAACACAATTTGCCCCACTACCTTAATCATCGCTCCGTCGTGCGTGCGTGCGTGGAGGACTATAACACACGTATACTCCAGCATTCGTATATACACTTTAGCCATTATGACGTGCGAAGTCACAAGGAAATTTAACTTTTATTCTACAAGCGATAGGATGTCGCAGTCAATCGTGCTATTGATACATGCGATGTATTATAAACATTAATTGACTTGAATTAATCGTGCGTCCTCCAAATTTATAATCATATGCTTTCAATTTTGCGTAGGGAAGCACGAGTGACCGAGATGCCATACAACGATGTGTGTGTAGCTGCAAGCACGACGCTCTTTCGTCGAGATGTAAAGGTGACCGGACTGCGGACCGGTGAGTCTTTATCTCATAACGCTCGTAAAATGGAGAGGACTCCGAATAATGTTACTTTCTGTACCACTTTGCTGGCAATTAAAATTAAAACTATCCGAGCTGTGTGACAAATTATAAAACGGAATGTGTCTTAATTTATGAGCTACGTGACAAATTATAAAACGAAATATGTCTTAATTTATATGGCGAAATATGACTTTGGAACGAGCGCGTTTGACAGCTGCCGAAAGTAATTTGTTCTAATATGCATCCGCTAATTTTCTAATTTCATATTCGCTAACGAAATCGTGCGAACGTGCGTAACTACAGAACACTACGTAGCGATATGTAAAAACAAAGAGGTTCGCCTGCCTCGGCATGGAAAAAAGAGAGAAACGCGAGAAAGAGGAAACGGTGGAAAAAACGGAATAGGAATGATTTTGCGAAGGTAAAACGTCCGGTGTCCGCCAGTCCATGGGACTGGTTAAACAGGTTATCAGTTTATAGCTGCCGTAAAGAGATTTTAAATTTCGCGTATGTGCCCGTGCATTCCACGCCGTGATACTCGTGTCTTCTTCTTCTTCGTTTTTCGGTCGTTTTGTCGAGTTCAGAGCGCTACGCGCCGATACCGACGCCGATGGTCCGGTTAATGGAAACGATTTCTCTATTTAGAGCGAGCCGCGCGCGGCTCTACATAAAGCGCGTATTCTCCCTCGTAAATATGAAGCATCAAGCAAACATCTTAATTTCTAATTGAATTCTTATCGATTCTTCCCGCGATTTCTACTTTATATACGACACTGAAATCCCGATATTTTATCTTTATATACAGCTAGCAATTAGCTTCTATTGCTCTGATGCGATAGTAAATATAAATTGCCAATGTCATAATATATAATCAAAATTAATCGGCAACCACACAAAAAGATTATTCTTATTTATTATAAGATCACTCAGATTATTTTTCTATTTTTCAATGTACGATACTATATATATAACAAGGGAAAAATTTGGTTTTATAAAATTATTAAACTATAAAAAAAGATATACCTACCGTATAGAAAACAGTAAATATTTTCGTGATAAAAATCTATATTTTTATATAGTGTATTTTTTAGTGCTTCGGAAAAATTCTGAAGAGAAAACATGTATAATCATAAACGACGATATATCACTCTCTCGCTTGGTATTTGTGTTCATACAATGAAAAAAAAGTCCGTTTGTAGTAGATATTTTATTTCCAACTTAGGAACTGAAATGCCCATATAATAAAAAATATTTATATCGTAATAATAATAATTATTATTATTAAAATGGGAAAACGCGCGAGGGTTATGCTAAAATCGTTCTACTAAGTATATAAATTGAAAAGAAAACTCGCAAGAACGAAAACAAATAGACTTTTCTTTGATCATTCTCCGCGATTCTTTCACGATTCATTCACTCACTCATCGACATGTTTATCCCGTACACTCGCACACGTGCTACAAAAAGGAGATTTACAGAATATAAACAAAAAAAAAATCATATAAAATCTTCCACATGGAATTTTGCACATTATTATTATTATTCTTTATTTTTTTCGATTCACGTCTACCTTCTTAGTTTCTCTAACTGTTAAAGGGCTCGTCAAAAGCATATACAAATGACCGTCGCCATTGTTCGTAATCGCTATCTAATCAGTTTTTTTATGGCACGTATTCTCGTACAAGCCCTTTTCCTTGCAGATATTCGACAATATCCGTTTTGCTATCCTTTTCGTCAGCGTGTTTGCTTCCTCGTCGCTGTACGAACATAACTCCGCGATATTACGCCGAGTTGCAACCATAACGAACTCGTATATATTCGACTTTTCTCTTTTTTTTTTTTACACATACGCTAGAACCCGTGGAGTCCTTTTAGCTTCTTTTTTTGTATACGATTATCAGACTTGGACGTGAAGATCTATTATATCTTAAGATTGTAGTTCTTTCGGGCGATCGCGCCAGAGATCCACTGGTACCCAACAACGCCCGTTAAAATTTTCGAAAAAACTTACAATAGAATTTTTCGTCGCATAGCACCATTTCGAAAAGTGACGCGACGCGACGATGAAGAGTCGCGACGCGCCCGGATCGCCGGAAGTTTCAACCGCGGTCTTACAAAAATAACAACAGTGGTAGCCGTTTTTCGCTTCATCTTGTGCCCGATTCTTGCGCTCTGCAATCGATAATTCTGTTTCTTGACTCGTTGAATACCACTGGAAGGCTGTTGTTAATCCAGCCGCGGTCTCGCACTCGGCGCCGGAACGCCTACTTTCTTATCACGAAAGAACCATCCGAAAAACGTGAACAACTCATACTCTTGAAAGACATCAATATAGAAATCTGATTTTCTTTTTCACCAGAGAACGATCCGGAATGGACCTTTCTTCTTCTTGTACGCCTTAGGGTTACGAATGTTTTAACATTATTCTCATATTTATTTCTTTTGATCAGAGTATCCTAAAACGAACATATTCTATCAATATGTCTACATTTAACATGGATATACCGTCGGTAATTTTTTTTAAATCTGTTTTTTCAAGGTATTGCGGTGGCCCGCGATGTCCGATCACGCGTTCGGCAGCGACCGCGTAACAATCAGTCAATTGCTTTAGTTTTCTTTAGTTCCTATCGAAATGAAATTAAATGAAAAGATACTACGTGCTCCTCCGCGCATATCAATACACGGTGTTAGAAAATAAAAGATCTTCACATGTTTCTTCCGAGTAAGAAAAAAAAAAAAAAAAAGAGACCAAAATCGGAAGTATTCTGCAAAATATCGTTTTCGTTCTTCGTAAAGAAACAGCGATACGACAATCGTTGGCCACACGAGTAAGACAGCCTGTACATTTACTAAACTTAACTTTCTTACATAATGTTGAAAGATAATGCAAGATTTATCTAGCTTAATGATTTACGTGATTATATACACTATATACATGTCGCTGCTATAACATTGCATGCGTGCGCTTATAATCATTAGAAGTGACTACAGATCGGTGTATGCGATTGTGTGTGTTTGCGTGTATGTTTGTACGAGTGCTTTTTTATTAGAATGAAAATTGTCTAACTTATACATTACATAGGGTTTTCGCGAGCGTTACTACATAAGATTTACCATTATACAGTAAACAATTATACATTCCGATGATCCGCCGGTCACAAATATTCGCCATTTTCTTCCTCTTTTTCGATTTCTTTTTTGTTTCGAATCTTTATCACATAGTACATTCAAAATAAATCATAATGGGCCGTACAACACGAAAACCGAAAATAAAAACTCAATGAACTTGAAATTAACGATAATAATACATATGCATTTGTGTGTACGTTTTAAAAAAAGAAAAATATAATTTTCAGGAAGAGTCTAACGAAAAATATTTGGAAACTCCAACGTGACACTGAAAATGCAATTTTCTAAATTAGAATTTTTACTTTGCAATACAATTGAAACTGAAAAACACGCGTAAACAATTCACATAAAATAAACATATAAAAATAACAATTTTCCATGGTAATACTCCATCGAATGTCTTCTTGAATAGTAATCTATTTTGACGCATTTTTATCACAGGATGTATCTTTCTTAATATCGATAATCTTTCAAAATCTCGAGCGATAAAATGGGCAAGGTTTTAACGCATTATTGCAACTCTTCAAACGCATGTACATAATCTATTACAGAAATACTTGTAATCAATTATGTAACCATTCCGTCGATATTTCATTTTATCTTTGCACGAGACTCTGAGGGATTATTCTTGTTCTACCATGAACGAACACTGTGAATAACCATCGCCGTGAATAATTACAGATTGTCTACTAATTGAATGAAAACAACATAACTGAATGTAGATAATCTCAATGTACCGCATCTCATATTTACTCATACAATCGCGCTTCGTGCGCGGCATATATATTTCGATAGCGAAACAAGAGTCCGACGGATCCACGTTTCTCTAGTAATCGAAGCATCCTTCGCTATGCCGGAAACCCTACATGTTGAGATCCCATTGTCTATTTAGACGTTGGGGCGGCCGGCTGCTGATACGGCGGCTGCCCCGTTATCCCCGTCAGTCTTGGTTGCGAGGAAACTAGTAATTCCTTGTAATACGCGCTAAATTCCGGCGGTAGAAACGGCGACGTCGCGGGAGCAGTGGCCGTGGGCGGAATCGGTGGCGGGAACAAGCCGTTGTAAAACGCAGAGTAGTACATAGGATCCAGGATCGGTAGGAATTTGCCGGGCGCGTTTGGTAGCTGTGGCAACGAGTATGCGGCAGAATTGTTTTGCGGTACCGCCGGCACAAAACCCGACGGTATGCTGGGTAAACTGTGTCGTCGGCCGGCTTCACTCTGCCTGGATTCTTGCTGTTGTTGCGCCGTCAGGGACGACTTCTCGCTCTCGCTGATTCTACGATGCTGATGATCCCTGCCGGCCTCTGCGGCCGTTTTCCTCCTGTCGATACTCATTTGTTGTTGTTGCTGCATCGTCGTTGCCTGCATTCTGGGGAATGAATTTCCACTGTGATTTAGGTGATTCAAGTTGGGTACGTTTGGTATGACGGGATGACTCGGCTTCCTCGGCGTATATGGTGAAATCGGCTCGTTTCTCGTCGCATACTTTCCGTTCACTTGATGCTGTTGTTGCCTTCTCTGCGCGCTACTGATCGTCCCCATTGCGTTATTTTTATTAGGTGGACTCGGTATCTGGACATGAGACGGTGCATTTGGATGATGATTGTTTTTCTGCTTGGGATTTACGAGGGTAATCTCGAGGTTGTTCGAAGCGATGGTTCGACTGTCAATTACGTTCTGATAGGCAGGAAAGGATACTCGCTTCGAACAATCGGCGGAAGATCTGTCTAAAGTCGGTTTGTCCTTAGCCGCGGGTAAATTCCGCACTTCCAGATTTAACGGATTAGGCCTCGGCACTACAGGTACTCTAACTATTTCTAGACTGGGCCTGGGAAACGTCGATTTCTCGTTGGACTTTTGCGTAAGATCGAGAACACCACCTTGTCCGATGTCGTTGCTTATTTGCGAATATTGCTGCGAGCGTTGCTGCGACTGTTGATGCGGATGCAACGTATGATATTTCGGAGAGATAAGAACATCCTTGGGATTCCCGTAAACTGTTCTCTCGTTATGCATGAATATCGACCTTGACTGCGTCACCTTAGGCGGCAACCTGCCGTTCGGAACGTTTGGTAGTATGAAGCGATTGTTTGGAATCGTCGTCGAGATCGGTGGTACGACATTCGCGTTCGCATATAGCTGCAACAGCGCAGCATTGTTCGAACTACCGAGATTTATCACCCGACTGCTCATTACATTATTGTTGTTCATCGTGCTGTTATTATTATTATTATTGTGATGAGCCGGTTGTTGCTTGCCCATCGGAACTCGCGACTGATGATTCTGATGTTTCTGCGGTGACGGTAGCATGTGTCCTATGTCGGGCGTCACGGTGACGGATATTAATTTGGAAATGGAGTTGGGAGTGGTCGGAATCGGATACGGCGAGATCGACGGTTGTTTCTCCTCGGTGGACCTCATGGCCGGAGGTGGCGGCGGCGGCGTCTGTTGCGGCGGTGCGGCGACGCTGCTCTGGATCACGCTCGGTCGCACATCCAGATCGACGGCGGTGACCTCGAGACCGCCCTCGCGGAGAATTTCGAGCTTGCGTTTCTTGAAACTGGGAATAATTATCTTGTCCCGACTCGTATCGCTCTCGTTCTCGAGGTCGATCACCTCGGGCGATCTGCAGACCGGCGGTATAATCGTCTTCTCCGCAAATTTCTCGCCGCCGAACAGCGGTATATTCTCTTTTCCCTGCGCCAGTAGAGTCGTTTGCTTGGAATCCAGTTTAATCTCCTTCATATCCTTCTCCGGCGGTGGTGTTAGAGTGACGACCGTCGATGCATTCGTCGCTACGCTGGTCACAGGCAAGCCCGGTGGCGAACACGATGGTGAAACTTGTTGGGATATCAAAGGACTGTTGAGCTGTCTCTCCAAGACGCTCTGACTATTACTGGTACCGTTCGTCGGCGTTGTGGAGGGTGTGCTGCTCGGGGTTGAAATAGACGTGTTGGAGGATGGCGGTGGACTTGGCAGTTGGCTAGCTTGCTGGCTGGAAGGTGTCGCGCTATTGGCGATTATTGTGTTCAGGGACTTTAGACGTTCCGGTTTCACTCGTACGCTACGCAACGAAGACGTCTTGCCGGACTCTGCTTTGGGTTTCTCGTTCGAGAGGAGAGTCTGAAAACGCGAGATACAGTATAAATAATTTGTGCCACATGTAAGATACATAGGAAATGTGATAGGCGTATTTATATATCTTCGCGTTAATTAAATTAAAGCGTCATTTACCGTCGTTGCTGTTGATATTATTGGCTGCAGGGGTGATACTGTGGTAGCTGAAATTGCTTCTAGAGGCGGAGGTGTCTTTGATGGATACGAATCACTAGGCTCTTCCTTGACATCTGAATCCTCGAACACGCTCATACTCTTAGTACGTCGTCCGTGATTCAGTCTTACTTTTGTCTCTTCGCCTCGCTGATACCTTTCGTAAGGTAATAACAATCTGCAAAAAATCCTTTGTTATTATGCAAGCACAGCTTAAACATTGAAAATTGCTACTAGGAAGAAAAAAGATATTAATCGTAGAAATATTAATGTTCGAGTAGAAATTATTATAATAAGGATCTATTGAATATCTATTAGAATATTTTACCTTTCATAATGTCTACGTGTAATGGTCGCCGCGCTCGTAGAACCCGTATTACCGCCGATGTCGTCGTAGATAGTCTTCCAAAGACGGCCGGCGCTGACGGAATCGTAACCACCGAGCATTTGCACCTTCGTGTAGAACAGGAACAGATCGACTGGGAATAAGAAGATACCGTTAAAACCGTCGTTAGAATCGTAAACGTACAAACATGATTGTGACTTCGATTTTGCGAGAAGGAAACCCTGCTGTATGTTAGCTCTCTGCAGTCTGGCGGTCGAATCGAGAGAACCGTCGGAATCGCGCGAATTGAAATTCGAAACATTGGAAAAATCGATCGGATGCCATCCGGTGGCAAGACCGGTCATCGGATACCGAGGAAAAAGTACAAGATACTGACTCTGCCTGTAGCCCAGCAGTGGCATCTTTCCGACCGGCGTACCCCGAGAGTTCATAAAACTCTGCACGTCGGTGATAAACTTCTTCTCCTCCGCGGTGGTCTTCCTCTCGCTCCGCCGTACCGCGGAAGAGGGCGGTCTTCCGACTGTGGGTATAACTAGGCTGGTGCTGGTGGTCGCCGGCGTGCTCCTCGACGTCGACGCCACCGAGGCTTCGCTCTCGTTCGAGGATTCGCCCGGCGAAGCGCTACGCTTTTTACGTTTTCGCCGCGGTCTGCCCTTTAATTTCGGCGCTGAAAAACACAGATAAACGTTAAACCATTGTTAAGATTCACCTACCTCCCCCCCCCTCCCTCGAGGTTTGCATATCGAATGCTTTCTCTGTTCATACATATTGATTTTTTTTTTTTTTTAATAAGGCTCGATAGAAAAAGAGGCTAGTTAAAGTCACACAGGAATTTTAATTCTACGTAATATTTCACGACAATATTTCATGTCACTAATAATCGTTTCAATGCCGTAAGAATGCTAAATTATTTATGTCACTTAATGATGACTGAAATAATGAGCGAAAAGATAAAGAAACGTCAAACGTTTTGATCCGTGTTGGCAAATTTTGAACCTCGTCGGTGGCAAATTAAATATTTTGACCATTATTCAACGAGATTAAGGTAAATTAAATGTATCGCATTAAAACATTTTCCTATTTCGCATGTGCATCTGAAAATTAATTTTTATGATACATTTTTAAATTGAAGCATATATTTATGTACATGTAACATTTTGTTTATATAGATAGTAGATACGCGATGTTTTTAAAATTGAACACACGTATTTCACACGAAATAATTGTTTCAAGGTAATAATTGTAAGCAATAGTAAAGCACGGTAAGAATCACGCGTGGATATTTCGGTTGAATATTTCGTAGTAGTGTATGGTCATAAGGTCGAAGAAGTATTTATCTATTTTGATGCGGAACAATGTTATTGATAAACAGATTGGAACGTCGAAATGCCTCGAAAGTTCGTAGTAACACAATTTATATGCGACTTATGATACACGATCCTTTGAAACTTTATTAACTATTTAACAACGTTCTTTACAACAAAATATGAATAAGTATGTTATAATATCTACATAAAGGGCAATTTCTTCTTTCGTGATTGCATAAATATTAATTATTTATAAACAATATTTACGAAATTGCAATCGTAATTTTGAATTATCTTGATACCCGATATATATCGTTTATATAGAAAGTAACATGACAAAATGTTATGTAAAACATTTTAATTAAGCGCACAATCATTCTAGACAGTAAAATATTACATCGACAATTATCGGCATTCAATTATCGGCAATAATTTATTTGATTCTCTGCGAAAATGAAAAAAATATGTAAGGCAACATGTGCTTGAAAAATGCTTTAAAAAAGTTTGACAATGACTTGTATATTTTATGTATACATATTTAACACCAAGTCAACTACTTAACATTTCGTGTTATATAAAAACGGGTCTCGATTACGTGCATCACGTTGACAATATGTATATGCGTGTCACTGCGTGTATGTTTAACAAAATTGATACGAGAACGTGAAATTCAGATTTATTTTGGCTATTTCCTTACAAAATGTATATTCTATTGTCTCTTACCGGGTATATTCAGATAAACTACTTGATTATTCCGAATTCTCATTACGATGGCCATTGCGTCAGTCGTAAAGTCCCAGTTACTTGCAATTATATCCGTATTGAGAATCGCATAACAATCGTAATAGTTTTCAAGCACTAGCAACAGTTTAAACAATGTAAGACTTCGCGGACAACAAACGACAATATGTAGACTTCGTGAAAATACGACGAGCGAAACAGACGAAACAAACGACGAGTCGCAATTCTTTCGTCGAGGACCGATAAATTCGCGTAAGCTTTTATAATTTAGAGACTATTATAATCAGTCCAGTCCCGAAACTGTATATAGTCAACACAACATAAATCAATTAGATCGCGCGATCTTCCTTCGCGCGTTATCTTCGTCAGACTGTATATAATTTACACAACACTTCTTATACACACACAACACAATATTCGTTACGCTGTGCTCGTCGAATCGCGATGAACGATAACCGTGGCAATAATAAAATGTCCCGACGGCGTTGAATTAGATCGATAAAAAAAACAAAAAACAAAAACCCACTTCGATGATCGCGACGAACGAAATCGCGCGAGAGGCACACTCTCTTCGACGTCGCCGACGTTTTCGTTACGAGCGTGAAATATAATACGCCACACGACGATTTCTTTCGACCAGCCGATTCGAGCGCAAGTGCACGTGAGCTCGACACGAGCGCAGGATCATGCGTGTCGTGCGTCGTACGCTCGCTTGTCTCGCTTGTCTCGCTTGTCTCTCTTACGCGCGATCGATGCGTCGAGAAAACAACGAATGCGAGCGTCGACGACGGATTCGCTGACAATGGGATCTAGCTTAACCATTCGATACAGTTCGTGACGCTTGGGCCTTATCTGATCTATTACATCCTACAGGATTGTTCCCGGCATCGCACGCGCGGCCCAATGAAACGAGTTTACCGCAAAGTCAGTTTTTTTTTCCAGCGCCGGCGCGGACTACCCCCCGGCCCTTCAATAGCTCGTCTATCGTTAAGGTCGTGGTGTGTTTGCAATCGGCATCTCTTTGTGTGGATGTGTGTATGTGTTATTAGCTATTGTGTTTCTTCCCAAAAAATATAGAGAAAAACGAATGGAAAATAATACTGCTCACTTTTCGATCGTTTTCTATTTTCAAATTCTTCTTGATATTCTCTTCTTGAATTATATGTTTAAAAGGAGATAAATTTATGATGAACTTTTCTCTCTCTTGCATGCGAAATTTCAAAAGATATTAGAAAAGAAAGCTTTATGTTTGGTTATATTGTATTAAATGAAAATATCAGTGTGACATTATTTACTGAAATATATAAAAGAATTATTGATTTTATCGTATTAACTTGCACGACAAATTGAAGAGATTTTAAATATTTGATCAATTGTCTAAAATTACCTTCGCATTACAATTTCGTTCTCCGTATTAATGCATTTAGTAGTTATAATATTTTATATTTTTTTTCCTTCTTTCACACGTCAATTATCGATTTTTTACGACAAAAAATGACATATTCAAAATATATTTCCAAATAAAGATTATTATAGAAGAGACATTCACTCTAAATCATGGTATAACCGGTAAGGAAATAACTCTCTCTCTCTTATATAAAAAAAAAAGAATACAAACTAAAATCTAATAAATACCTTTAGCTAAAAGAAAGGGAGAAGGATGAGAGAGAGAGAAAAGCTTTATAAAATTTTAATGCCAAAAGCATATCAGTGTTTTCATGATTACTACATGTTTCGAAAGATAAATAAAAGTAAATAATTAATCGATATCTATGTTTATAATAATAATAGATAACGCGCTATATATAGCAAAATATACATATACACACATAGCATATACGTAGTGTAAGTAAACTTATAAGGTCACATATTACAAGCGTCTTACAAGTTAAACGTACACACAAGTGTGTCTCAATATCTAATTATAACCCAAATATTTTACACATAAATACTTTAGTTTTCGAAAGCATTTTTTTCGAAATTATACACGAGCAATAAAATAAATTATCATATTCGTTTTACTTGTTTTTGAGGAGAATTATTTTTCGGTCGCACGATTGTATCACAATATTTACGAGACGTTTTATGTTATCTACAATTGCATAAAAATAGAGATATAACGCAAAAAAAAACGAAGAGCAAATTCCCCTGTAGAACTTTGCGAATCGAATCTTGAATTGAATTCAAACTAAATGATGGATACAATCGTATACATACCTAAATGATTACACAGTAGCTCGTGAGTTTCGAGATCGGGATAGTCGAAGGTGTCTCTACAGAAGAGTACCTTGGTGCCGGGGGTCGCGGTGAAGCCTCCTAACGCGGCTGCGATAGACGAGCACAACCAGGAGGGCTCGGCGCCCTCGAGTCTACGTAGGAGGGCTCGGTAACGACAGTACCTGGGATACGAGAGCACCACCACCTTCGTCTGGAAGCTATCCAATCTCCTCGAAGAATTCAGGTTGCTCTCGTATTCCTTCTGCTGCTTGTCGACGTCCGAGAAGTCGATTCCCGGGTCCGTTAGCACCTGCGGCTGCGGCATTTCGTATCGCAGCGGGCTCGTCTCCGGAGACGACGTCGGGGTCGTCGGATAGGACACCTCTCGGCCCCATGACCATTCCAACGTGGGCGAAAGCCACGTGACGAGATCGTGTACACGAACAACCACCTTTTCCGATATCGTCAGCACTTCATCCTGAGAGCAAAAAAAAAAAAAAAAAAAAAATCGAAATTAGAAATATTAATAAGAGAATCTTAAATTTATTTATCGATAATCTATCTGCTATCGATATTATCTTATCGTCTGTAGAAAATATGCGTTAAACACAAGATAAGTCTTTATTTTTATTAATGACAACTAATAAATGAGAACATTCCGAAGCTATCGTATCTGTATTATAACAATTTAATTTAATATGGCTTGTCGCGAAAATTTGTATCCCGACAAACGTGATATATAATTGCTATTAAGATTCAATATAATATAAATGTTGCAATCCGCAACTAATATCGATTGCGTAATTAATAGAACTTTTATTCTATGAGAGGAAAAAGAGTCTTCTGGGATTTGATCGCACGATAAGCGCACGTAAATAAATCAAGATCGAGAGATCGCGAACTGGCGCGAGTGAGAATTCGTACGAATTCGCGATTTTGGCAGGAATTTGGGCAGGAATTTTCCCGACAGGACACCTACATACGTTTACCTATCTACAATGTGGCTCTCGTCGCGTTTACCGACTTTCAATTGAGAGGTAGCGACTCTACGTGAGAATGCCAAGAACTTTCGCGCGCGAGCTTTCACGGAGAGATACAACTGTGTCGGGACGAGAGAGAGTGTGTAACAGTCTCTCCTCTCCTCTAACTACGTGAAATGTTATATATGCACATAATCCACGCGACATAACCCGTGGTTTATGCTGCACCCTCGAGTGCATCGTTATCTACTGCGCCTCCCCGATAATTTAATTGTTCGCCCGCGCTTGCAGAGCGATGTCATTTTCGCCAAGTTTGACTTACTACTTGCTCCGTATGCCTCTGCTTTTCGCATTAAACGCATAAATTATTATCACCCATTTGAGCAGAGTTCAAACGCTTACGCAACTTCTCAACGATATCATATCACATGACTATCCAAATGACTTCATCATCTGCGCTATGCATATTTAAATATGTTTTATTGATTATTAATGCATTTGCTTATTTAATTTTTCTCTCTGACACAAAGTAATAATTCTGTGAAGAATTATCTATCCATTTTTATATCTATTTTTAATATTGTGTATGCATGTTTGAGAGAGAGAAAAATAATAATAATAATTATCTGAAAAACTATACATTTATTTATCGATACTTTTATCTTTTTAATAGAAACGATAATAATTATATAAATGTGTATTAATTTGCCGAAGCTTTTAATTTTAACAGGAACCAAAATAATTTTTCCCGCGTTTCTCTTCAAGCGTGGCTTCTCTCTCTCTCTATGGTCACTGACTCTGTATAATTCGATAAATTTTCCGCACGAGTGAAAACCCGCGCGCCGTAAGAAAGACACTCTTTCGGTAATTGTGCAACGCGCCGAACGAAGCGTGATTTACCTCGTACACGCCCAGGGCGATTTTATACGGTAGCTAGCGGAAGATAATTTATTGGCGTTGCAATATCTATCGGGCCAAAGTTGGGAAACGACTTTATTTATACGTGACATAATGTTCTATTTGGCTTGGGAGCCACTGTTGCCCGGGTTATACTTTCATCTTTTAGCTCTCTGGTGTGTGTATTCGTCCGTATTTTCCCCCCCAACCCCGCGGATTCACCCTCCCCTTCCCCTTTCCACTACCACTATGCTTCCTCCCTCTCTTGCCCGAGAGAGTTCTTCCAATAGTAGTTTCCCTTCTACTATAACCTTTCTACCGGTGGGCTCCTATCGTCTCTCTCTATCGCCGTCCTCCCTTTCGTTCTTTCCCCCTCAACCCCTTTCTTGTTCCCCTTGTCTTTGTTTCATGCCGCCCTTCCCTCGTCATCCCTCTCCTGTCCCCTCGCACCCTCGCATCCCCCATCCCACCATGCGCTTCATTCCGTCGTCCCCACTTATTCGCTCGCTATGCTTCTCCCCAACGTGTGTTTCTCGTCTCTTTCCCTCTCGACTTCCGAACCGACGCTAGCGATGGGCCCGATCCAATTCCCGAGCTGTAATTTTCAATCGATTCACAAGCGGCTCTCTCGTCGAAAGCCATCGACGGACGTTAGAATAATCGCTGTCCGATCTAATAATTGAATCACGCTCGCATCGCATTTCATCACTTTGCGTTAATTCCTCGTGCAACGTTAAACACTACTCAAAGTTGTCAAAGCGTAATTTTCATTTAAGTAATAGACGAGAGGCAGCCTTGAATTTATTTTTCTATTCTAATAACATTAGATTTGTGAATTTTACTATGAAATTATTAGTCATAATAATCCCCTCGAAATAATTCCATGGGCTCAATTTATTGTGCAAAATATAACTGAAAATATGAAAGAGAGATTTGTATTTTCTTATATGTACATATATATATATATATATATATATATATATATAAAATATTTAATAGAATCGATTACAAGTATATTATGAGAATATATATTAAAAATATTTTAACTAAATTAATTATTTAGCTGCTTTTTAATTATTACATTGTCATTCTGGAATCGACTGTAAATGATCTTGATTTTAAACAAGCGAATCGGTAATCATGAAATTACACGTCTATCAAAGTGCAATGTACCTTGCAATACGACGTTAGAGTAATTCACAGTAGGTTCTAGCTCTGAAGCAATTCTGAATACGAGGGATTAATTCCACGGAAGAGAAGGTCGCGACCTTCGGGACTGCGATTGACCTTCCGTATTCAATGGCTCGTCGAAAAAAATATCGGTACCGTTTAAATCACGCTTGATCCCATCGCTATATTATTCTGCGCGCCGACTCGTTCTATCTCTCTTTCGTGTCCAGGTGAATTTCGATTCTGAAAACAAACCTTCCAGGCGAAGACACGCGAAAAACTACGATTGAAGACATCGCGTGAGACGGACAAACTTGACGGGAAATAAGCTTTCCTAAGAAATTCGTTAAAATTCTTCACATTTAAAATATATATTTTGCGAGTTTTCCTCTAAACATTTTGGTAAAAGTAATAAACATTTCTAAAAGTAATACGAACGTTATCTCTATATTATTCTTCTTCTATTTTTTATTCTAATTGATTGAAAGATTTATTCTCCTTTCTCCCGCTTTTGAATATTTCCCATTAGGTGGAAAATTTTCCATTTTGGGGGGAAGTCACCTCGGTTACATCATTATTCCAGCCGGCGCGAGGCGAATTTTCTCCACTTTTAGTCAATTTATTACGGACGATTTCCCGAGAGTGTCCGCGGAAGATTTTGGATTTCACGACACGACTAATCGACTTGCCGAGCACGATTCAGCTGATCGATTGTTTTTGTTCGCGTCCACGACGCCGGCGATCGTGATTTTTTGCCAAATCTGATGTAATTCAATCTTGAAGTTCGCAAAGTCGCGGATTTAACATTGTCGACGGTAAAACAGCGCATGCGAAACAAATATATTGATTTAAAGTTAGAGTACTTTGCGAGAAGTTGGACTTATTATACGAAACTTCTTCGTCGAAAATATGATACATTTCGTGCTATCGTATATACATATTCTATTGTGCTGCAAAATCTTTGTATTGACTGCAACTGAATGAAATCGCTTTTGAACTATAATGAACAAAGTGCGAGAGTTTAGCATAAGACGTCACTGAATCACTGTACTTTAGCAATAAAAAATTAATGAGTAGTTTCTATATGTATAATCGTTTTTTAATAGAAAAGTGTTAAACCGTTCTTCTTAAATTATTGTAAAAGCAAAAAATCACTCATAGAGTGTAATCAAAATTTTATTTCACTATCGGGCATCTGTCGTGAATACATTTCGTTTCATTAATTTCCATAGTTATCTATTTTTTTAAATATATTATAAAACAAAATAATAATAATTGTAATATATATAAAATAATTCTCTCGTATATATATATTTTTTTTTCTCTTCCCATATTAAAAGATTAATTACATTGACAATCAATCAAAATTCAATAAATATGAAATCGTACGAGCTTTTGCATTTCCGATTCGCGTCTTCCGCCTTTCGCACGGGAAACGGGAGCTGCGTGTAGACGCGTAGTGTCATTATGATTGTCCTCACGTGGGTGCATCCGTGCGGCCGAATGCAACGACGCGCTGCGCCGACTCTAGTTGAGCTCTGTAGCGATACACACATACGGATGCGCCGTGACATCGACGCGATGCCGCGCGTCGAATCAAAGTGGAAATGTATTCTGACGTTGCTATGGCGATTCATTCGCGTCCTAAGCACATCGATAACCTATCAATCCGCAAGTACGTAAATAACACATGTAAAGAGCATAAGCACATGTTTTCGCTGTAGAGAAATCGAGCATGGCAATTACATTGGAGGGAATAATTTTTTAAGTGTCTTAATATTAATACAATTATTAAATCATATCAGAAAAATTAAATAATTTGTTTTGGCATTTTTATTTAAAATTTTCTCTCAATGCAGTTTTTATTTAAAAAGTTTTCGTAGTTTTAATTTAGTTGAAATTAGCTCTTTAAAATGTAACGATAATACGCTTTTAGGAATAGAAAAATATGAAATTGGACGTTAATAAAAATATAAGAACTCGCAAAGTAAGTGGGTGTGAGAGAGAGAGAAGTAAGTTTTGCATAAGAACTCAAAAATACTAACACTAACTACATCATTGCAAAACACCAAGAGATCGATCAGTGAAATATTACAAGCAGCAATGTTTCGTATTACTAAACGCAGTAAAGAGGGGAGAATAAAGTTGGAGGCTTAGGCTAAGTTTGGACGAGACTAATTATCAATACGGGGAGCGCGGATAGGGGCGAGTAGAAGGATGGAAACTACATGATTAAATTTCAAAGGGAGTTAAAAAAAATTGAGAGAAGTGTAGATCTAAAACTTTCATGGAGATTTAAATTATAAGCAGTTACACAAGTTTTGTAATAGGAATCTACGATCAATATATGGAAAAACTGAAAAGAGAATTTTATTTTTATCTTACGTTGCTATCTATATTTTCCCATACAATAGCTCAGATTAACTACGCATTCGATTAATTACGTGAGTCTCTTCGCTTCTTGTTTCAGGTGGGGACGTTGGGGACGTTTTTTAACGCTATCGATCGATATCACGTTTCACGTCTTAATTAGTTCGGGAGTGCCGCGCAAAATGTCGTGCATCCGAATTCGGGAGTGCCGTGCAAAGTATCGCGCGTCCAAGTTTGTTGCATCTTCGCAATGATATCCCGATTTCATAATTGTCGTCGAGAATCGTACTTTTGATGCCGATTGAATGGGACGTCTCATTGAGGCGTTGCGAATGCAACGTCTTCATGCCTCGTGTTTCGCGACACGAAGTGATGCCGGCCGCGCACGTATGGCATGTACATCTACGTACGATGCTCGCGCGGTTTTGAGCTCAGGCTCAAGATCCGGCTGATTGAGGAACACGCTCTGCTTCGACAAACGGCTCGGCTCGAATCGGATTAGAGTTCGGTCGATTGTTCGGGATCGTCGTTAATGGGTCCCTTCTCTTGTCTCGTCTACCAGTCATATTATGTTGCACCGTTGGTTGGTGGCATATTATGTATCGCGTTGATGAGTTGATTTAATTACTTAGGCCGGTTTTAGCTCGTTCCGAGAGGTTGAGCTCCCATTTCTTAGATTGTTTAATACATGGTTTACATGATTAGCATCAGAAATGGGTATCTTCTCTCTCGGCGCGTCTACCTGCCCTGTGATATCGCCTGTGATACAGCATCCTGGCGTCTCATCTGAAATCGCGCCTAAGTTAGTTCGAGTCACTCTGAGATGCGAATATGCGCACGAGACAAGAGTCGAGCGAATCCCATTCGCGTCCATCCCGTCGATCGAATCCGTCTTCTTCTGCTTCGGGCTTAACCCTTGCTCGAAATTACCGTTGCAGTCCCGACTGGTTGGCTCAGAGTATGATTCTCGCGCGAAATGGGATATACGCGCAAGATTCGCGATCGCGGAATTCGGGAGTGTCGAGCAAAGTATCGCGCGTTTTAAAGTCTAAAGTATCGCGTGTTAAAGTGCGGGAGTGTCGTTCAAAGTATCGCGCGTGTAAATCGATGGACTTTGGAAACGGACAATCCTGAAACCTGAGGGGAGGAGCAGGCCTAGGAGGCATCGGGCGCTGACGGAGCAACCCTGGAGTAAGTATTTATTAATTGTATATTAATTATTATAAATCGCGTACGCGCATTAATTCGGTTCGTTTGTTTGATTTAACTAAGAGAGAATTGGAGAGAAAAAGTCTTATATAAATTCTGTAAAAGTTTCTATTAAAAAAAATTTTTTTTATAATTTATAAAAATTATTCCATTAGATATTTGCTTATTATTGTACACATTGAATATGAACTTCGGCGCATACACTAATAATTTTTTGAAATATTAATTATTTTGGGATGCTGTGCTATAATTTGGATCTTTTATTTATGTTACAGCTTCAATGCCGTCGACTCCGCTGTTACGCATCGATTGGTGAGTGACAAACTTTTATTTTATTTGAAGGTAATGGATTTACAGAGATCGTAGATGTAGATTCTAGATAAATCCTTACCTTAAAATGGATGGGTTAAATCAAATTAGGCTGAATATTTCATCCTGGATATAAATACGATCATTTATCGATTTAACGTACGTATGAGGATGCACTCGCATGCACGCAGAGTTCACGAAAGAGAGCTCGTTTTTTTAATATCGCATGATGTATTGGTTTCAGTGTTCTGTCTTATACAGAATACTAGTTATAAAATATACCAGTTGCCTGAAAGTTATAATCAATCTTGTAAAGATTAAAGATTAATAGAAAATGAAATATAATAAAAGCTAGATAAATAGCTAGAACAAGCTTGATAAATAATTCTTAAAAAATATAAGAAATATTATTTAAGATTTGATGAAAATATTATAATTTCTTACTTTTTCTACTAAGTACTCTACAAAGAGAGAAACGAAGGCAATTGGTAAGATTATTATGAATATTACTAATATATCAACAATATTTTTATTTGGACAATATTAGTCAAATATAAATTATATTTGATTACATTTTTTAATTTGTTATTTGAATAAAATAATAAAGAAAATAAAAAAAAGTATAAAAATGTAAAGAAGATTATAAGAAATTTCATCGACTTTTTTTATATATTTAAATCTTTTATTTCCTTATCTTCATAATGTTTATACCTCATGAACAAAATTAGAAAAAGATATTCTATACATTTTGAGAAATAAAAATAAATAAATACAATATATATATATTTAAATAAAAAAGATATATATAACAAGATAAATAAAATAAATAAATAAAATAAATAAAATAAATATCTAATTAATAAAATTGTTTTATTCCTTCCTCCTTATATCCGTCCAGGATTAAATGTTATATAAATCGTGTGCGAGAGAGCAATATACTTACAGATTTTTTCAATATGTATCACAAGCATAAATTAAATAAAGATAGGAAACGTTACAGTTACATAGCAAATTTTATCTACTAATTAATTTTATAACAAACGCGCTAATGATTATTAATTGTATATTGTAACTTATTTTTATATTGCACCGATTTTATCCTAATTTTTTATAGCTCATCCATCCATATTGATTAATAACTTGACTTTACATCAGTTAAAGCAAAGTTATAGTAAAATGATGTGAGATCAAAAGATATTTCGCGGATGTTTTATCGCGGATAATTTTTTATATAGATTGTCTTAAAGCTGATTAGTTTTACATTAATTGTATTTACATTAATTGCAAATATTTTATTTTAAAAAATATATATTATATATAAAATATAATTTTGATACGAACAATGTGCACGAGATGTATATAATGTAATAACAAGATTAAAATATCGATATAAAATTTTTTATAAAGACGTATACACAATATGAGAACATGAAACATTTATAATTTGAGCATTCTTATATTGACTGTGCAAGAAATTCATTATGTCTTTTGAATCTCTCATCATTCATTATGATTGTTTCATTTAATAAACTTTTGAGATGTAACAACAACTACGGGTAACAGGCAAAAATACGGGTTTTGCGCGGATAAATACAAATATAAATACGCATTTTAGATTTGCGCTTGCAAAATTTGTTCGTTTTCTAAACATTTATAATTTTATATTAATATCATACAATTCGATTCTGAACATTCGCGAGGCAAGATAAAATTTTCTGATTCAGAGCAATTTATTTACTATATAACACCTATTTTTTGTTTCAAATTTCCGTGGATAATTTTAAATAAAAAAAATTATAAGAAAGACATTTTTTAAATTAATATTTTAATAAACACTCGTGTATCTTTTGTGACTTGGGGGAGCGCGCGTCTAATATGCGATTTAACTTATAACCGTAAAACAAAGTAAAATCTTTACGTTTATTTGCCGATAATAATAATAATCAGCCGGCAATAGAAAGAATTTCCTGGTTAAAGATCGAATACCAGAATAGATATGGCCAGAAGCGAAAGGTAAGTCCAAACTGGCCAGAAGAATAAACGTTAGCTGCGCAAGATTTCTGGTCAGAAGCGGCAAAAGGTAAGTCCATACTTGGGCTAGAATGTGTAAAAACATAAGGTATAGTATATGAGATATATATTTCCTCGCATTTTTTATTTCACCTGCGATAGCACGTAAGATCGTTTCCACTCTTAAAAAAAAAGAGGGAAGAGAAAGTTTTCACAAATATGAATTTTATATATAACAGGATTTCTCTCTCTTTTCCTGTTTGATTTTTCTTTGTTTGATTCATATGTCAATATTCGAAAGTCTTAAAGTGTATTGTTGCCGCTTTTTCGCGACTCCGATTGATTTTTATTGTGTCTCATGCTTCGTAGTGTTAAGAACTATTTGACATCGCGAAAATTATTTTGATAGTTTTGAAGTCAATTAGTAGAGATATTAATAATAGTAGAGATATTAAAGAAGAGGAATTTTTAGGAGCAAACTTCGATGAATATGGCAAACAGTAATATTCTTTTTAAATATAAAAAAATATGTTGCACATTAATATTTATACTTAGGTAGTAAATGTGTGCTATCTATAAGTAGTGTATTTATCGAAAAAAATTTGTTGTACACAAATTTGTTGTTCAGATATAATTTTGTTCCTATGCTGCAAATCTATTTATATTCTGTTATGTTAATGCCATATAAACAAATTTTCAACTTTATATTTTTTGTTTAATTCAATTTATTCTTATTTGCGACTTAATTTTCAATCATGAAAATCGGTAATTTGTCAATATTTATAATATGCAACAGTATTTTTTTACACAATGCCCAATTTCTTTTTATAGCTTTGTAATTGGTAATAGTAGGAAACGTTTAATTAATATAACATTTTTTGTATAACAAATTTTTAGAAAAATATAAATTACAATTAGATTAAATAATGCTTATGTAGCGACATAATTTTAATAGTATGAATTAAAATTATTTAGGGTCATAATTTTAATTCTATAAATTAAAATTACGTACGGACATAATTTTAATTCTGAGTTAAAATACGTACGGACATAATTTTAATTCACGTAACTATATTATATATATATACATATATCTTTCTCTCTCTGCTTAAATCAATCTATCTATCTATCTATCTATCTATCAACAAAATTATATTTGAACAACAAATTTGTGTACAAACAATTTTTTTTGATAAATACACTACTTATAGATAGCATAAATTTACTTCCTAAGTATATATATTAATGTGCAACACATTTCTTTTTATATAAAAAAAAATATTATTTACTATATTCTTCGAAGTATGCACTCCTAAAAATTCCTCTTCTTTAATATCTTTACTATTATTAATATCTCTAATTGACTTCAAAACTGTCAAAATAACTTTCGCGATGTCAAATAGGCCTTAACACTACGAAGCATGCGATACAATAAAAACCAATCAGAGCGGAAAAGAGACAACAATTCACTTCGAGATTTTCGAGTATCGACATAACTGTCTTTTTTAAAGAGGGACCTATTAACGTTCAGTATTATTTTTATAGTATAATCTCACACATGGTGATATTCAATTTTCTTTCGGTTTAATAATGTATAGTAATAAGTATTTTAAAATAACGAAGTCGCGCAACCTCTCTTCTCTCTAGTCTGTAAATGACCTTTTGCATTATACGCAGCTGCTGGATCTAATTTTACAAACATATGTTATCACGTATAAACAGAGGTGAAGTATATTCACTATATTATTAGCATAGTCATTAAAGTATCTATCTGCGTAATATCATTTTTCACTAAACTTCTTAAGCGGCCTTTCGTAACTTATTGTTAAATTAAAATCAATTTCAAAGTATCTCTCAAATAAGGAAGAGAGAGAGAGAAAGAGGGCATGTGCATACATCGAAAGAGCTCAAGTTTCGGCTGGCGATAAAAATGTTTTTGTGTTGCAACGTGCCTGTACTCTTATCGTTTTCCGAGTTATCTAAAGCTAGAGTCGTGTAAGCGCGAGACATAATTACAAAATAATAATCTCAAATTAAAATTCGTGTCGTTCACTCGGCCGTTGATAATGAATACATTCCTACAAAACGCTATCGAATTAAATAATGGCCTTCGTTTTTCACTGTTGCTTGAATTATATTCCGCATTTGTTACGAAGCGCATAAATTTTATCGTGCAAACGAGTAATTGTAAAATAACGAAAAAAAAAAAAAAAAACAAAGAATCAGAGTCCAGTATAAATCCGCGATACTGCAGTTGACATATTCGCCGAGCGTACATAACACATTCATACGCAGAATGGGATATGTAGCATCTCGACGCAGTGGTGGTCAATTTCTTGATCAATATCATGGAAAATCAAGAGTGATTATATAGGTAACGAGAGATTTCATAATAAAATTTAAAAAAACGTCAATTTTAATAAAACTTGTATCGAAAAAGCAATATACACAGTACATTGATAATTAAAACCAGATTGATGAAGTAGTGAAATTAAAATAAATAATACGTATACAATACAAACTTTTCAAAAATTTTCATAACCGTATTTCGAATCGCGGCGATAGAATTATTGCATTCGATCAAATGAAATCGTACAACAAGAGACAAACATATTCCGCGCTATGTATTTTTCGATAACATGCAAGTACGAATATCAAAAGTTTGCATCTATTTATCCACATCGCACATTTCTTCTTTTAAAAGCTAACCATGCAAGGTAAAATGTAAACCAAACATTTTTGCGATACAATCGTAACAATGTCAATGTAAATTCAATGCGCCGGACAGAGACGAACAAATACAATTAGAGATAATAATAAATCGTTATCGGGGACGAAACGTGTTTTTCACAAAACTGAAAAAATAAACGCGTTGACAGCGAGAGGGAGAGAGAGAGAGGGGGAGGGGGAGGGGGAGGGAGGGAGGGAGGGAGAGGGAGAGGGAGAGGGAGAGAGAGAGAGAGAGAGAGAGAGAGAGAGAGAGAGAGAGAGAGAGAGAGAGAATCGATAGAATTAATCTGAATCAACAGCAAGTAATGTGCGTTATTGAGAGCCGCTGGGAAGCATAAATCACTGTTAGATTAAACCCTGGAGCACGCAGTAGTAGATGGGCCAATGGTATGCTTTCAGGAAATATAGGGTGACCCAAAAGTTCCGATCCATATTTCATCGACCACGTGCAGTCACTGCTCGCAGATGTCAAGCTCGAAGTGAATATCTATTACTTTTTATTAACACGTGACAGAATTTTATTTCTCTAATTTCAAAGTAGCATAATTTTTAATTGTTTATCATATATATACATATATCCATATTTAAAGAAATATATTTTTATAAATAACTACTAGCTAAGTAATTTCTGATTGATTATACATCAGACACTTAACGATTGATTATTCGATACAATTATGTTAATTTTGTGTTTGTATCAAACACAATAAAGAAAAACATCTCCACAATTATATTAATTATTACACTGCTTTAGGATATAAAATTATATTTATTCTGAAATCTGCGCGAGCTATTCGAAAGATAATTCTCGAAAGCAGAGTTCATCGAATCAACGCAAAAATTGTAGACTAATGATTGATTGTTCCTTAATTCGCACCGATACTGATTTTTAATTTCTCGCGCGCGTGAAATTGTATACTGAAGACTGCAAAATTACTGCTAAACGAGGCAATTAAACCAAGCCAGCAATTAGAGCGCGTATAATGGAGACTTCTCGTCTCGTCGTAGCAAAAGTCGAACCTTAATTCTAGAGCGATAAACGAGTTTTTGTACGATTCGACTATTTTGTGAATAAAAATAGAACTATCTTGGTATATCGCGCACGAGCTCCAGCTAAAAGCAATTTGATTATGCTCGATGGTTTACACACGGTGCTTCTGGATCGATGCAGCCTCGTGGCTCCCTCCTCCTCTGTTTCTCTCTCTCTCTCTCTCTCTCTCTCAACACACACACACACACACACACACACACACACACACACACACACACACTCTCTCTCTCTCTCTCTCTCATCGCTCTGTCCCTTCCGTTCCTCTCTTTTGCACCATTTGGCCTTTCGCCTTTTTCGTCCCGTTGCATATTATATATAACTCCAAGTATTGCCGTGTAGTATGCAAATATTGCGTACGGGCGTGTACAAAAATATTTGATCATATATATTTTTTATTTTAATCTAAATTTATATGTGACGCCATTTTCCCAACATATAGATAATACGATAACTCTGGTGATCCAATAAATGTTAAACAAACACCGGTTTTGCTACTAGCGATATAGCACACCAAGAAGGCGACGCTAAGAAAATCGTTCTTTCATGAGACGTGCATTTCAACACGCTATGTATACGCAATCTCTGTCACTATATTGTGTAATACAGAGGATTAACGAAGTAACTGGATATGTATTTCATTAAACCGTAGGAGAAACGCTGGACGATTAAACATAATTGATTGCAGTCCTTCGCCGTGTCCTTAATCCAACGCCGAGCTTTATCGATTATTTCGTGTGTATACGTCGCGCCACAAAGACCAGTTTATAAATACGCCATCAAATTATTAAAATTACTCAGACATTTGCTAACAAATCCTCGGAACGATCGGATCGCGCACTCGAAATTAATTAAATTAATATTCATCCTAATATATTATATAGGTATTTGCTAATATAAAACGCGGACGAGAAATATCGCGATCGGAATGAAACCAAATATATCCGTTACTGTCATCAAATTTTGCATCTCTTTCCACGGACTGTAATTAAACACATATGATGCATTTCATTAATTAATAATAAAACGGTAGTGTACACATATTCATTTAACAAAATTGAACGAAATTGCACATATCCATATAAATTTTATTCAATCTCTCTACTCCTAGATGGAGTATTCAACAGCGTGACGTTCGTTTCTTCCTGTGAAAGTCTTGCTTGCTACAATAACAGAGGGATCGAGCGCGGTTGCTTCTTTAATTCAATAACCTCGTGAAACTGATACGAAACGTCCACACTGGAAATTGCAGCAGCGAGCTCAGCAATCGATACTCGCGTAGAATTTCAGATTAAAACCGACAGTAAATTTTTTCTTTATATTCCATCAATTAATTTGAAACATGTTTCTCCCAGAAAAATTATATATAAAATTTACGTTCTTGGAAAAAATGGAAAAACGGAATATGAAATATCTGTATTACAGTAAATTATACATATATGTCTATACATGTGTGTGTGTGTGTGTTTGTTTGTTACTCTAATATTACCATAAAAAAATTATATGACGCAGAGATATCAAGATTTAATCATTTATATCGTGCATTTATGCAAATGTACCTCTCTGAATATAGATTGTTATTAACGATCCATGAGGACAGTGGATTCGCGGCATTAGTTATTCAGGCGTAAATAAAAGACGACTTTAGTGAGAGGATTTCATTTGAAAATAAATTTAGACGAATACCTTTGAATTGGCATTCGGGCGAAATGTCTGACTATATCAAATGCAAACGAGTATATTCAACTGCGCGCAGCGATTGTCATCCTTTCGTTCCTCTCTTCTTCGCCGTAGATGTCGTAGGACTTGTCTAAAGACGGATGAATTATCGTACTAACGTTTTAATTATCTATATCAAAATATATTTTAATGCTAGAACACATTTATCCCAGCAAGTACACAAATAAATTCGAAAGATCGAATAATTCTTTTAATTTTTAATTTAATTTATTTAATTTATTATAATTATTAAATTATTATTTTAATATTTAATTAATTTATATTTAATTAATTTATTTTTGTTTAAATTAAATTTATTTTAAATTTTAAATAAATCTTAGATCAATTACAACTTAAACTTGAAAAGATTAAAAATAAATTAAAGATAAAATATGTGTGTATGGGTGGGTGGAATACAAAAATTGCACAAGATTAGAAAAGGAATATGCTTGATGAAAAAAAGTGTCTATAAAAAATTGCTATCTACAATACTTGTTTATATATATGTATATATGCGTTCCCTATTTCTTAATATGATCGTTTTCGTTTCCAAAATGTAACAAAATTTATGCATTCTCGAAATACGCATTCCGTGCAACATTATCGGCATGGTTATTGGCGAGACTGTGAAACGATATATGTAAACGCGAAGGCCTTGTCCGCAGCCGGATGAGAGAGACGGACGAGCATGTTGCGGTCGATGCACGTATTTATCGATGCACGCGTGTTGGTGCTCACGCAAGGTCAAGATGATTGGTGCATCCGATTGATCATATTCTTTTATAGCTGTCGTTACCGTCACATCGTGAAACATCGCTTTAAGTATGAGTCTATGCGCGATAATTCGCGCGACGTCCTTAAATGCGACTTTCATGTTTATTTCCAGCGCATTTCGAGAAACGCGCCGAGCGTTTATCGAAGCTCTACGAAGGGTTAATATAAACCGGTACGTATTTTATCGGGTATAGTTGTATACCGAGTTGTTTCGCTGATCGCGAAATCCATCTCGCTCGGTAATCCCGACATTGTAAGGCCATTCCAGAACAGGTTTCGGCGAGACGCGCGTGTTCTCTATTTTCTTTTTCGCGAAGATACCAAGAATATTTTAATAAACGATATTGTATGACAGGGTATGATGTGAAAAGAATCAAAGGCACCACAAGAATGAATGAAATCTTGCCAGGTATAAAATGACCGCGTCTGAAAATAGTGCTTCTCATTTTTCGATCCAAAAATAAAAAATTAGAAAATATAACGCGTCATGTAAAATCAATATTAAAAAAAAAAAAAAAAAAAAAAATCCACCGCAACACACATTTAATAAATTATCATTAAATAGAGAATTATGTAAATTATGCAAGGAGCATATGTGCAAGAGATATCTTACCTACGACAGTTGAATTATCTTAACAACGAGCCATTTCATGAATATTTATGGAAGTGTGCGAAAGTGTTACGGGAACGTAGAGTATCTCGCATGTTCCAATCTCCGCGCATGAAATTATTATTTGTTTAATAGTACTAGAAATTACAATCGTAATAAAAGTACAGAATATACAGCGCGTTTAAGTAGCGTGTATAAGTATTATACCTGATTGCTACGGAAAAGAAGAAAAATAAAAGACAAAGGACTGACGAAAAAGAAAATACTTTCGAGGATATAATTATGCGGCTTATTTAAAATAAAAAATCTTGCCCCGGCCGAAACAATACCCGCCATTACCGTAACTCGTACCCTTTTCACCCGCGTATAAGCGTGATAATCATCCTATTGTGAGCAATGCCGGAAACGGCGTAATGCCAGGATGTCTCGTCTCGATCTTCGAGGCAATTAAAAATGGTTCAGCGGCCATGACGTTGCGCGGAAAAGCGCAAGAAACCGCGTGAGAACCACTTTGTTTCCCGCTTTAGATTCTGCGAATCGGCACGGCTCGATCACTAATTGCTAATGGAAGTTCCGCTAATGAACCGATGATAAGACAATACAATTTTTACTCGCGTCGGCGATTTGTTTTTCTATAAGCTCTATCTATGTAATGTGAATTCATGGGACTACTTATGAAATTTCTTTCAACATACCTATTATAAACTTATTTTTTTACAATATGTTCAATTAAAAATTAGAATAGTAAATTACAAATTTTTATACAAATTTAATGCAAATGCTAAAGAATAATGGAAACGTTACACACACCCATACACATATACATATATGTATATATATATATATATATATATATATATATTAATTAGAGCTCTAGTTGGACACTCTTGTAGATAAGTGTGTGATTAGAATGTTTCGAAGATATAGACACAATCTCATAACGAAGCTTTGGCGACCGTATATAACCGGCGAATACGTTCTGCTAGACGCCAATTAGGAGGCGGTTAATGAGCGTGGGAATTAATGAGGCTAATGCTCAATCGGAATATCGGAGTAACGTGCTTCAAGCACAAGATGAGAGAAGTTCTTGTAGCGGCGATAGTGACCGGACCTTTATGTTCACCACCAAGCTAAAAGCTATTCTATAAGTCTCAAACATAATAGATTACATGCATAACGCAGTCATGCAACATCGGCGCGGTTGCTATTCCTGCGGTATGACTCGCCTCCAGCGGTTCTCTACTCGACGAATAATTTAATTTAAACGAATGATTTGAATCGTTTAAATTGAAAAAATACAATATTGAAAGAGAAAAAAATTGTAAAACAATATTGCGTTTATTTATTTAATTTATTTACTCATCTAAGATCTATTATTTATTATTTATATATTATTTATTTCTTTGGTTTATAATTTAGTTAATAGATATTCTGTTTTTTTAAGGTAATCTTCAATATTATTTAAATAGTCTCTGAGGTTATTTTAAATGTTTAATTAATTACAAAGTCATTCTTGATTCAGATATGGTCAGCAGATGTTTAGCTGTTAGTGTGGCGTTGCTACAAATATAATAGTTTAGTGAGAGAAAAGTTGTCGAAAAGATGTCGATGTATAAAATAGTATTATATTTTAATGATAATTTAAATTTTATTGACTTCCAACATGACTGTGAGATAAATAAAAAATACATATGAGTGATTAAGTGTGCCACAAGTGTTTAGCTTATAATTTTTAATATTTAAATTTCTATATGTCGGCATCACACACAATTTTACATTTTTTTCGAATAAAATATAAACAATTACGGATTCGGAATTTGAGACAATTCGATATTCCTGTATGTATTTATTATTGATTTCAAAAATATTTATTTCCTCCATTTCACGTGTTATATCTATATATAAGAATTTGAATCATATGTAGGAAAGTTTTATTGCTAATAACGTGTCAACCGCAAGAAACGAAAAAGAAAATATTTTATTCCAATAGCGGAGGAGGAGAGAGAGAGAGAGAGAGAAATCGCGCGTACACGTCAGTTCTTTATAGCGATGTAAAAGTAATAAGCAAATTCTAGTCTGACTCGTGTCCCTTTTACCCTCAGTCATTTCACCCACCCTTTGAGCACACCTTGGACAATTCCTGTGCCGCCACAATCCCCTTATGCCGTACAAAGCATGGCAAAAAGGGTCGCAAATTCACATTAAAGTCGCTGTCGTGACTCCTTCTTGTCTTCCTCACATTTTCCAAGTACTTTCATGGAACCAAGAACACTGACAGAACAAAATATGTACATCCGCAACCGTGATGAGTTGTTACATAAACTTGTTTCCGAATTATATAAATATAAATATATATACAATGTGTGTGTGTATCTGTGTGTGTATATACATATTGTATATATCTGGAATTTAATTTCAATATTTCCGAGACGCTTGTATTGCCATAATTGTACAAATGCGCGTTTATTATATGTAAAAGCAATGGAGGAGCTATTTGCAATAGAATTACGGATAGCTTTCAAGCTCTCAAGTGCAATCGGAAATTGCAGAATCATGGTTTGAAATTACGTTGACTGTTGAAAAGATAACGAGTTATATGCATCGTCTCCGATTCTCGTGATAAGAAGAGAGAAGATTAGCGTTAAGTTAATACGTACCGTTAAATTATTATCATCGTCCTTATCTTAATCGTCGCTTTGTTATTTCGGAAGTGCGGACATACAGATACACACGTATGGCAATTATAAAAGAAATCCAGACGACACATTCTGATAACAACATTCTGGAGGGTTACAGTCAAAATATATAACAACAGAGATACGATAGGTGGGAAAAGGACTATATTAGTAAAAACGTTCTCCGGAAATATTCCGCGCTGTTTTATGCTATTTCAGAGACATAATTTTTCCAGGAAGATATTTTGATGAGATTCCACAGATTTCCTCTTCCTGCACGAGTTGATTCGCGTGCATTGAGAAAAGAGCGTACAGTCGAGCGTAAATTCGAGCCCAAATTAACGCGCCCGCGCTACGTTAAACGGCACGTTATGGCAATTGCTCATTACATTTTACGTGAAGCGCGCGCGCTCGATTGTTAGATCTATCCCATTATCAGTCAACGTACTGAGCTATCTCCGGGCGGTTGGAAGAAGGGCATCGGTAAAGCAGTTACCTGCCGGCCGGTATCATTTTTCAAACGCTCCCGAGTTATTCTTTCGCGACGTTGATTGATGACGGAGACGTGTTCGCATAAAAGATTCTACGGGGCTCCGCTGTGGAGCGATGAAAGGGAAGATCTAAAGGATCTTTACCCGGCTATAAATTGCTAATGTTTTATTGCCGTAATATTGCGCGACGAAGAGGGAGGGAAATAAAAATCGCGCCGAAGGAACTTTAAACTATTTCGATCCGATCGTGCCGATTAATATTCGCAAGGTCGAAGGTGATATGTATCGCGAAATTCGGACGAGCCAGACGAAGAGAAATCCGGTTATTATAGCTGTTGTTGCAATGCAAGTATATGACTCGTTAAAAGGATCGTTTAAGTTTAAAATAGCATCGAGTAGTAGTTGTAGTTGACACTAACGTACAAAACACTATTGAGCTAAATATGCGCATCTCTTCCTCTTCTAAAGCTTAACTCTAACAAATAGTTTGTCCAACGAGAGAAATCAAAGCGCACTGCAAACGAGTGTTTCATATTAATTGTGTTTCATATTAATTTGCATCAATACACAATAACTGACACTGAGTTGCTGTAATTGGACGTAATTATATCCATTTAAAATCAATATCAAAAACCAATTTGATTATAGTTTTCTTGAGAAAGACATTTATAAATAACATTTTCTATTCTCTAACACTACATATATACATATATATAGTATAAAATTAATAACTGAAATATAACTTCTTTCGTCTCTTTTTTGGAATAATATACAATATCAACTAATGCTACATTGACTGTATAATTAATATTGCATCACGATTAATAAATTTGTTAGCGTTATATTAATACTCTATTAATATTATTTCCGCCAATGATCACAGTTGCGAATATTATATAACTTGAGAGAATATTATAATTTTACTTTTAAAGAAAAATAAATATTATGCAGCTATCAGAAATATATATTATTTAACTTGAAAATTAATCCTTCAAAGTGAAAATTGAATATTGATATTATATTATTTCATTAAATATACATATCATTTAATATTATATGATGAAACACACACACACACACACATTTAGTTAATAAATATTTAACTATATATATTGTAGTCCAGTAAACAAGTTCTTGCGAATGCATAATTAAACCTAATATCCTTTGAAATAAACATCATTTTGCAATACATATACATTTGCATAATAAGAGAAAAAACAGGCATTTATAAATATTCTATTATTATATTATAATAATAATATGTAGACGTATACATGATTCGATCGAATCAATTAATTAATTAATTGTTAGATAATTGATTTCGCGCATTGTATCTAACGAAAACGCGATTAAACGCGTTATACTCATTGGTCTAAATTAGCTTAAGGCGGAACATTGCTTCGACATCGTTAATTACATTACAATATGTTATAATATTCCGTTGCAATCGAATACATTGAGCGGCTTTTCGTGCATTTATCATCAAGTTGTGAACTGACGAATATGAAGGATATTGATCGTTCTGCGCTGCTCGTAAATTTCAAAGTGTCCAATATCCTTTTGATCCTGCAAATGTTTTGTGCTAATATCAGGAGAAAATTCCGCCCTAAGCTAATTACTTAAAAACACTCACGCATTCAACTCGAATAATAAAAGCAACTCCATTGGTAATTTTCAAGACATTAACAGGGAATTTCCGAGATTCTCAATTTTCTACGATAAAATTGATAATCTATATTCAACGTATGCTTTCTCGATATTCCCAAAATAGACTAGTAAATCAAATTTTGGCATAACCGCTCGCGAATGCAGCTTTCATGCTAACTTTACAAAGATATGCGGAGCAATCTCAAAAAGTGAGTAAAACTGACGGGCAATGTCTGACAGCGTCGCGCAGATAAAATCTCACGAGAATCAGAAAGGCGAGGGAGGGAAATTTATTATATACATTGGCTTGGATCGGGGCGGTAGGGAGTTAGAGAGGATGGCGGAACAGGACCGCTCGATGCCGAGTTAGAAATTTGTTTGCGAGGCACCGAAGTGGCGAGCGTTATGAGACGCGCACCGACGTTGTGAGAAACTTCTAGACGAGCAATTTTCGATCGCATGAAGTAGTCAAGGTCTCTTTTCATCGGCGGCGAATTTCGGAACCGAAGATCTTCCGGAATTATTCCGGTCATATTAAATTCTTCAGCGAAGTAGGATTTTCGCGACCGCATTGTGAAGGATATTGTTAAAAATAATTCGCATATTTCGTACTTTATACGATACGTGCTATTAAAATGGAAATTTTTTTTTTTAACAGATGTGTGTATATATGATACTGTGAAAAATATTTATCAAGACATCATGTAATTTTGTAAAGATAAACCAGAATCAAAATAATGTGAAACGGTAATAAACTATGATACTTAATTGAACATAAAATGAATTTGCCCTTAGAATATCTCAGTGAAACTAGGTTATCCTAGTCTAGGTCGTTATTTACTGTTACGTACTAAGGAGGAAATTGCAAATTAATCAAATTGCTTAAGCAAATCAATCAAGTTACTCGCCGTCGCATTACAAAATTTCACGAAATATCGTTCCGTCGTATCTCTCTATACCTCGGATATAATTATGCTTGAAATATAATTTCCCCGTATAAGAAATAAGGGGCGAAGTATGCAAGGCCCTTGCTTCATACCGCAGGTAGCCGCATTTACATCTTTATACGCTGACGGGCATTAAAATTTGCGCATGTATGTCAGATGATTTTAGATACTCGACCGCGCACATTTTCGTAAAATTCGTCGGTTTTGTTCGCATAACCGTGGGCGTTTTAATATCTACAGCGTTCTTTATTCAATTATGCCTCCTAAATTCAACAATTTTCCACGGTGCTCAGCGCACGGATATTTAATGTAAGAGCGTAACTTGACTTGGAACATTGCCATGAAACTTATTCGAGAGAATCCTATCGAATCACGAGTATGACACGATGTTGCCAAAAGGGAAATACGCGCGCAGTTTACCGTGTACTTTAATTTTGCGATATTTAACTATTCTTTTTATATCAAAAGAGGCTTCTCGTGCGAACTAATTGCGGAATGTTTCGCATGAGCATCGCGCATTCAATTAGGTCATTGAGGTCAATCGAGGTCAGCGCTGTCACGGTTAGCTTGACATCTGTTGCTGTCAAAATATTCGCGGCCGGCACTTACTTACTCCGCGCCTTTGTGCGGAGAACGTTAATCTATGGAATCGTTCTGTGATGTAGCTCTGCTCCGGGTCGATAACACGCGAGGCGTTTCAAAGTCGGTTACACCAATCCCGGTTAAAACTAACCGTGAGTAACGCGAATCCGCTGTTCCTAATCTGTTTTATAGCTGGAGCTATATTCCCAGAGAGAAACGGCGGAATCGGCTAGCCGGAATTGGCTTATCCTCTCACGGGCAAATTTGTTGAAATAAGATTTAATTAGATTACCAATAAAATGATTAACATCGACGTACACAGTAATATCAATAAATCCGTATCAAACTGACATTTGAATTCGCGTAATTCGTGCAAGTTTGCTCAAAGGTAACTGCAATGACAGGCGATCAATTTCCAACGGTAATTTGAGAATTTCGGTCACAGCTACGACAAACGTCGCTTTTCGAGAGTTTCGGTTGTAACTGCAATCGCGCGAGGCGAGATGAAAAAAAGAATCGGCGCTGCCGCGGACGCGCTTACCGATTCCCCAAACGGTACAACAAAATTGGAAAATTGTATTGTATTTCAGAGCGACGCGTATGCATCGAGCGCGTTTACATGGACAAATATTTATATCGTGTCGGTACGGTTTTGTTTATAAATGACAGCTTTTCCGCATCCGCGCTACACGCACTTTAGAGCTGGAAAAGGTAGGAATTGAGGTTTTTGCGTTAAAAAAAAAATTGTACGTTCTGTATTTTATTTGCCGACAACAAAATATGAATAAATCAAACAACGTGCGTACAAGATTTTTATGTGATTTAAATTGATCATAATGTCTTGCTTCGCGCAGTGAATAACGGATTTTTCATTCTCACGCGAATGAATCATATTGAAACTGTCAGTATATTTAGAAATACTCGCAGAATATCAATTAAAACTTCATCTGTCCAATTAAGAGTTCGATATAAACGAGGCAATTTCATCTTTTCCTCGATATTGGTTTATTTCAAAATAGTTGAGAGTACACGCACGCAACATATAAGTACATGCGCGATGCAGCTGCATGTTATTACGAAATATTTCGTGATCCACCGTGGTTCTTAAAGTCGAGCAGACTCACGCGATTTCAAAGCAATATCGTTGCGCGCCCGCGAACTTGACGCCTTTTGAGCACTCCTCATTCCAAATTACAGAGATTAGCCGTTCAGATAATATGGGAACAAAGTCGGAGGTAATTCTGATATCGCGATGCGAGGCGCAGATTAATCATAAGGGACTCTGCCCTTCATCGTGTCTGACAAGCAGTGCAGAAGCAGCTTTGCCTTCAATCCCGAGAGAACTCACGCGTGCGCACTTGTATGGTCGATGCTCTTCCTTGCGATACTAACCGTAATAAAGATGATAATCAGATAGCATCATGGTAAAAGTAAATTAATGCGAACGATAAAAAAAAAATAAATTATGGTCTGTATAGATAACATACGAAAAGCTCTGTATCTCATATAATTTTAATTTATTAAAACTACTATTTGGTAAATTAATGAACTAATTAACTAACGAACTTTCGTTTCTAAGGGAGTAGCTATATAATAGCGTTCCTTCCAAGTAAATTTTATTGAAATCTGATGCAACATGCGATCAAGAGGAATATGAAATAAATAGCTCTTATGAATAGCTCGCAGTATCAAGCCTGCGAGCGAACAAAATGACCAAGATTATATTATAATTCTCGATAGAAATTATGTCAGATATTTTGTTTTATAAAGAAAACTTCTCATTTCTGCCAGAATATTAAATTTTGCAAAGATAATTAAAACGATAATTTCAAAAATATTAATCGCGTTTTATCAATTAAACGGAAAAAAGATTACCATGCTGCATTTGATTACAAAATGCACGATTGAATCTGACAGTCGTGGAATCGTCTATTGTAGATAATTGCGATTGGAATATCCGCTTGTGATTCTCTATTCGTAAGTGTCTCTGTTAACGAGATTTGAAACGCGGTTTTAGCTTGTCTCATATACACAGCTCTTCCGTGTCCGTCGTGATGGACCGTTAACGAGTATTGTTTGCGGACGACACATGTTGACAAATGGAACTCGGGACGATGGGAGACGTTAATATTGGCAGATGCAGAATTAGCGCTGATTTCACGAGACAATCTAGCCAAATGGTCATTAAAAAATTGTCACTGATCAATCGCAACTACTAGCAATTTTGTAACGCGTATTAAAAATCCTTGATACGTTTGATGAAATTTGTCCTATTGTTTTCGCATTTTTTTTGTTCTTACATTCGCTCAACTCATGCACGAGCCTTTGACTTAGTCATCGATGTTCGTTAGACATCTCTAATGAAAAGCTCGATGAAACCACGACGAGCGATCGCATTCCCCGAACGCTATAAAGTCCATCAGTTGATCCGAGATTAATTAATTAAGCGTTGCTAAATTCATGGTGATTGGGGACGTTATCGGAAAAGGAATGACGGGTCGATAAAATGCCAAGCTCGCTGTAATCACTCATTGGCACTCGACAGAGACGAAAGCGTTTTACGAGCGAATACGACGGTAAATATTAGAGGTGGAGTATTCTTAACGAGTTTATTCGCGAAAAAGCAACCGGATAGATCTAATTAAAATCAGGGTGGGACTCTATGAAAAGATCGTGGATTCCAATTTTCGACTCCTCCGACATTTGTCTGTGTATTCGGGTACTAATTAATAATTACGTAAGCGCGCGCACTTGAACATGGAAGGCAGGACTACTTAATGCGCGAACTATGATCGATAGTCTTTAACATTAAAGTGACTACGTTAGCCTAACCGGGCCGCCTGGCAAACGGAAATGATTTATGAGAAGCGTAAGAGACGGCATGTAAAATGCATTCAGCTCTACATAAATAGTGCAACAAAGTTCCAACGATATAACGAAGAAAAAAAGCCTTTAACGATGACCTTCGCGCCGTTTTATAAAAACGAGAAAGTAAAGCATACGCGCATACGGATGAATTCATATTTTTAATCGACTATTCAGTCTCGAGATAAGCATATGAAAACGTCGCATTTTATATCTCGCAGCTATCTTCTCGAGAAGTCTGAAAAATATTATTACTACAATTTTATTGCAATTGCTTCGATAAAACTTTATATAAATAAATATTTAATTGAGTAATGTATGTGTGAAGGGAAGGAAAATACATAAAATTGTATTTTATGCATATAATCCAAATAAAACATCTGATTTATGCGATACATGTCTTTGATATTCTTTTATTATTTTCATGCTTATCGTGACTCATAAGGGTAGAATATACGATCATATTTGTCGTACATCTCGCCGACCATTTTTTTAGGTAGTTTAGACACGTAGAGGAAAAATGGATGCAAATGAAACCGGATCGATGAAACTGAAAGCCATAACAAAACTTTTGCGAACGACTGTACAAGTCGGCAGCTGGCTTATCGCGCAGACTGTATCTTGAGTGAGTGAGTGAGTGAGAGAGAGAGAGAGAGAGAGAGAGAGAGAGAGAGAGAGAGAGAGAGAGAGAGAGAGAAATACAAATTATTAAAGTTTTAATAACCGGTACGCCGTTATGCTGGCAAAGACAATAACATTGTCTTTGATTACGCGAATAGAATCACCATTGATTCCTCCGATTTAACGAAATTTAACTTCATCGTCATATTTTTATAATAAAAAGTAGACACTTTCAATTTGTCGAATGCAGAAAGGAAAAATCAGCAGTCTCTTGTCGTAGAATTTCAAAATTCGAATTACGGGCGTAAGGCGAGCCGACTATTTATAATTTACGTTAATTATAGCCTTATACAAAGCCGGATGGCATAATTCGCTTTTTCTTTTTATTCTCGCAACGACGTCATGGCCTTTAAACTTTTCAACGCCGTCCACTGCGCGTTGTTTGCATTTAATTACATCGTGATTATATCAAAATTGTAATAATCTATATACACACGCGAGTGTAATTTAAATTAATTGATATTGCAATTTCAGTCGCTGGAAACTCCTACGAGCCAATAAATTTGACGATCAATAGATTTGTTTTCCTTCGCAAAAAAAACATTCTACATTGATTAAACCGATAAATAGCGAAACGTAATTACGAGAATGTGATCGTGTCGAAAAATCGGTCGAATGAGATACAAAAATGATTCTTGAAATTCAATGTTTTCCGTGAACTTTCCGAAATTCGATATGAACACACGCCTTTGAACGTGCATTGTAAATACAGTTATCGTATCTTATCGAGGCCGAGAGGCCTCATACGGACAAAGCCGTATCGTAACGCAGCATCTTTTCTCGCTGCATAATTATCTGATAGACCTCGCAGCGCGAGTGACATAAGAAAGGGTTAGCTGGCGGCGACACGATTTGACCCGAATCGAGGACTCTCCGTATGGTATAGTTAATGCCGGCCACAGATTTCGTGTGGAATTTTTCTAAGTCACTGTCGATTCTCATATATACGTGCGCTTGATCCTCCGGCTATAAATATTATCATCTCCGATATACCGCCTCTGCTGCAAGAAAAAGAAGAGAGGTTTCGACAGAATATCAGAGGAGGAGAATGACCATTTTCGCTAGACTTTTTTTCTTTGCTGAGAAAATCCGTGCTACATGTTCTATAAAATATTTTTCGTTATATATTATGGACTAGAAGCACTAAAATGAGATATTCTTTTTCGTACCACGAGAATTTCTTCGAAAGGCTCAGATATTTTCCGTCGTAGGTTTGAATATTCGACAAATTCTATTATAGAATTTTTCAGAAATAAGCTATAAAATCTATGTTTCGTTCTTGATTTGTCAGCGAAAAGAAAAGAATTATTATTTTTAACAGTTTCTACTTTATAGTATTTTAATAAAAAATTATGATTGTTATACTATTTTTCATCTGTAATTTCTTCTTACTTATTTCATCGTATTTGATATATTTATAGAGGCATTATTTAAATAAAATTTATTTTATAGCAATAATGAGATAATGTAATGAAATTTTCGATGGTGATCAATAGCAATTAAAGTCATTAGCAACGTTAATTTGAAATGCGGTCTTTAAAATATTTTTTTTTTACAACTTTCTTTGATTACAGTTTTTAACGTCCGTTTATTAACAAAGGCCACGTTTAGCAACACGCTCCATTAGCTGGAAAATATAAATTCGCGAAATGTATGTATACTGTCTCGCGATCTGTAAAATAACGCTTCGTTAAGAATGCCGCTTGAAAATGGTCGTTTCCAGTGGAGAAGAGGGAGCAAACAGCGCGTCCTCCTTTAAATTGAATGAGAAAGAGAGAGAGAGAGAGAGAAAGAAAATAAAAAAAGAGATACAAGCAAGATTTACAAGCGAGCCCGGGCTCTTTAATGCCGCACGGAGCGCTCTTTAAAGAGAAGTTCGATAGAAAGTTAAGCCCATCCAACAATGAAGACAAACTCCGCAGTAGACTTCAAATTACTCGCAAAACGAAGTTATTTGTACGATAAAGCGTTTTATGTTAAAGAAATATCGGCGAAGAGCACGCAACACGAAAATATAATATAATACTATGCGAGTGCTGTTATATTGCGTCAAATAAGTTGTATAAAGTCTATAAAGGATCCGACTTTCGATTTTTTGTTTTTTCTCGAGAAAGCTTCTCACTCGCTCATTCGATCTTCACGATGATCGTTTTTATCAACTTTTGCGATAAATAACAATTAAACGGCGGTTTAAAATTTACACGGGGAATATAAGGGGAAGGCAATAGTGTTTGCCAGCAAACTGGTAATTAGTAATAACATGCGCTGGATTACAGACTTAATTAATTAAATGCGTATCGACCGGCGGGAAGGCGGTTCGCAACGTGTAACGTGGTCTGCGCTCTTTCATGGAATAAAGGGAACAAGGAGGAAGAGGGGACAGTCAACCTGCTAGCTGCAGCGGTTCTCATTCGCTACGAATTGCATTTTTCCTCTCATTGTGCGTCTGGTTATATAAGCGCGATCAACATGGCCAATGAGTCATAAAATTTCGCGAGAAAGTCTCGGTGAATAAACAGTATTCAACAACGTTTCGCGAGCTTCCATTAGAGTCAATTATATCACGGCTGCGAACATTAGGTAAATGACACAACGAAAACTCGAATACATATTCTCTGTTGAAATTATTTCAAATTTTGCGAATGATGTTTCATGCTGAAAAAAAATCGCCATACCATACTCTCATCGCGACACGTTCATGCAATTAAATTTTTATGATTAATTACGCGATCGTTATATGTATCGTGTTTCCATAAATACTTTCATCCATGTAAGTGCGAACCCTCTTGTGTGCCGGCGTTGTATTAAGCCGTGTGGAATTTATAACGCGACGCCCATGGCTTCATTTAAAATAAACTAATACACGAGCGAATGGCTTTCTACGTAATATATATTCGTATTTTTCACATTAATTTATTAATCTGATTCAACATAAATTTTCCGTTTTTTTATTCTGTTTTCTTTTTATATAATTTTTTTAATATTTAAAATGTTTATTTTAAATTCTCTTTCAATGATTTGATAAAAAACGATAGTTTATTATAATTTTATATGAAGAATCGCGTATATGCTATTCGTGTTTGTTAAACATTCAACGGCAACGCATCAATATTCTTAAACAATGAAACAATGCTTAACGTGCTATCAGCAATCAACGACAATAAAATTAGCGATTTTCATAGTGAGTTAAGATTTCTGTATAATTATCGCCTACGTGTTTTCTCGCGTTCTTCACGAAGATAATAGTATCGATTACCAAGCAAAACGGCGACCTTAAAATCTTACTTCGTAAAAGCGGAGAAAGCGGAACGCGTTTATGCGGCACGTACTCGTTTTCATGAACTAAAAATATCTCCCGTGTGTATGTATTACATAAAGTATATAATTGTCTCGTCGTCATACTGTTAAATAAATACTACCGTCATGATCCAAAAATAAATGATCGAAGTCGTTCGCTAGACGTGGCATCACAGATGTGTACTTGAATTTAAAAAAATATATTTTTTTTTTTCAAATTGATATAAGAACATTTTACTCTGCTAATATTAGAAGTCCTTGTATCTCAAATGTCGCAGTTTTTAATTTTATGAAATGCTTTTATATAAATTAAGCATCTCATCTTCTCACAATCAAATATTATGTTAAAATTACATTATTTTTTTACAAATATAGATCAATGCAGCTTACGCAAAATTTTTGCGATTCAAGTTATAATAAATTTATGGAAACCTAAAAAAACAAATTGGAAACATAAAAATTGGAAAACTTTCGTACTTTCTGCAATCGAAATAAAATTACGAAAATAGCTTCTCAGTGAGAAAAACTTTTTTAAGAAAAAGTAAATTATTAAATTTTTTCAATTACATTATCTCCAAATATTTCTTTAAAAATTTTAATAAGGGGACAATGTTTTATTAAAATTTTAATAAATTTTAATAAAAATTTTAATATAAGGGGACAATGTTTTATATGAAACGATCTTGATAAATATAATATAATATATATATATATATATATATAATATAAATATAAAATATTATATATATATATATGTAATAAATATATAAATATATATTCAATACAGAGAGAATACGTTTCAAAATTACATGTTCACCGACTGTGAGCTTCTTGGATCTCCTTCTTATCGACGCTAGCACCGATGTAATAGCTAGCATATCTACGATATAACTCAGAAATATCGCATATACGTTATCGTCGACCGTGCCGACCTCGATATTAGTGCATGAATTAAGCGAAGACATAATTCGAGAAATTAGCGTGCTCAATTCTAACAGTGGACGTATTCTCAGCGGGTTTTAATCGATGCCTCTCTCCAATTATTATACTTACAACTTTCGTTCATGTGTATTTATTTATCAGATCATTATCAAAAAGCCCTTTATAACTCCATCATCCTATGTATATATTGATATAACCGAGCTGTCAATCACTATCTAGTATATAGGAGAAAATCTGACACCGGCCGCTAGTCCCGCATAGCAACTCTCTACTATCGAATATCAATAATGAAAATTCATAGAATTTTTCCACAGCATGTTTTTTTTCTTTCTTTATGAACGCTGGAAGGAAATAAATAATCTTAATATAACTTTTCTATTAATTTAAAAGCTTTTCTGTTAGTAGGTGTTTCATATTCAAATATAAATCTGAATGAATCTGTGCAAATTATCTATCAATATTTGATGTTAAACAAGATATAATTACGAAATGGAAAATCATGAGAGGCTCAGTATTATACAAATAGAAAGAATTTTAAATTATTTGTAAACTTTATTATTTGTATTATCAGAACTATTTTATTAATCAGTTTTTAATAATTATAAATCTATTTAAAATTTTTATTCTTATACATAATATGTATTATGTATTAAGACAAAAACATTTAGTTCATTATTGTTTAAAATCCCAATTCTGAATTTTGCTAATTTTTTATACTCCGCAATAAAAATTAAGTTACCAAATCTATCGAGGAATTCGACAAAATAATACGGTTTCTAGGCACTCTGTATTTCTTCCCAGGCAATTTTCCATTGACGTTCACCCTCGTGGATCCTTTCGCAGCTGCGGGCGTAAGGATCATTTCGAATCCGAAGAAGGTCGAATAAGCCGTGTAAAAGATTATGAGAAAGTATATACGTGGGGAAAGTGAACTATTGTCGAAGAAGATGAGAGGAGAGTTCGAGATTATATGTAGTGCTCTATTTCACCCTCTAACCCCTCTCTCTGTCTCTCTCACGTGACTCTATCACATTTGTTTATTCTCTCCCGCCACTTAACCTTTCCAATATTGATGGTCGGTCTGCAACGCGGTATTTCCGCCCTGCGGTGACATACAAGCGTAGTGTATGCAACAGCAATCGATAAACGTGAAATGTATCTGTTTGTGAGCCAAACGCGGGCGCGAATGTGATCGATAACCCCCTTTCTCTTTCTCTCGCATCACACTCGGAGACATCTACTCTCGAAAAAGGGATTATCGCTGGCGAGAATTTGCTTATTAAATTTCTTTATCGAGAGCTAATGATATATACTTTTTTGAGTTTTTGCGAAATAAAATTAGAAAATAGAATGTATTAGCCCGATCTCAATTCTTTTTTTTTTTTTTTTTCATTTATATACGAATATGATTGCATTCATTCTCGGGCAAAATAAATTTTTCATTTTCATATTTCTCATTTCTTGTATTTTTGTTCATTTTTTTTGTAACAATATTTCGTCTTTGAAATCTATTCTCAAATCGCTTGCATACATTTGCATTTGTGAGTCTCGACCTTCTCACCCAGACACAGAAAGCGACACGCGTTTCAGTTTCGACGTAACGCAGATTTCACTTCGTCGAGCTCGCTTGTCCGAGGTCATGTATATGAGGAGGTGTTACGGCGACTCGAATGAAAATGAGGTCGGATAGGACCCGAGCGCCATAAGAAGGTTAAACAGATCCGAAGCTCCCTATTGTATCCGCCTTTTTCAATGGTTATTATGCTCGGTGAATTGAATAAACGATTCCAGGAGAAGGGAACTTAGGTACATTCGAATCCGGAAAGTTTCAAATCTGTTCAATGACGAAGAAACGTTTCCCGTTAATACAAGTTTGCACTCAAACTTTCATTCTTCTTTTTATTATATCAAATATTATTTTACTTGACATTTATGTAAAATTTTCTCTCTGTGTTACATCTTTATAGTACATTATAGTGTAAAAAAATTATTGTCACGTAATTAAATTTTCTTATATTTTGACGTTAAACAGGATTAAAACTTTCCAATACATTAATTGTGTGTATGTAGTCAAGTATCATCTATGTTGCCTTCAGCACTTTTTGCGATCGCGACATCACCGCTAGTAATTGGAAAACATGAGTCACTAATAATATTCTCCGCATCAATAGTGCGTCATTATCGTTGATTGATCTCACGAATCGCTAGGTTAATTCTTGTTCATTAAAATGACGGAGTAAAGCTACAATTTTTTCGCTCAATTACATGAATTGCTGAAATAACCTGACTAAAATTAATCAATAAAGGGGAAATAATGAATAAATATTGCGCGATGACCAGGAAAATAATATATCTGCTTCTATATCGTATAATATATTGATTTAAAAGTTTGATAATTTAAAAGTTTGAAAATGTTTGATAATAATAAAAATACGTGTCGCACTGCGATTTCTCGAGTTTAACGGGCATCGGATACAATATCGTTGAATTCCGTCGTGCACTTATGTGCGTATGCACTAACATACATATACCAACAAGCAAAGCTCACTTATGCAAATGCGGCACTTTGAAGTCAAATGGAATTTCAATACCACTTTGAGATTTCTTATCATAGACGGATGTGAATTTGCGAGACAAGCGAGATCAAGACGAACGATTTGGATCAACGGCTAATGTAAATTTGTAATAATACAAAAGAATTATACAATCTCTTCTCTTATACGCGATACATAATATCGATACTTTGAAACGAGTACAATCATCATTTCGCAATTTGAAAGTAAAATGTTATCTATGTATATATTAGAAATATAGAATTTTTTTTTCGTGAAATGCATTGATTTTTCTCAGTACAAGAAATCTTGATCTCGTATTGTATATGATATATTATTACGTTATATCCCTCGTATTGTATGATATCATACGTATTCTTGCGACTGTATTAATTAATTAAAAGCAGTCTATAAGCGAATAAAAACAATGTACACACACACACACACACACACACGCATACATAACGCTTTTTATGGCAAATTGCATTAACATTTTTATCATTAATCAGAATTTTCTCTTATGATAATATCTTGTTAAACTTATTAACCGCTCTTGCCTGTATTCCTGCATTACATTTTGGCGGGCGATATCATATCCTATTACGGCATACCTTTGCGGGTAACGAGAAATTTATAATTTATCTCGGCGACTACTAAACAGTTTTAACGACGTATCTCGTTGCAAGGACAGCATTGTATTCCACCCACTCCACTTTGGTAATAACGAGTTCAGACGGCGAGTAGCAGTATTTTCCGGCTCGTTTGTGGAAGAGACCGCATCTATAGTCTGGCGAAAAATCTCGAGGGAGAATAAGTGTAAATTCTTCATTCTCGGATGATACGCTTTTTATATTCTCGTTGAATAATGTTGTCAGTAATAATAACTGATTAATCCAATATATTGCTATTAATTGTTATCGATAGAATAGACCAAATTGCATAGCACAATAGAAAAAAAAAAAAAAAAAACAAATTTAAATTGAAGAATAAATTTTCTGTGTAAAAACATTGGCTTTCGAAAAAATCGGTTATAAAAGAATTAAAGGAGAATTAATAGTGTGTTTTCTTCTATTTAAGCTTAGATAACCATTCATCTTTGAAATAAGCATTATAACAACGTTTATCAGAATATATTACTAGACAATAAAATACTTCCTCCTCTTTAAGAATAAGATTGTACTTTATATAATTATGCATTATATATACTTTTTCATATTCTCCTTTTTCTCTTCTAATATTTTAGATCACTTTCTTATTTTTCTGAAATGAATTATTTTACTAAAGATAGATTTTTAAGCGAATTAAATTGCTCTTTAATAAAAATGTCACAAAACATCTATCATTTTAACTTACAGAGCGATAAAATCTATCGAAATTTGAAAAACTTATTTATTATAGTAGATATTAAGCCAGCCAAAGAGATATATGGATATCGTGGGACAGATATATTGGATATCGAAGGGGAGAATATCCATTATATTATATTTCTATGCTAGCAAGAGTAGAGTGATTCGTTACGATCATCTCAACGACATTCACTGAGAATCCGGAAACTGAATGAGGATAATGGTGAGAGGAAAAATGAGCATTACAATGAGATGGATGTATCGATCGTTATACCTACTATCACACGCTCTCGACCATCCCGTCGCGTCGGCACATTGATCTCTACGTCTGACGTATAAAAATAATTGTCGAACTTAGCGAAAGTTCAATCTACGACTGCTGTTACGTTCGAATAGTTCCGCCAAAGCGATCGTAAAACCGCTCAATGCCCAATTCATGATTTCACATAGAAGAGCTTACGTAAGCGAACAGAGATGCAGGAAAAGTTTGTGAATTTTCCGAGCGACGAAAGTTTTCTCTTATAATATACAAACATTCATGTTAAAGAGAAAAAAGAAAGAGAGAATTAATTTTCTCATTTCAAAACATATGAACTTTGGTAATATTCGCAGATTTCTAATCTTGTTAATTGCAAAATTCGTTTATAGACGAAGCGCAATAGGCTTTTAATGGAAATCCGTATAAATAATAATAAGAGTGAATACATATTTCTAATAAGAAGCGTAATATCGTTTCCTCTCGAGAGCCAATTTACGAGACAGATCATCGATATTATTAATCGCCAATTTTCCCCGCCCACGGCATTCATCATTTCATTCCGAGAATTTTCTATCTCTCTTTGCCAGCGTTAATTATCTTAAGAATCTTATTGATTCCGCCGCAATTTGTTGCGCGCAGACGGAAGAGACAGAAGGTTCTCCGTTTTTTTTATTCAGAAAAAACTTGTATCTTACGTCGTGCGGGCTCAATTGTCGTTTTTTACATTAACGGATGAAGAAATCAGCGGCCAGGTATTCATAGGATGATCCGTAGTATTTCTAGTACTTCTGATCCGGTTGAAATGCGAAGTAGATATAAACGATCTAAAGAGAGGGAAAGGCGAGTACTTAAGGCTTATAAGGTTTATAATTCCTGCTCTTTCAGTAGTCCGTATCTCATGAAACTTTGCGTAAAATAAATTAATTTCCAAAATTTGTGTGTATATGTTTCAATAAAAATTTGTTACAATGACATACATACACACACGATACGACTTATACATTTATTTTTAACTTTAACATAAATTCAACAAATATCATAAAATTTCAAATGTTTAAAATTAGAAATTTTTTCAAAAATGCATAGAAAAATAATTGACCGTTCAACACACTGTATTTGTTTTATTTATTTAGCATCTATATTTGAATTGATCAAAATTAGTTTGCCACTTATACCTCATCTCCTCTTGCTGAAAAATTTATGATATTATTTTCCCGTTGATGGTACGCTCTTGAATGGCATTTGAAAGAATTCTACACATTGATTTCTCCACGTTGTGAGTTACGACGCGAAGATGCTTCCGTTCCCGCAATCCAACAGAAAATTTATGTGGGAAAGCGAGGAGTTACGGAAGTCTTGTAAATATTCTAAGAACTCGATTGAAGAAACTCACATGTTTCCGATCTTTTATGTATATATAAAATTTATATTTTTGCGAGTACACAAAAGGAAACATCGTATACAGTGAAAATTATATTCTGTCAATATATTTCGGAAAATCATAGTGAAATCATAATTCATGTTTTTAGAGTCTTGTCAAAAGTTCTTTTTTTTTTATATTCTAGAATCATTTATCCGATTTAATTATTCTAAAATCATCATATCGATTTAATTAAATTTAGTAAAAAAAAACTTTGAAATTTAAAAATAAAATGATATTAATGCAAGATTTTCTGCAATTTACTTTGGTATAGTGAAATATTCATTAAACAGCATGAAGTAATCTTTTTATACTAACTATAATTTGCCATGGGAAAGTAAATTCAGCTTCCGCCTCGTGTAAAGCGAACTCGCCGTCACGATTTCATATTCCGAGGAAGAAAAGTATTTTGCATAATTTATTTTACTGCAACTTCTTTCCACCTTGTCCCCATCCCTCGAACCACATCACCTCCTCTTAAAACTCGTCCGACTATCTCCGCGCACACAGAGCTCGAGACCTGAATTGAGTGTATAAGAATCAATAATCTTCTTGTCTCTCAAACAACATTACTGATTACTTTTTCGATATTGATATTCTGCCAATATTCGCCTTTATTTGCTTCGTATTTTTAAAGCACGTCGCTTAATTTACAATTTGTATAATTCACACACACACACAGACATATTCTCTTTCTTTCTCTCTCTCTCTCTCTCTCTCTTTTTCTTTTTTTCTCTGTGCAATTTATTTAAATATATAATTATATCTCTAGAGAGAGCAGAGCGCTGATTAAACTTCCTCATTGAATGCGAAAAGGTACAATACGAACTTTGATTCGCTGATGAAATTCTCATTAATTCCAAGCATCTGAATTTTATTCATTATCGGAATACCTGTCGCTTTAAAATCCGTTCTCGAATGCGATATAATCATTATCGATAGCCAGCGATGAATAATTTCTCGCCTAGCATTTGTTTCGGAATTAAATCTTTCCAAAATTGTTTGCCTATAGAGATTAAACACGACGATCGATCGCATCAAAGAGGCTCTCGAACATGGCGCCTATGAACACTTCCGCGCGTATTCTCTTGAATTCGTGTCCCGATGATAATGTCGTAATTACGCAAAATTACGCATCCTACGCGCATTGTCAACGACATTTATGCCGCACGAAATCAGGTTTGGCTTGAACGAGGCTTGGGACAGATTGGGGACTGTGCGGCCGCTAATTAACGTGAGATTAACGAAAGGTTATTAGTCACAATAGCAATAATTAATCCGAATGAGGTCCGGACGAACTGCATCGCAGATGCAGATGTGTAACAATGAGAGGGCAGCATTAGTCAAGAACTTTTAAATACGAGGACAATTTTGTTTTTCGAGGATAATCATTCAATAGAACACGAGAATAGTGTCAATAACGCTCTGCATTATTACGTAACTGCTCGTCATTACACAAACTGCGTAGAAACTTGATCCGAAATTAGGTTTGCGTTTGACGAGTTTAATTACGAAGAGTACATCTCTATTTCTCTCTCTCTCTCTCTCTCTCTCTCTTTCTCTCTGGCACGTGCCGCATATAGAGTCGCAGATTTTTCATTTAAATCCGTGAGGTATAAAATAATTAGTGAAATGGAATTAGAAATGGAGATTATATCTCTGAGTCGAGTTACTGGATTGATTCCAGCAGCCGACTATTCGCGATCATCGGAGAAACAATATCGCGCTGAGTGAGATATATACATATCTGGGTTTGAATTCGAAATTTCTCTCGGCGCGAATTCCTTCGGCTACACACTCAACGTAGATGACTCACAATCGGATCGCCGTTCGGGATTTATTCATTTTGCCATCGCATGACAGCGATAGTAATGGGCGTGAGAAAAACAACAAACTGCCACACACACAATGTGCAACGCGGTGGCGGTCGATGGCACGTGTATACGTGCGTGTTGTAAACTTGGCGCCTCATAAAAGCATGCAAATTGCAACGAGAAGTCGCGGTACGTGCACGGCTTAAGTGCGCGGGAGCTAGCGACGATGCATATAAAGTCATATAACGTTTTTTTTTTTTTTACCAACACATTTTATTTTTCGCATTTAACTAACTTTATCCGCGATCTGACAAAGACCCGTCATCGCCTTCTCACGCTCATCTGCGTAAGATACACGCTGTTGTAGGATTGCAATGCGCTCTTCAACGACTTCGCTTTCGCACGCGCTTTCAAACGTCACGCTTCGATCTGACTGTGATCGTTTTTATTGCATCATAGATCGATCGCATTGAAAGGTTAAAGTGAAACGGGACGCGATTTCTTATTAATTGATTACGTCAAAGTTATTTGGCATTTCGCTAATTGATAAAATGATTGCAACTACTTTATTAATTATTTAATCAGCTGGTTTCTTGAAAAACTTTTACTTCGATCAACGTGTTATAAATATAAAATCATTATTTGGGTCGATAAACTATAATTTCTACAGTCTCTGTAATTAAATTTATATCAAGAGGAGATAATCATTAATCTCTCATTTACATTGAAGCGCTAAATTGATGACACGATATAGCGATACGGCTAATATTATAAGCAATTCAAAGCAGCGATGTGAATGTTAAATTATTGATAACAATGAGAACTTCTTTAATTGATGGCTGATGATTTTTCTTATTCGTGTACACATTCTGTTTGAATAATTAAAACTGAGTGTGTATCAAAACGCAACGAAGTCAATTACGGCCGACACCTGCCGACACGGCCAGTTTATCCATCAGCCTTCAACGCTGTTCATTTTGTTTATTAACGCGAATAAATTTAAAAATCGCTTTAAACAGGACTATGATTACGGCGGGTCATAAAGAGGGTGGGGGGAGGGGAGGGGGGGGGAGTAACGATGGGACGGAGGGTGTCCGTGCTATTCTAGTACAGGTATGGTGTGTCCCCGTTTGAGGTCACGTTTGATATTCTAATTGACTTGCTTTGCATATAAAAGGACATTCGGCCGACGCGAAACGAACTTTAATTACGTTGCGAGTTGGCGTTTGCATCGTTAGATACCGTGCCGTAATATCAGGCGGAAAATAATCTTGAATAGTAGGAAAACTTTATGGAGCTCTCGGCGTTGTCTTTAATCCCGCCTTACTAGAGATAATCTTGAACTCTCTCTGAACGAGATAATATAAAATTATGAAAAGTTTGTTAGTTATGCTGTTCGACAGCGCAATATCGGCAAAATTTATCAATTTCGATTATCAGACAAGTCATAAAATATAAATTTTAGTTAATACCGCCAGTATGAAAAAGAAATAAGCGTAAATTACTTCATTCATGAAACATTCAGTTCGTGCTCTTAAAATTTTAGCGAAAAACTTTTAAAATTTATGAAAAAACTAAATTTATGAAAAAAAATAATATAGTTTAATCCGAGAGGTATAAAATGCAGTTTTATATATTAAAGCATCGCGTATATATATCGTAGTTTCTTTTATCCTATAAAACCCTGTATATTTTTCCTCGTCTAACGTTATAAAAATAAGTCTTACGCGAAGGGGATATTCCTCGTGGAAACGGCCATTGACTGCAATGTTACACAATTATCTGCACCTGTCGCGAGTGCTCCGGAGTAACCGAACGTTTGTATAAAACAGACCTCCGAATAAGAAAGCTTTGGTATACATATAAGTGTGATAACGGAAACACAACAGAGGATATATCGCTGCGCGACTTGTCTATAATTTTGTTTTACGCACCGTCCTGGAGAAATCATTCTGAAATTAAATTTGCAAATTGTTTTACCGTCTTTTCCGCATTTCTCGAAGATCGCGCATTTCCTTTATCGTTCCACTCGCATATTACACGTGCTGTATGAAATAAATAGAAGAGGAGGGAATAGATAGAGTATATCATTCGCATCAGTCTATCGCGGAAAATTATTTCGATTAGAGAATCGAGTTAATTTTAGCATAAACTTTTATCCAAACATCGCACGCGAAACTTGATGAGATAATTGAAGCCTAAGCACGCGATATAAATACGCATTCGGTATATGTTGCGCTTCTAATTATCTCTCTATTATTATCTATGTATCAAAACTCGAGATTTTGGAAATAAATATCTATCATGTTACATGTAGAGGAAAAAGAAATAGGATTAAGTGGAGTGTAAGCACAAAACGAGAGTGAAAACGGAAGTTCGGCAAAGTCGTATAAGCGCAGAACCGTAAAAAGGGAAGCTAGGAGATGAGAGGCATGCCAAAAGGGGGATGAGAGATTGTGATAAGAAAATGGAGAAATCCATCTCGACGTGAAAAGCTTGTAAAAGGACGCGACATTCAATTGGACTCAAATACCATCTTCCATATAAATGCTCAGCTTCTTAAGGTTCCTTTATTACTTTCTGCTAGTGAATGACTCATGACACCAATGCGTCATGAGCGTTTCAATTTTAAAGTATCTATGCTATTAAATATTGTGTATGTGTAAAGACTTACTAGGATAAAAAAGTAATGCAAAGTTATCATGTATCTAGGTATATGTGTTGCATAAATATTAAAAGTGCTCGACCTGTTATTTCTAATAATTCATATTTATGTAGCATTAACAAAAGCGTTTAATGAGGGCATTACTTATTTAAACTTTAAGAAAAATATAGTTTATCAATTCAGACCATTCTTTAAAATATTATGAATTTTTAAACTAAACGACGAAAATAACCTTCCATATATATAATATATGATATTCACTATTATTACTCTATCATGATTTTTTGACACACTTTTCGATTTTCTCCGCGACACTTTCCTACTTACGACATGAGCATAATAGATGGCGAATGAAAAACGGGATAAAAAACTTTGCCGACCCGAGAAGATATTCTATGATCACCGTCGCGAGAGAGAAACGAGTATAAAAAAAAAAAAAAAAAAAAAAAATATCGTGTGGAGAGAGAATGACGAATAAAATGGACAAACAAACGGGCAACTAGCGGAGCGCGAGCGTGCACATGTACCAAATTGAATCTCGGGATGTATTCCGTAAATAAATAAAAGCCCCTCGAGTGGCAACAAAGCTATGACGAGCGGCGGGGGTGAAAGAGCGGGGAGGATTTACAGGGTCGTTACATGGTTTGCTCGTGTGCGTGCGTGCGTGCGTGCGTGCGTGAGCGCGTACGCGTGCACACACGCGCGTAGTATTTATATCTCCTTCGTTGTATGAATGGCGATCGCAAGAATGTGCGAGCGCACATACGTACATACGCAACATATGAATAACCCGGTGCGTAAAATCCCGATTACACGAGGCGGAAAAGATCATTTTGCTTGCGTTTCCTAACGCGAAAAAAAATTGAGAGAGGCGTAATGCTCCCTCGTGACACGGAATTGCATGATTATCGCCATGCTATTGAAACATCCGCAGTGTTTTCGCATCCGAATTAGTTCCAAATTCGAGATTTTTACGCGACTAGCGGAATGTGCGCTAAATCTTCTTACGCACAATTGCAGAATAATTACGGATTAATATCTCTCGCGAGAGATACAATTGATAATCCTCGTGTAATCCAAACGTGTACAGTCAATTGCCGTGGTCGAGTGAAAAGATTCTCTTTCCGAAGTCTGTGATTAAATTAAACGAATGACATCTTAGCAGATTGTTTCTCTTATTCCTTAACTTTAACGCGCGGCTTTGTAATAAAGGTTTGCGGAAACCATAGAGTAAGTGAGAAACGATTCCGCGAAGTTTCAATCGAATACTTCAGAAAGATAGTTTAATACTTTTTCGTTTCTTTTTCTCTTACAACTCCATTTCTCTCAGATTTACGTTAAATGGGATTTAAATTATATGAAATAACGCGTGCAGAAAAAATGGGCAAAAATTGCTAAAAGGTTTAAAAATAAGAGAGATCATGTGAAGAAACATATTGGAACACTTCCGACATACAATAGTAAGAAGAAATTTATGAAATCCGATTGTGAGGATTGAATAGCAAGAAGAGTAAAATTTATGATGCTCTCACTGAGAATTGGAAAGGATCAATATTAGTCCATTAATTACCTAGAAGAAAAAAATTGATCGATATCACACGGGTAAAAGTAATTTCTACAGAATCCGAAAGAAACATTCCATGTACACATCTTGAATCCTAATATCTGTATTTGCTCACTCATGTTATAATATAAAATAAAATGTGAATCTTCCAACTTAACGGAATACGACGTATAAACGCGGGTAACGACGCTTATTATTGTATGAAATTCAATTACTTCGTGTGTGCGTACGATGAGAAAACGGAAAACTTGTCCGTTGGCTGTGTCATTAACAGCGCCAGAGGATTAGCGGAATGTTCCTCATTATAACGGCGCGAACTCCGATTCAACTTGATTTCACCCTGTACAAAGTAGCGTCGAATGGAGGGCCAGAGGGCATTGTGGTTATACTCGCGTGTCTGCTCGTCCAGACTGTATAGGGGTTAAGAGGAGGGGGAGAAGCGGCATTTAGAGGATCGGAAGGGTTGATGAACGAACGCGAATGCAAGAGGTAACTCCGATCGACAGAACCGAGATTCCGACAAATCTGCGAGGACGCCGTTATCATTTCGCGTTGCTCTCGAAGATAAACCACGATATTTCAAAAGCATAGCAAATTTGACGCAAAACTCGACCTCGCCGATTTTCACACTTTGGAATCGAACGAGAGACGAATCGGAGAGACGAAATTACACGCGAGGCTGCACATTGACGCAACACTGATCGCAGATAATGCGTTTATTTTATGCGGCCAATTGCAACAAGCATTAATGGGCACATAACGCGCGTAACTCGCATAAATAATTTATGCGCTCGATATCCGTTCTCTCGCGCGCTAATATACATATTAATATGAAATTTATCAACAAATTTTAACTCGTGAATAATTTAACATTCAACCGCGCGCGTATCGATGACTGTTTAAAGTTTAATGCGGGCTACAATTGTGAATCGTATAAATCGATACGTCAAATGAAAATCTTCACCCGTCCTCTTCCCATTGCTTCACGCTCGACTTTCTTCTCTTTTTACGTCGCTCTTCAGCATAATGAAATACGCACGTTATGCGCACTTGTGTGTTTGTACGTAGCCCGAATAACGCGAGTGTTCCGATTTATCGAGGGTAAAATGCGATTGACAGAAACATGCACGCGGAGGGTGCGCAACAAGAAGAGGGTGCGCCTCTCCAATATTATGAAAGCAATATCACGAAGGCGCTACGAAATAATTTCTACTATCATAATTCGTCGTTTATTCATCGATTATGCCACGACGTTCGACGTCGCGTTTAATAAAATAAGATATATCCTAAAATATATCAAAGTAATCTAGATTTTTGTAAAATTATTTTATAGAGACCAGTTTATGTCAAATTATCGCTGTGCACACGTGGATAAGATTCAAAGCAGTATCGGAAAATCGAAAGGATTAAGTGAAAGTTTTCTTGGTAAACAGTTTTTCTTGTCAAATATTCATCGAGGTTTAAAGTACTCGGGACGGCAAAACGTTCCGGGAAAGACGATGATTCTTTCAAGATCACGCCCATTCTCTGAAAACACTCGCTTTTCGCGACGTTTCATACAAATTTTGCCGACTGATCGTGTTAGGGACAAATCGCTGCATAATAGCCGAAAGAAGTCGGTGGGAATATGGGTCTCACGAATGAAAAAGGAGCTAGAATCCGTGCTTTTGGGAACTCGATGGTCGCCAAGCGGGTTACTATAGCAACATGTTAGAGGAACCGATAAAATATTGTCCGCCGACGAAGACGAAGCGGAAGAAGCAGCAATGGCAAAAGCGATGGAAGGTAACGGCGATGTCAAAGCAGGAAAGACCGGGGTAAATCAAGGCGTCGAGGGATAGTAGTAGGGGAGTGCAAAAGAAAAGAGAATTACGTCAGGTATATTTATGTAGCTGCAAAATGCAAGTGCCGTCTGAACAAATTCCGGAAATCGAAACAAAAATCGGATATCTCATATCTCTCAGATATTTCTCAATTCGGAACAATGGTATTTTTATGTAATGGTATAGTCAATAAACTGTCATAATATATTAAAGCAAGTTTCTCTCTCCTAAGAAACAGAGAAACAATTTTGTCTCGAAGTGATTGGTGCTTTTTAAATGTTTCGAGAGTGTTATATATCAAGAGCGATATTAATTAATTTTTAAATATATTCAAAAGTGATTGATTCTTAGTCAATAGAAATTTAATTTTTTCTTCATTAATAGAATAGATAAAAACATATAATGTATCTTATGAATTCGCTGATAATGTAAAAAAAACATCGGATTAAGTAAAACCCCAAGTTGATAGATGGGACGAAATATTCATTCGGCATTATCAGTCATCATGGATAAATCAATTTGTATCGGTTGATTATTTAGATCAATGTGGGATATAACTGAAAGCTTTTACCACGCGGAGATAATGACAGATGGTGGCGAGAGAGCGCGCGAGGTAAACGTAACGCATAATAATATATATTCGATGATGTGTATGCAAATGTAGAATATATCTCGGGATAGAATATCGCCGCCGATATTCTATGCAAACGTTTTGGTTTACGATGGAAATTTAATATCAGAGCGATACACACAAAGCGCAGCGTGCTTCAATAATATCTCACGAATTCGTTTCTTCGCGCGGAATGCAAATTTGCGCGTAGCGCCATACGGATAACAGTTAAGCCGTTTTGTTAAGCTTGAGGCATTTTAACTAAATAAATCATGAATCATGGTGAAGCAAACAGCGAAATTGCAAACGCGAACGAAAAAAGGCGTAGTGCAAATAAAATTTTAATCCGACCGCACATTGAGTCTACATTGAATTGTGCTCATTACAACTTAAAATTCAATTTCATTATTCAATTTCTGATAGTAAGTGACTTGTATAAAGAGAAAGAGAGAGAGAGAATATATATTTTTACTAGTATATAAGTTAAAAACTCATTTAATAACTATTAGTAAATTATTATATCTTAGATTGAGATATCTATTTTAATTATAAAAGTGTAATTTTCAAAGTTTCTCTTTTAAATATTTATAAATGTGACAATCTACTTTTTCAAACTAGAGATATCGTTATTAAAAATTAAATTGCATAGCAATTTTAAACTATTTTATATATAGTCTTTTTCTCAAAAACATATAAAGCGTTATTATACGATGAAAATTTCGCGCACACGATATTTTCTCATACTGAAAGCCAAATAATATTGCACGATAAACAAGCCTATGGTCCATTGCGTTTATTAATTACATCAATGCATCGTCACAAAGCGACAAGTATTAATTATTGAGTTTGAGCATCGTGAATAATAAATTAAATGTGTATTACTAAAAGATGTAAAACAACATTATTATAAAATAACAAAAGCTTCCCTATATAATAATCAGTTAAAAAACATTATTTTGAACAACAGCCGTGTAATAACGGCTAATTAAGAGTAAAATGAAGCCGAAATATAATATATCGACCCGATAAAAGAAAGAGAGAGAAGAGAGAGAGAGAGAGAGAGAGAGAGAGAGAGAGAGAGAGAGAGAGAGAGAGAGAGAGAGAGAGAATCATGCGTTTAATTTGTATTTCTGGCTGGAAATAAATGTTATTGCGAATCTTTCTGTTCGTTCGATTTCAGAATTTTGTATATTTCTAAAATAAATATTTATTTATTTTATATAAATAATAATTTTAGAGATGTTAAAATTATTTTATATATATATGCGTAAATAATTACTATCATTTTTTAATTAAACAAGCAGTTATCTATAAAATTAAAAGAAAGGATTGGCACAAAATTCAGAAATGCCAAAGCGCAAATATCATGTACCTATGCATTTTGCTGTGCAAATGCTTCCTAATGCATGCGATAGATAGAACAGGGGAGACAAATCAAATGAACGAGCACTAGAGACATGGCAATGACCGGATACACTCGCCCCAACGTTTTCCGTCTTTTTCTTTCTGTCTACCACTCGCCTTTTCAATCGTATGCATTGGCATACTGGTTGTATATTTCAATAGCTCCGTCTTTCTCGCACACTTACGGTACTCTTCTCTTCCTCTCACCCTTTGAGATATGCACAAACACGCATGTGCATCACGGCGGCGCGAAATCGATGTATACGGGAGAAGGAAGAAGGAGAGAAAGAGCCGATGCCTATTATTTCGAGTTAATTGTCATTGTTAACGATAAATCGATAAAAATCGCAAAGAAACGTGAAAGGCCGAGATGGCACGAGATTTGCACAGAAATTATTCATGGTTCTCTTTCTTTATTTTATCACAGAGACGTACAAAACTTACGTAAAGAAAAGAGAGATTGTTACGTAACGGGAAAAGCAGAATTTATTTTGCAATTATTATTTTATATTTATTTATTCCATTGTGTTGATTTATTCTATTCGCGTGCGCGATACGAAGTAACCATTTCAGTTCAATATTTTCGTCGTTTGACGGCACGCAAACGGGTAAACTTTTATACAACGGATCAAAAATTCGGATACAATGGTCTCGCGTTAGTCACGTTGGACGACACCCATTCGAGACTAACGAAACGAGGCAACAACAACAACGAAACGCTCGTACAAAAATCTTTTTTCGCTGCCGCAGAGCCGACGATTTCCGCGCAGTCCGCTCTTTAAATTCATCGCTCATTCATACCCATTTTATTCGACGGAACGAATCCGGGGCCCCCGCCGGCAGCTGGCGTGCTTCCAATTCACTCCCTTATGTACCAGTCACGGTGATAATATCAGACGTATCGTAAACGCGGAATTAATTTCCGTGATGGTAAACAACATTCTGGTTTATCTAGAAAATATTCAGCCACTTTTCTCTCACAATATATATATATATCATATATAATAGTTACATATTTATGTAACGTACACGTAAAAAAAATGTGTTGCGTATAAAAAAAATTGTAATACGTTACTTATACATTTTTAAGATAAAATTATATTTTTTTAATACCTTTTTTTATTTAATATTAAATAAATGTTATTTAATATAATAGCATTAAAAAATAAGCACTCTCTATCAACACACAAATAAATCAGCATTTATTCAAATAAAATTCTAATTAAGACAATAGCTGGAAAAAGAATATATGAATAAAAATATTGTTCGCGAAATTCATTTAAGATGCTTTTTTTTGTGTTACAGAATACTTGAAAGCAACTGTATAATTCTTTCTCTCCATTAATACTTAATAAAGTTGGGATTATCTCTCTTATGAATATTATGGAATATTTTATTTCGTAAACACAGATCTCTTGATATAGTATTACATCTATCCTATTAAAATGCATACAAACTCATGTAGCATAATAGGAAAAATAATTTGCGAACGTAGCGCATATAATTCCGTATACATATAGTTTATACCTCGAGATCATGAAAAGCAAGTATTATATTTCATTTCAGGTTCTTGTAGCGGTTCTCTTTTAGCCGAAAATGACATCACGTTCCCGCGAAACGAAACGCTACGCGCATCGGATCGGTACTGTAATCGGTGACCTGTTTTCCACGAAGGCAATCATACACTTTTCGTCATTCCCTGGCCGCGTGCTCGCTCAGATAAAATTCTTCGAGCCGTGTCGGTTTAGGTGTGATTGCTACCGGAGACTGGCTCACGCCGCGAATGCACATACATACACACGTATGTAACGTCCGGTTGTATCAATTGACGACGTAGGAGTTTCAGGTACAAATATTTAAATGAAACACGTGTTCAAATTCACGCTGCACATACAAAACAGATGCTCCCTCCCCCCAATCTTCTTCAATCTCCTTGCTTGCGGCTGCCCTCCTCCTCCCATCACCTCTCTTAACCGCAGTCCGCGTTGCACTTGAGTGTTATGTCTTGACGACGATGTGCGATGCACTTGACCGGGTGTTGTCGAAGGAAGATTGTGCGCCTTCAAGCTGTCGTTGCAAATTGACAAAATACGAAATTCGTGTATACGCGTGTTTTTTTTATTTCTTAAATTGCGAAAAAAGATGTGTAATAATGGGGCTCGAAAAGGGGTTTCCAGAGCAACGTTGATCACGCACGAAATACCGCGTTACGAGAAATTTTTCGACTCCTTAATTTTTTATTTCTCATATTGCTCGAAAATATTTGCAAAGTACAAATTATCATTAATTTACAATATCAAAAAAATATACTCGCTATACATGTCATGTACGTACATGTATATGATGAATTTTTTATAATTAAATAACTTGTGTTACAAGTATGTAGTGAATGTGTGAGGCATGAACGAGAGCTCTAATCAGATTCAACACGCGTCGAAATCTTAATTATATAATATTCAGCTTGTGCGCGCAGCGACCACAATAACGCCACTTCATTCCTGGATTCATTTTACGACGCGAGCGTGGAGGCCGTGATGCAGATATCGATCTGTGACCGGCGTTTAACTGTCACTTGCAATGTTGTTTCATTTAAAATACGCGACCGATGAAACCTCGATATTTAGCATGACCTCGCTCATCATTTAATAGCGAGCGATAAATCATTCCCGCGGAACAAAAGCCACGGAAACATAATTAATCAGTAAAAGACGCTCCATGTGTCATCGAAGATGAAAGATGTTTCAAATCGATCACAATCAACGTGCAATTATAAAAGCAAGAATAACGAGTTCTTGAAAATCTTATTCTTAACCTTTCTTAAAAATCATAGCTTTTAAAAACGTTTTAAAACTTTAATAAAAACATACTTGTATAAATGCAACCGAAAAGCAAACAACTCAAACTTCAATTTTAATAAATTTTCTCCTTCCACAGAGTTAAGTAATGCACATTTGTGTACCTTGAGTACACAAGTGGAGGAAATGGAAAGCCGAAAGGTACACATACTTTAGGTTGAAAATCATAAATCACTTACCGAAAGAGAAAACAAATAGAAATTGTGAAGATGTGTACACACACACACACACACACACACACACACACACACACACACACACACACACATACATCTACTAAAAAAGTTTGAAAAAATATTTTTTTAAATGAGATGTGTCATTATATAATTTTTAGCATGATAAATAGGAACGTTAGACGCGAAATGAAATTCTCATGAATCACGAAATTATTAAGCGAGATTAGTTTTCGAGATGCCAAACCGAGTACGCGAACTATATTCAGGTTTATTCGTCACGACAAACCGTAAATGAAGGCGCGCCAAATTAAAGCCAGACATCGTGGCTTTTAATTACAAGCTTAAGAACGTGCGTTAAGATCATGTGGCTTCCTCCATAATTTTACGCGGCGCGAGTGTACGATCGCAAGCCCAGTGGTTTTCAAGTCGCGTGAATCGACAGTTCTATATTTAGTTAAGAGACAACTGTAAGGAGACAGAATTAAAAAAAAAAAAAATATATATATATTTTTAAATAACCCCTTATTGTATAATGTTAGATATATTAAATATGACACTCGTGAATAATTATCAAGCAAAGTTAGCGAGACTGTGCGAATCGATCGCGACAAAACTGTAGTGAGTCAAGTATGCCATCGTAGCGATAGTCGGCACAGCAGCACTCTAAACAGTAACAGTACCGACGACCAAGTGGTATAGATCACGCCAAAGTGGATTACGAGCGATTAACTACTCAGGATGTATTTCCAGATAGCGATAGATTTCTCTGTAGAGAGGCAATAAAAGCAATATGAAGCCGTTTATTCCGGAATAAACGGTTCAATTTCGATTTCGTCGAGAAAACACATGCGATCATACGGGAACAAATTAAAAAAAATAAATAAATAAAGAGATGTATATTTCTAAAAATTAATAAGATTCCGAGAAATTTACTCGCATATATGTATATCTTAATTATATTTAATACAAATTTATGACAACAAATACCTGCACGTGCGAATTCGAGGAAGAATGAGAACGCAATATTGCCGCTAATACGAACAAATGGAGCGGAAAATCCGCGCTATGTTTCATTCAACGAGGCGATTTCGTGTAAAACAATACAGCGTTTCACATTCTACGGGGCGTCGTGAACTCCACCTAATGCTCGATTAAATTTCCCGTGTGAACAGGTAAAAGTGCGAGTCGATTGCCCGTGCGACTTCTCTTTCTAAGCGGCTTTATACGGCAAACGCACATTAACGAAGCGGTGATTAGCGGTCGCGTGGCTTTTTAATTGGACGAGTTTAATTGCGCACACGCTCCTTCCCCACCATGCGTGCGTTTCAGTCAGTGAAATATTTCATTGAATCAGATGCTAAAAATAATGGTAATTCTGAACGTATTTGGATATAAGTAATTTTATGTGCTTTTCGATTGCTTGTATTAAAATTAATGATTTTGTTGATGCTCCAAAGTGTAGAGATTGCGATAATGTTAAAAACAAAAGTGTAAAAGGCATTAAACTGACAATGAGTAAACCATGGTAAATCAATATAAATCGAAAAATTAACCTTCAGAGATAATTGACGTCAGAGATAAACGCGGTTTTCGGTTTTGATAATACAGACAACTTACTTGCTATCGCTTATCGCGCACGATGTATCAACAAAGAGAATTATCTTTTCATTATTTAAACGTTTACAAAAGATATTCTAAGCATCTCTCTACCTTTTAATTTCTTTATACCTTGCATCAGAAATCTAATATCAAAGAACTAAATTTTCTAACGAACATAATAGCAATATTTATTTTCAATTCGAAACGTGCTATGAAGCATCCGGTTAGCTTTTTCGCTCCATATGACGGGTATCGCGAAAGTTATCGCCGCGATAAATCTACGGCTGTCAATCGCGCCATCGGATATGTACCGTAAATTATCGAGCAGGCGCTCTTCTTGAGTTCTGATCATTTCAAATTCCGCGATTACTTCAATCAGACGGCCATCTCCTTCCAGACGGGCGAAATAATCCGGCGACGATTCGTGGAATTTCGCAAAATCTCTGAAATATCGCCGGAGACTGCGGGAGAATCGGATCCGCTTAGATTTATTTCCCGGCGTCATCCGTCCGATATTTGAGAATGATAGCCGCGCGCGTGCGACGACCGCGATTTATCGTGTCGCGTGACGAAGCGTGTGGCTACACCGCGAATAAATCCCGAATTTTGCTGTCATTTAACTCTTAGTGGCGGTTAACTTGTGTAATGTAATTAGTCGTGCGGAGTCATTTTTCATCGTATTATATTTTTTACCATGTTGTAGTGTGTGTGTCGTCACACATTAGAAAATAATGATCTTACATGACTTTTAGTTTAATTTTAAATAATAATATAACTTTATTTTATTCTGCATATTTTCATACACCGTACTCAGAATATGTAGGGCTCTTATATAAAACTCCATGTCTGTACATAACCAATTAATTAAAAGTTAATTTTCGAGCGATCGAGATATCGGAACATATTTGAGATTTCAGATTACTTGAGGTTTTACAGTTGCGTGCTTATAAATTTCTGGCTTGTGGAGTACTAAATTACTTTTTTTTAATCCTTATTCTTATAAGGTTTCCCAGCTGATCATCTCGAACTACCATGTCTTTATGGCACCCCTTGGATTCTCGGTATTTAAATTCCGTCATAGCAGCTGCTGCAAAATACCCTGCAGATTCTTTTTAAATTCCGTGGGTGTTCTTATGGAGTGAATCAATATTACGGAGAATATAAATTCTTTGGAACTGCGCGTTTTTATCTCTCTTTCTCTCCGTTCTTGCGATAGCTATGCTATCATGTGTATTTCTTTCATAGATACGGTTATAACGAGTAAGTTATTCTTCTTTAATGTACATCCGCGTGTCTAATAAATAAATTTTTCGCGTTATGAGCACGTTTTTCTTATGCAACGCATTTGCACGTTGTGCAAATTAATCTTTTGTGAAGCGCAGTGTGGTTAAGAAACCTTTTTAATATTCTTTAAATGAGATGTATATATTCTCAAAAAAACAGAAATAGAGAAGATATTATTTTTAATTTAATTCAAATACTATAGAAAAGCTCAAATTTAGTTCAAAATTATTTTAAAAATTATTTATCAAATAAATAAATTTAACATAAAATAAAATATATATCTGCTTACGTATCTTAATTAGGCTCTTTTTCCATGATTTGAATAATTTCGATTAACCACTCTCTTGTATAGTATAGAAAGGTTTATTTTTTCGTGCGCAAATTTATCTATTTAAAAGATATAATATAAAATTTATATGAGGTGTGTTGTCCATTAGTAATTTTGGCAAGACTAGAAATGCGTAATGCTAAATGGTTGAAAATACTCTCGAGAAACAATTGTAAATAATAAATAAATATACGCGAGGAAGCAAAGTTTGACTTTACGCGCTCATGCATTATCTATAAAATCCACGTATAGCGAAAGCGCGAGATCACCAGAAATCTCGACGTAATATTTTCCACGGTGACTTTTCCGTGGTGTGTTTTAAAATAGATGCCGTATCGACGGCGGAGATTCCAATATTCTGTCGCGTACAATCGCGTTTAACGTAGCTGTTATTCGTTTCAAGCGAGATTTCCGTCATTGTATATGTTTCACGCTGTCACGCGCGTGAATCAAATCGACGTTAGATGAATATATAGATCCCTCATTTTAATTTCAAAAAACATTCACATATAATGAACCATTTTTTAGATCGGGCTTGAAAAAATAATACAGATAATAACAGAAAAAGAATAAATCGCTATGTATATTTGTCCGTTCATGTACTAAATCGAATATTCGTCTGTCATATTTAAATTTTGATTAAACTTTAATTAAATTAATAAAAAATAATTGTATACATATAATTAAGGTAATTATAATAGAATTATTATTATAGAGAAGGACAAGCTGCAATTACGCAAGACATAATCGAAAAGAGATACACTACTGCAATCTGTGCACGCGCGCGCATGTATCGAAACTCGTTTAAATGTGTGCACGATAATTGGCACATGAATCATGCTCTCGAGTGTAACCACGTCCGTTGTGCGGGCACAAGCACAAATGTGTGCCACGTGTGCGTTACTAGTTCAAATTGCGCGATGGCGAGACTGCTGCTGTTGCTACAGCTTATTATGCATACAATGCAAAATAATTATTGCTGAAACATGGATCGAAGCAAACTCAGCTAATAGCAAGTTCTGAAATTTTGTTAGATCGCGTAGATGTACAGGGACAGAAATTCAATCGCGAATGCCAAATTTCTTGTTGGCTTTGAAATTTTAAATCAATAATAATGCAATTTCCGCCTGAATTCAATAAAAGAGAATATATTATCCGACAATCACTAATTCACCAGTGCTGAATGAAAATCACGTTACTATATTTAACATCATTTCCAGTAATTAAATATAAGAATTGTATATGAAGTTGTATATGATTTTGTATATGAAGTTCAAGCTATTATTATTTTCGAAGTCATTATTTAGACTAAGCAATATATATATATATATATATATATATATATATATATATATACATGTAAAGAAAGATATAAAAAAGAATAAAAATACAAATATTAAAAAAGTTTAGAACAATGAAGAAATTACTAATTTATTGATATATATATATATATAATTATGTTAATTAAAATATATTTAGCAATTATACTCGAAGCAACAAATTTGCAACAATTGGGAATATTTTTGGTGCGCGTTTTAGATATAATAATTAGAATCAAGTTTATATAGAATAATAATAAAAAGACAATCTTTCTCTTTATTTGAATGTGCTTAAAAATTCCTCTATCATGTACAAATAATTTTTCGACAATGAAATCAGCGACCGACCTTTTTAGAATTTTCAGTTTCAAAAGTGTCGCACGCCACATCAGCAGAGCGTAATTAACAATTCATTGAACCACCCTGTTCGACGAAGCACGTACATTTTCCCGCGAACGCGCGTCTCCATTATGTTAAAAATGAAATTCCAAAGGCGTGGGCGAACGGCCGCTAATAATACACCTAGCGTGACGGATAACAATGTCATATATACATTTCAATGGCTCCTTAACGATTCGCATCGCAGTCCGCAAACCTGTTTATCGAGTTATCTCTAAGCGCAATAACGTCCGCGATGCTATCCTTATGCTTCTGCGAGTATTGAGAGATTTAAATCGCGTCCACGGAACAGCTGATTAACGATTGTCCTTACCGCGATACGTATCGTTTTATTGCAAATTTGTCACCTTTATTGTATATACAGTTTACGTATTATTCTTTTTCTATACTTAAAACTAGAGAGGAAACAAATATATTAATCAATAATATCAAAAAGTAAGTTTATTAATTAACAAGAAATGAATGCAAATAAATCCCAGATAAATTTACAGCAAAATGTATTTACCACACTATTAATCGTTACCTATTTTTCCTTATTATTCATTTCGAATTGTCGTTTCATCAATATATTTTTCTCGTATACTCAATTACTATAATTATATATTATAATTTTCAAAGCGTCACATTGTGTAGCGGAATGTTTGATGTGCTAACATGGTAAACACGCATTATGCGGAACGGACAAAAAAATATTACGCGATGTTTAAAAGAGAATAAACAAATATCTATCAATGATATTGCGTAAACAGGAAAGTAATGATCTTTTTTACGGCGCCACGCAATTTTACGCTCGTCCGCGCGAGTGAGCAAATATTGGATGTACCGCGATTATTATTACTTGTTTTATTAGCCGTGCGTATGAATTTCTGGCCGCGACACATCGCTGTGTATGTACCATCGTCGCACGCGTGTGATATGTAAATCGGTATGTAATTTCGATCGGCGCATATATACTTTTGCGCTCGCATTTGCGCGCGTCGCTGACGCCGATGACGCGCATCTGTATGCATATGTCAAGCACAGGAACAGAAACGGACGTTAAATCGCTTTTACGAGCGCGGCCGAGCCAATCCGCCCCCTTTGTCGTGCCTCGTGCGAATCCCCTGCGAACCCCCTGCGAATCCCCTGCGAATCCGCGCGAACGTGTCATTTAGCGAAAATGTAATCGGCGCTGCGGCGCGATTGATCGAGGGGCGAGGTGGGGGCTGGCGAGTGTAAAAATTTTTTTAAGCTCACACACGATCGGATTCATTACAAGTATCTTCGAAAAAGAGTTGAAAGCGTGCCGCTTAAAAAATAAATTGAATGTCCTGTCGCAAACGGGTGGAACGGATAAATGGCGAAAATAATTTCACGATTCGCTCGCGGGAAAGTCCTCGAGTGGCAATACACTTATGCTTAAATCAACGATATATTCGTGATACTCCGCGCAATATTGTAAAAAATGTGTTTGTTTAATTTAATTTCTTCGTTCTCCATACACGATTTATGCTTCATTGTTGTTTTTTTTTTTTGAACACATATTTTTTTTATTAATATCGGCACGCATTTTTGTATCTTTATTTTTGTCGATACTGCGTTCGATAGAAATTTATATCAGAGTATAATAAAGCTAACCGAGCTACATTTATCAATTTTCTAAAGTATCGCGATCGAGTGGAATTGTGTTTTATATAACTTGTGTCCTTCTCTCTCCGCGAAAATAAAAAAAAAAAAAAACGAATAAACACGACGCGCGTCATTGCTAAGATATAGGAGTTTGAGAAACTACGTGGCTCATACGATACCAAGATTACAAATTTCATATTATCAATTCGCGCTCGCTATATCGCACCGTGATATCGCTCGAGGGAGGAAATTTCCTCCGTGGGTATTACAACTTTTTTGAAGAAGCGACAGACACTTTTTCTCAGAGCTGTTATTTCCCCTGCACACGATCGCGGAAAACAAATTCGTTGAATTTCAAAGCGACGCCGCGCGAGTGCTTTTATTCGTTAAAAACTTGTATGAATCCGACATTGGGAGAAAAGAAAGAGAGGAGGGAGGGGAATTTAATATTATACATACACTCGAGCCACAGTCGAAAGCTACGTCACAGCGCGCTATTCCCACTTTGGGGGTAACATTCACGCCCTGATTAGGAATAGTTGTTTACTATCCAATAGGTAAACTGCCAACGTTGGTAGTAATTATTCGCCCACCGTTCATTTGGAAATAATCAAAATGGGGAGACTCGACGGCGTGGATTAATGCGTTTACTCAAACACAGCGCATTTCCATTGCGTTAACACGACATAATTACGCACGTAACTGGCAAATGTATAAATGTGTTCGACGGAAATTAAATAAGCTCTGCGGTGTCCTTCGGCGGGAAGAGAGTTGCGCGAAAATCATAAAGCGCCGCGGAATGAAAATATATTATGTGAAGCGCACTCGTGTCACACGCACTACGTTGACAGATACCGCGCAACAACGATGCACACATGCACACGGTCACTTTTCTGGCGCAGTGATTAATAAACTATACGAGGCTGTCTCCTTCTCTCTCTCTCTCTCTCTCTCTCTCTCTCTCTCTCTCTCTCTCTCTCTCTCTCTCTCTCTCTCTCTCTGTGACAATGAGCGCAACGACGATAAAGCAACGTACAGTCCGACAATAAAAAACCTGTTTTTTCGTGACATTATCTCGAGTTCTAAGTATCACGCGCACGAATTCCCCCATTTTATCGGAAATTCACACGCCTCTCTTCTCAATTTCCTTTTATCGGAAAATTCATTGCGTAATAAATACACAAAAATCAATCGTTTTCAACGAATCAATTCGAAATTAAAAGTCACACCGCTTGGCCTTTTCTATTGAATATCTCTGGAAAATGTTACAATATGAACTTTCACCGGTATGCAATTTCATTAAAGTTACGAATTCGCCGAGGGCTCTCAATAAGCACATGGGATATTATACATATATACAACATTTATCGCGTACAAACGACGATATCAGCGCAATGTGAAGAATGAATAAATTCATTTCTAGCCAAGTCAGTAACGTAATTTAAAAAATATTGGTCAAAGAATATGACAACGATTGAATAATCTACACTCAACTAAAATTATAATTTGATTTTCTTAACGTTTTTAATGTTTTATATGATCTTTTCAATTTTACAACATAAAGATGAAAGCATTTAAATATTGATAACTTTGAGGCATTAACAGATGATATTGCTGAGTTGAAAAATTTCAGCATATTAAAGAATACAGATACAATTGCTAATTCTGACAAGCCGAATTTCCAACAGTGACTATGCCAATTAGCCGAGAACTTCCAGCCATTATTCCGATAACTACTCGATCAGGCACAGCCGCCGCGAGGGTGTAACGAGATTGAACGAATCGTTAAAACTAATTTCGGTGACGAACCGTCTGTGTTTCGCTATCGTCGTATCACGGCTGCACGGTTTATTTCGGTAACGTTGGCACTCGACCGTGTAAATCTGTATAATGCAGAAAACGCTGCTACGAAAGTGAACATATTGCAGGTTACATGACAATAATTAACGGCACGATTAACAAGTTGTATCTGATAATTATCAACAGAATATGAATGCCATGATGATTAAACCGATATAAATTTATTATTACGATTATTATTAAAGAAGAGTGCGTTTTATGTTAGATCAAAAACATTTATATTATTTCCTTACAGTGTCAAACTAAATAGAATTTAATCTCTGCAAAAGCACGAAAAAAAATCTGTCTTTACATAAAAATAATTATTTTCTTTGTTTTTTTCATTTATCGATGCGTGCAAAATTTATCTGACATGTGTATGCTAATAGAAATATATTATTCAGAAAAGTACATATGCATATTTTTTTTTAAATTATCATATGACAGATAAATATCAATTATCAATATCATGCGAGAAACTCACTCATTAACTCGAATCATTACCACATCACGCGTTGCATAATCGATCTGGCGCGGGAAAGAAACATGATCTCGGCTCCGGCAATACAATGCACGTGACATCGTTCCTCTTCCGCGTGTCGCGTCTATATTTTTATCAAACTGACATCTCTGAACCAACTTAATTTCGATTCGACGAACGCGTGAACGCACGTATACACTCGCGATCATCACCGCCCGTTATTTTGGTTCGGTCGATAATTTTCCGATGCGAGTCGCAATTTCTGCGCTTATCGGAAATGCACATTCGTGACCACCGTCGCAAAACTATTGTCCGCTCATAATATTTGCCTCTCCGCGAAAGAGGCACACGGCGCCCCTTCGATTTGTCACTTGTCAGATTTTTTCGTTTACATTGCTGGCACAGAGGGATCCGGTTTGTAAGACCACAAACACCGTGATTATCATGCAGAGAAATATAGAAAAAAAAAAATAAAAAAAGAAGGTTATATAACCAATAGTTTTGTACAACAGCATAAATTTATCAACACATTGACGTACGGTGAAATGCTAATTATCTGAAAATTATCTATCCAAACAATATCCAAACATGCAAATCTTTAATTAATATTACTATATTGTTATTTTATCTATATTTTATTTACTCTATATTATTCTAATTTTTATTTGTTAGTCTTTTTTATTTTTATTTATTATTTTATTTATTATTCTTATTTTTTGTTCGCACTTTTCTTTATTTATAAAACTTTTATGCGAATAATGGATATAACGTATTTTACGGTGATGTGTTGCACATCTTTATTGTGTTCGCGATAAAAATCGCGCAGAAAAATCATCGAAATCATCGAAATCATCGAGCAGTTATTATTCACGTATCCGATGCCTTACGGAAACGTATATATAGTCTGATGAATGGCTCCAATACTAAATTAAATTTGCAACTGTAAATTAATGTTGCAACGTGTCAACCGTCGATATAAAAGAAGGGAGACGGCGCGTGAAATTTGAATTTTAATTAAGGGAATAGGGAGTCGCGATGAGACGAAACGCACTGTTTTTTTTTTTTTTTTTTTTTAAGATGCCGCTTTGTTGTTTTGCATTTTTCTATGCATGTGCATTTGCTTCAATAGAATGAAGCCATCCCGTTGCAGCAAGTCGTTTCATAGGATTGCTTTATACATTTATGAGATTTGTCGTAAATAACGGTGCTTGCTTTACAGCTAAACATGAATAAAGTAAGTCCGTTGATTCATGCAAAGTACAAAAGCAACTCTATTATTTATCATTATTCTCTCCGTACGCTATTTTTTATTTCTTATCATACAATTATTTTTTATCATACAAATTTTTATCATATAACTAGTATAAATCTTGAAAAAGTCCTTATCGAAATACATCCTAGATATCAAGAGAATAAAATTGTGTTATATGTTCAAAGAAATTAAAGATATTTAATCAGATAGAAAACACATTATACTTATTAGAGTAATTAATAATCGATGGATTATATTGTGACTTGTAATAAAAAGAAGTATATAATATGTGGTCGTGGAAGACACGATAATCGTGTATATAAAAAAATTTTATTAAAGCCACCGTCACATCGTCTCTCTCTATATATATGACATATTCGCATTATGAAATATTGATGTAATACGCTGTAAGGGCTCCAAGATGGAGAGACGAGAAAGAGATTCTCGATACCAAAGAGACATTGACAAGCTTGATGTCTGTCTTATCGACGCTTTTGATACGACGATAACAATTATTGGCGTTATCCGGTGTATGCGTAAAAATCAATAACCGTGTAAATTTAATGGCCAACCGTTACACAAACCGACAAATTAAACTTGTGTCTTACTATAGCTCGATACGCGAGCTTCTATCGCGTTAAAATTGATAAGTGCTTTCGGTACAGACAAGTTTCTCTTATGTAACCACATGTTTCTGTATAACACGTTATACTGCCACATATACGTGGATCATCATTTAACGTAGTCAAGTTTCTCCACGTGAATTCAAAACGAATCATATTCATTACGCCCCAAGGACGAGGGGCGCTCATTTATTTATCGAGTTTAAAACCTACGAATTACTTGCTTAGCCCAGCACACAAACTCATATGTTGCATATGAATAAAATATATTGAACCGATATATACGACTGCGCCGATTGCGAGCGAGCGAGCGAGCGTAATAATCATGCGCACGCGTGCGTTCATAAAATATGCGTTTCGGCGACAGTTGCGTTTAATGTTGCTGCCGCTTAATTATTCATTAATGCGTTAGCGCACGACGGTACAATTCACCGATAAATAATTTTTTTTATTAGTCCCGAACGCGTGCATATGTATAAAGGTTAAAAATTTCGCCACTGATATTCGATATTGCATATTGTAACTACGATGGAAACATTTCACAATGCATTGTATAATCAATATACATGGGGGAAAAATGTTATTTTTCAATCAATTTTAATCAATTTTTGACCATGTAAAAATTCAGCCATCAACCGTAATCGCTAAGATATTTAATATTGCGTATTCCAAGATGCGAGCGGCAAAAAAATATTTTCACATTTAATCTAATAATAAAATATAATTCAGGTATAAAAAAGGCTAATAAAAGCCAGACGCAAATATTAGGCGCAACAAACTTGTTTTTAAATTCTTCTTTAATTATTTTGTGACAAAATAATTGACAAAATAATTAAAGAAGAATTTAAAAACAAATTTATTGCGCCTGGCTCTTATATTAGTCATTTTTATACCTGATTTCGTATTTGTATATCAGAGCCTTTTCGATTGATTATAAAATATAATTGTTATAGTAGTAATAGAACGTTTCATGATAGTCGCTGCTCTGCGAAAAACGTACCACGCCCGTATTGTCATACTTAATAATATCGCGCAGTTTCGATGCTGTTCGATCATTCGTTAATAATAGATAGAACGGCGAGATGGGCGAGGCCGCGCGTGTGCGTACGCAATTTGTAGTATAACTCGCGATACTAATTATATATCGTAGCGCAATAAAATTTAATCAGTCGTATATACAGCGAGCGTACGGAATCCAATAAATTCGTCGCGATCGGATAATCCGTCTGACATAGTCGCGATTCGTCCACGTAATGCATTTCCCCCCCCCCCGCCCCCTACCCCCCCCCCCGGCCGTTGCATCACGACGCTGCGGTAATCCTTCGAGCAGCAGCCTCTTTTTCGTGTTATCGTTCTGCGCACGTCCGTTTCGTCATAATTTATAATACCACGCGCGATAAAGTGACGCGTTAGCTGATATTACGTTTCTCAAACAATCGCGAGAATAAATAATGGCGGCTAGAAAGAACTGATTCACCATGTCTAATTGCATCATTAATTGCAGAGCGCAGAAAGTGAGAGAGAGAGAGAGAGAGAGAGAGAGAGAGAGAGAGAGAGAGAGAAAGCATTTTGTGAATAGAACTGTAAAGATTAATATCAGTAACGTACAATATTTTAGAGAATAAAAATATAAAGCGCACACAATCGCATCAAAATCAAGAGTTTAATTAAATTTCTAAATGAATGTGTATAGGAGAATGGCGTGAAAATATGTAGAAATATTACAATATGTCGGGCTTGCTCGTTTACTTATCTGTCAGAGGATAATAGCACGTAGAAATTGTTCGTATGAAGATGTATGTAAATGCAAGGAGCTAGGTCATAAGATTTACGATCCGCCAGTCCGTAAAATACATCTTTGCTGCGTGCAATTTAATGAACAGGAGGAGGCAGAGATCGAATACCTCGATTGCATCTAATTTTGCAAAATAGATCATGTATCGTTACACATAGTTCGTTCATAATTGTGCGATGAAAGATAAACGATGCTTGAAATATTAAACAAATGTTATCGTCGCACAGTTGACTGCAATATGTGTAATCGAAACTGTAATTGCCATATGAATTGAAACTTTCCTGTTATTTTTATTCACACAAAAGCATATTAGATCGTAATACTGAATATTCGGATTGGCACGCTGCGATATACATTTCCACGGCTCTTGTTAATTTTATTTTAATCCCGCATTGCGCCACGAGTGATTTATTCTGGCACGTCTCTCTCCCGCAATAACATATGAAAATAATGAAATTCGATGCGTTTATCGTACTTATCGATCCAATTGGATTTTATCTCGCGCGCGCGAGAGAGAGCTCGCCGCGCATTATTGAATCGTATAGTACGTCGAGTATATCGAGTAGTTTCGTCTGCGCGTATATAACATTTGCAAGACTAAATGCATTTGTAAGATTGCGCAAGTATCTTTAGAAACTGTGCGAGTGACTCGTTCTAGCGACGAGTGAGATGTCAGTATAAATAATGTTGAAGCGTGACAGAAAACGCTGATAGCGATAATAAATTTTGCTTAGACGCAGCGAGGCATTTATGATTAAAATAATGTTATATAGATACTTTATATATAAATTTTATATAATCCATTTCCTTTTTACGTAACCAAGAAAAGTTATATAATTTTGTATAATATATTTCTCAAAATCGTGATAGAGCTAACAATCATTTTACATTGTTTAAAATTTTGGTTTGATCGATTTTTGTAGTAAAAGATGCCTCAATGCTTAGATCGGTAAATGTGCAAACACAAGCGACAAATATCAGCATTGTACAATACTTTCGTGAGATTGCATTTGCACGTGAAACAAATGTATCAAACGCGCGATATACGACCGATAAAGCATTGCATCACTGTGCATAGAGTCAAACGCAATTGAATGCATGTCTACTTATGTAGCGTCGATTTGACTCACAATCAGACTCACTGCACTTCCACGGTGGAATGTCATCTCTCGTTATTCCTTTTTCATGTCGACACCATAATTTCAGAGATATTGGAGTTTTCTAAAGTAACGAATATAAGTACCACATGCTAGTTTTTCTGTGTTCATGAAAGATGGAAACCCGATTAACCTCTCTGTTACAACGCAATAAATTGAGTGATGCACGCGTAATGATAAGACATTCATAATATCAAAAATTCATTATTTCTATTTTTTTTCGCGAGCAAACAATATCTCTACATATCCAATTTAAATAACACATCTATCTAAATTTGTCTCGCTTAATCATTTATCAATCGTGCAATTATAACTTGTGATAATCGTAGATTACATTATTATCTCCGACATGTCTCGTTACAAGTAGGATCTGCGTAAAGAAAATAGGCGAAATCGGTATTTGAAGAATCCACGACGACACAATTATTTTTACGCGGACGCGCGCGACGTCCCATTCATCAGGCCGATGACATTTAGAAAAAATGAAGAGCCGCCTTCAAAGTGCGATTTCGTTAACTTTGCGTGACCTTTTAGTTCGCTTTACACGCAATTATTGCGTGCGGAAACGCTGACTCGACGCCGATCGATATCGAGACAGCGTTGAAACGAAATTAAACGCCGGAACAAGTATTCGGAAGAAGTTAGGAAAACAAGTGGAAAAACATGATGAAAGGGAGAAACACGGTCGGCATGCTGTCTTGAGAGGATTGCCGCTGTCCGATCGGATGCAAATCCGCGTCGATCGTAAAAACAGATGCAAATTCGCGACATAGTCGGACGGAGGATAATTATAAAAAACAAAGAGAAAAGATCGGAGCAAATGCAACAAAGGAGAAGGGTAATGAACCGCGAGCAAGGAAAAATTCGATAAACTCGAGTCTCCATCCTTATCACTTTCCTTTCGCCGGCATGTTGCCCTATTCTAAACCTCGCGCAATTCCTTGCATGGTGCACTCACTCTCTCTCTCTCTCTCCCTCCCTCTCTCTCTCTCTCTCTCTCTCTCTTGCCAATAGCCAACTGTCGGCTATCGTTTTGCAATCTCCTTCTTCCTAGCGGCTTTCTCGCGTCTCTTAGTACCTTCGCTTTCATCTTGTCTCCTTTTTTGGCCACTTTTTCTTGAGATATTTTTTGAGAACTTTTACACTTTGCCGCTTAATTTCACACTATAAATTTATAAAATTTCCTCCCCTTCATAAGAACGATATAAAGCGATATAGAGGGTGGGAATAAGCATGATTTATGAATGTAGTTGCGTAATAAAAAATTGTCTGAATTCGTAATAAACGATTAAGATGAGAGAAATCAATATCAATCGGAAAACGTTAATTTTTATTATTTCCTGTCTGTGAATAATTAAAGACGGCATTGAAAATCAAATTAAAGTGCAGCACAATCATTATTAATTTATGTCAAAATTGTTGTATAAAATATAAAAATAACATATTTCCTTAAATCTACATAGTTATTTCATCACTTTGAAAGCTATTCGTATTAATTAAATGTTATTAATAATAACTATATATAAAAATCAAATTAAGAATAACGAGCGCAAACAAATGATAAAAATAAACACAGTAAAGTATTCAGGAGTAAAATCATAACGAAAGAGAAAAAGATTGTAACAATACCAATTCAACGTTGCTTCGTAAAAAAATAAAAAAAAAAAAATAAAAAAAACACGATGCAATATACACGATACGCGTCCCATTTTTTTGTTTCTTGTTTGCGTAAAAAAAAAAAAAAAAACAGTGAAAGAGAAACGTAACATCGACAATCGATGATTGAGGAATATTCACGACATGTGACGCGCGTTATTCCCAGAATATAACCGATACGCATCGAAAAACAGCGATCGCGAAGTCCGTTTGCCATATTTGAGATATTTGCCGTATATGTATATGCGCCGTTGCGCAATTTCGCTGATTTTAATCTACTCGCAGACGTAATGCACTTGCATAATTAGCGCGTTTACGACGCGAAGAGATGGATATTGTATTCGCAGTCGCTTTTACACCTTTAAGCGTTTAATGGTATCGTATACGAACATGCATATATGTTATGCCGATAACGCGACGAATACAGACGCGTGAGTGCACGCGTGTACGTGTCGAACATTCCTAATCGCGTAAGCAGAAACGATAAATCATTGTCACTTTCATAAAAGACGATACTCTCGATAGTAGGAAGATATGTGTATTTTAAATACGAATTGCGCTACGTTATTCTTCGAAATTTTTTACCGATTCTCGGTAGTTTTTATTATTATATTTATACTTTCCAACAGCGTCTTAAATTAATTAACACCTTTTTTCGCACACTTTGGCGTGGAAATATAATAAATTAAAATCACGGTAATATAAATAGCATAATATATAATAAATGAATAGATATATATAATAAAATAATAATAATAATAAAAATGAAGAATATATAAAATATATAACGGACTCGTTCTCCCAAATCATCTTTTTAATAAAACTAAAGATACTCGAATAATACGACTTTTAAAAATATCTAAATATACATATTTAGGACGATTATTGATTCATGCAGAACAGTAATGTACATTTTAGAGATTATTCTACACATTATATTCTCATGTTTTAAATTTTAATCTCATGGTTTAAAAATGTTTCTCTTGTTATATATTTTATCCTTACTACCGATTTATCATTTGCTAGCTTTACCAGAAAAATTTTTCAATTGCGTGGGAATGTAATAGAGAAACTTCTCGTTTGTAAAAATGCCATTAATTCTACACATACGAATTGTCTGTTGCAAACGATAAACTATCTGACACTTAGTTTTTATATACAGCGCGATTGTAAAGTACGAGAGAATGGCGCTGATATTCGCTTATGAATATTTATGACAAAATACGAAGAAGAACGAAATAAGATCTCTTGTAGTTATATAGCGACGTGCAGTCCGCTTTCGTTTCGCTTGCTTTGCATTCGTGAGCTCGTTCATTCGCTTGTTGGAATACTTAACACCTGATACGCGATACGTAAGAAACAGGTTTTTGCTGCTCATTTTTAGATCGGTAGCTGCGGGCGGAGGAATCTCGAGTCGCAGCATACCATAATGTATTGATGTTGCGATATCTTGCGATATCTACGTGTCTAATTAGCAAAATTGCACAAATTTTCTTTTTACGCAAAATATATATCGCTCGTATGCAATAGAAATTGCGAGAATAGCCGTAATTTACAATTATCCACTCTATCGACGTAAAGCAATCGTGATAAACAAGCTGACATTTATTGCTATTAGAGAGATTTATTTGATTTAGTCAAGATGAAAAACACGCATGGATAATTATGAATACTGTTCGAATGATTACATAACACACGGCGGGAAAATTAGTGTTACTTCGAAAATTCGCTCAAGGAGAACTGCGTTCGCAAGTTCGCCATATAATCAACGCCAAATCGCGACTTGTTTCAGATTCGCTGGCAAAAAAGCGTAGGTAGATGGATTTACACACGCGATGCACGCTATGCGGCAATAAATTGAAATAATAAATATGACGTAAGAGTTTCCCCCCGTCGTATTAAATAACGATTTGTTTATTACGGCGAGCATCCGAAATGCTCGTATGTAAATTATGATAATTTGTGAATAGAGTATATATATCGTGTGTTCGCTATCGACGCGTTTCGCTGTGCGTGAATGCATGCAGAGAAATAAAAGCAGACAAGTGCACACACGAGCGGCTGCACATACGTGCACTTGTAAGTGCAATCACGTATGGAGGAGTCAAAGAATTATTTTCCGACTACGCTGGCGAACGATAAAGAGGACGACGTCTCGTCCCTTTGTGTTCCGCGTCGAGCTTCTAATACATTGTCGGTCCTCGTTATTTTTTTTCCGCTACTTGTTTCTTCTTCATAAATACAATTTTATGGAAATAAAAAAAAGGAGAAAAACTGTTACCTTGAACTGCCGCGAGAATTCATCGCGCGGCATCCTTCACGTTTACGGAAGAATTATAATCAAGGCTGAATATACTTGAGTAATGACGTATATGACGGTCGCGCGATAACAAACATTAATATTCTCTTTAAAAATTAAAAAAAAACAAGTACGAATACTATTGCCCTCGTCTCATTATATATTTTATCTTATTTTCTTGTAATAATGTCACGTTGTCGCCACGCAATTTATTTTCGAAATTGAATGAGATATTGTTTTTGAATGCGGTTTATATGCAACATGCAATCAACGGTGGTACGGTGTTCCCAGGTTGATAATACTGCCAGTCTGTGAATAAACTTGCTCGATACAGCGAATATTCCGCGGAAACAGCGTCACGTAGATGGAATAATTAATTTATATTTAGGGAAATATTATTACTGCGCGCACGCGCGCGCGTACATTTTGTAAATTGTAGTTAATACGAAATTAGTGTGTGTTAAATCGTTGCACGTATGCTCCAAAAAGTACGACGATCAATTGATAATAACTTTGATGGATGTAATTAAAATACCGGCGTATCGACATCGACATCGACGTGACTAATCGAGAATGATGCAATCGCTTGCATTTAATCTTTACTTTGACCTCGCTGCGATTGTGCCCGACATTTCAATGATTAATAAATTAATTATTATACGGAAATGAATTCTATTTGCGTTATATATTGTTATAATATTCTATTCAATAATATAGTTTTCAGTATTCTTGATAAAATATTATTCTGGCGAAATATAACGGCACAATAATTAATGTAAAAAAAACCTGTGGAAATTTCAATTTTATGAGTTTTATCCTCGTAATGGTAGACTTTTAAAATTAAACGTATCGATAAAATTGAATTTTCGACCTATGTGAATATTCAGATGGCATAATAAAATATTGAAGTGACCTAATTGTGTAAAATCGGAGAAATTGCGGTACGATGAAACGCGCGTGCGTCTCAACATCCCGTCAAAACATTTCGTTGATTTACCTCTTGATTGTGTTTTTACATACCGCTCTATTTTACATACCGATCTATTTTTCTTAAAGTAGTAATGTTAAACTCGATGCGTAATACCTGAAACAAAAAAAAAATACGAAGACCTTTAGTGTCATCAATGATGTATTATTCAACAAATGTACAGCTACACTTTTCAGCATCAAATGATGGCATCCATTTTTAATTATGATTTATTCGATTTAATAATAAGTGTAATTTGATATAAGAACTAAAAAAAAGTATTGTTTCTACAATTTCTCCGTAAATATAATTAGCCTCTAACTAGCGAGATATGATGTGTCGCCGACTGTTGATCTATTTCGCCTTTAAAGGAAGATAATTGACTTTCAGATTATTACGTGCAAATTTAGTGTCCTCTCGTGCAACATGAAATTCAGATTTAGAACAAGCCCCCACGTGCTCGCGCGCTCGCTATCGTATTATATCTCATCCGTTATTGACCGTTCCTGTTTTCACGATAAATACTGGTTGCTGGATTCGATAAAATAACAAAGATTATAATTTTCAAATTAGATAATAAGCCAAACGCGTGACACAGAATTATTTTTTATTACTCAAATTACTGCGCGCTTCGCGGTTTTACATTTTGTCGCGCGTAATAAATCTTCGGAATCGATATATAACTCGCGTTGTAATTAGCGATGGGATTAAGTATCTTGCAAGTGTAGGTTTTGAATTTGTTTGCATGGTTTCGAACTCTCTATGATTACTTCGAAAAAAAAACCAGTGCTTTCAAGTAGACTCGAATCTGGACGAGATACGTTCGAACCTTCTATAAATATCTTGAAAAACAAGAGCTACAAACAATAAGAAGTATAATACAAAATATTTAATATATAATATTTAGTTTTTTATATAATATAATATAAATATTATATAATATTTAATATTATACGTAATATCCTAATATTTGCAGCTGCAATAAATTTGTCGCGCGTAATAAATCTTCGGAATCGACATGTAACTCGCGTTGTAATTCGTAATGCGACTCAAAGGCCATTAGAGGTAACTTTCCAGCCGCCGTACTATGCCATTCCGCTCTTGTAATATTCTCAAGATCTGTGAGTATAATAAACGTAGATTCCATTTTTAGACGCTTTCCGTTCTAAACTCGTCTGATTTCATATTCCCGACTGTGAAACGTGTGCGGTCCACAAATTCCATCGCAATGCGGATCTGCAGATATTTAATGATCGGCAAAGAATGCATGGCCTAATTGCTTCGCAAACCTTCTCCGGAATCGGGAAAACGAATATACCTGCAACATTCGCGTAATGCTTCTCGAATACGAAGGAAAATTCCCGTGCTATTCATTTCGACTTCCTGCTTGCACTCTGTCCCCTTTAGTTCGTTTCTCACCTTCTCTCTCGTTTTTTCTCTCTGTCTCTGTCTCTCTTCTCCTTTTCTCCTTCCCTTTCTCACATTTTGTACTACACCAGCAATATCGTCTTATTCTCTCTCTCTCTCTCTCTCTCTCTCTTTCTCTCTGCCCTCTCTTTCCCTTCCTCGACTTCATTACGAAACGTCGGGGGCAAGCTTGTTTGCAGCGTGATTTGCGCCTTTTGTCGTGGTATATGAATATAACGTCCTTCGGGCATTTCATATCATTTAAGATTTAAGTATTCGCGAAAGATTACGCGTGAGTCATTTATGAGTGAGAAATTTCCAAATAAATAAAACGCAAGTATTTGCGGAAATTTAATTATAGCACAAAGTACAAATAGATGGGATCGTTTTATTATTCGTGACGCCCTCGCGATAAGAACGTTCCGAGAATATCGATTCTGACCGTATTCGCTAAGGCACAGACTCGTTAAAAAGTCAAGATTTATTAGTAAAGCCTTATTCAGAAATAATTCTCAATTTTACCCAGTTTCGTATTTTTATACCGAAAGTAATCTTGAAAACCTGGCGTTGCGTTACCTTTTAATATCACTATCTGTTTCTATCTGCAACACAAAACTTATTCATTTAAAAGTAGCGTGCGTATATAAAAAGCTTAATATCGCTAAATTTAAATGAAATCCTTATCTTAATAATATATCTCGTTGTGCAAACGTCCCAAAATATGATAAATAATATTTTTGTTTCATATTAAAATATCTTCATTAGAGAAATTAAAATTATAATAATTTATTACATATTAATTAATATATTATTTCATGTTTAATTATTAATAATTATTAATAACACATTTCTCTCTACCCTTTTCCCATCTTATATTATATTGCAATGATATTTGATATTGCAGTATCCGTTTTACATTGTTGTCCTACATAGTTATTGTCCAGCGTTCCTGGAGTGGAACGACAAGCACTGATCGCGCTCAAAGTTATGAAAACTCTTTCAAAGACCCCTTTCGAATCCATAAAGGGAAAACTCTCTGACGAAGTTGGGAAAACGCGGAAGTATTCTACGCGCGGCTCTCTATTGATCCACGGAGCTCTCCGTGACGACAAATACAGGCGGAAAAGCTGACTGTATGCGCCTAATTAAGTTAATATCCGTCCGATTAATATGTCAGTGAGATTGTGCGAGCACTGCTGCTTTAAATCCATTCCTCTCAGTAAAGTTGATTCGTGAGTGATTTTGTACGATGCCTGGCTAAACGAATTTAACGTTCGCGTGCAATCAATGTGAATGATGGACAAACCTTGGATGCATTTAACCCTGTCCCGGTTTTCAACTGGACTTTAATTTCAACTGAAGAAAGAACGTATATATCCGTGAACTGTGCATTGCAGCGATTGCAGCAAAAATATTACTTTGAATTTTTCTTCGACTTTTATTTTTACCAGCAAAAAAAAACACTAATTGTAATTTGAAAAATTAATTTTCTCAATTCTCTGTCTTTCTTTTCATCTCAAACTTGTCCCTTTTTTAATTAACGTAATATTGACATTATAAAAATAGAACGAGTTAAAAATTTAATCCATTTCGCTATATTATAAAAATTTTTAGCACAGATCCGGAATATTTTCCAACTCCGAGCTTTTTGCGAAAATGAATTTAAATGAGTTTTCTGCAAATGACGCTTATATACATACGCATCGCCGATCTTCGTGCACGATGTAAAATCGTGAGACAGCACGACACAGTAGAGAGAATCGTTTAGATTTCTCTGTGAGTTCTCTGTCTGGCCTCGCGAAGTTGCTTCTCGCAAATCAGCAGCATTACTATTTGACACCGGGTGGTTTCGCTTGTTCAACTCCGATGCATGTAAAACCGACGGATGGAAAAAAAGAGAGAGACACAGAAAGAGAACGCACGAATGGAAGCGCAGACGAGAATTTGTTTGGCCAACTGAGTTCTCTACCTCGATATTTATCACCCGGAAATCGATAGTAATCGTCTGACAAATCGTCTACTCGGATTGATCTCGATTAAAACCTTTGCCATCATCGTGTATATTTTGTTACACTTTCAAAACGAGTCGCACAATTGTAGAGTCGTCATTTTACAGATAGTAGTATCATAAGTGTTGGCAATGATCGAGCTTTTGACTGAAAACATAGACGTAGCAGCACTGCTGCGCCCCAGAGAGCGATAGTACCATTTTCCTAAGCTATTTATCAGGTTGTGCAGCGCGGAATAGCTGTTATATATCAGTAACTTTCTGATAATTTAGAAGGAAATTAAATATATTTAATTGAATTTATATTTTTCAGTAATAATCTTTCAAGCAAGAGAATAAAATGACAATGTAATAATTAATAATCTTTCCCTCGTTTATGGCTTTAATTTACTAATTAAAAAAAAACAGCAGGATTAAAAATCGTTTGCAATCTGTTTGCATCTTTGTATCTCGAGGATACGTTGAATCTTTTTCGCGTAATAATAATTTACGAGATAATTTAGTTTAATTACGAGAACGTGTTACAAACGGGGAGTCTCCGCCAAAAATCATTCATGCTACGACGATCTAATGAATAATTTACCATAATTTTCCTCTTTTCTCTTTCGCACGATCGCGATGTTAGAGGAACTAACTTTTAGCTCTTTCGAATTCATTTCCATTGAGGACGCGGATATTTTTGGGGGTTAAACGGATTATCGATTTGACCTAACCGCGCTCTAATTTCAATGCGAGGTGCAACATGCCGAGCTATAATACACAGAAACACATCAAACATATCTCTCGGCGTGCGTTTTATCCTAGTAGAAATTGACAATTGGCGCTCGGCTCGTTGAACTTTCTCACTAACATATGTCTCATCAACCGTGACGAGAGATGCGCATCTCCATCTCCTCCTCCCTTTCTGCGGCTCTGATTAATCGTGACACCTCCGATCGAAGATTTGAGGAATAAGGGACGATCGTAAACCCGGGACTTTAATTAGGAACCGCGTGGATTACTATGCGCGGCAAACCGCGCGTTATAAAATATTGCGATGAGAGTGCGAATTAACGACGAGAGAAGAGAGGGAGCAAAGAAAAAGAGAGGGTTCATCAATAGGCATCAATAATAATGTATGTAACTAGGCCAAGAAGGCCGAGGGACGAGCGCGCTTTTGCCGATCACTGTATTTGATAGTGTGGTATATGATCGTTTTCTATCTACACGTTTCCATCATACATGAATCGCGCGTGTCCAAGCGCGGCTACGAAAGTGACGGTGCATTATAAATAACTTTCGGTATCATGATGTGTAACCACTCGAAGAGCAACCGCTCGCGCGAATAACACACCGTGGTCGTACGTTCCGCAAAATTATGGTCATGCGGTAAAGCGAATAGATAAGAGAGAGAGAGAGAGAGAGAGAGAGAGAGAGAGAGAGAGAGAGAAAGGAGGAAAAACGAGAAAGAGAGAGAAGTTTTACTAATTCCCAAGCAGCGATAAACTTGCCGATCTTATTTCTCTGATTTACTCAAGCGACTCAAGCCGCGCAAGTTACGTGAATTCTCCTTCGCATATCGAATAGCAATTAAGACGAAAAAAATATGTAACTGTGGAGAGCCAAGGCAAGGAACAGGGGTGGGGAAGAAAAAGAGATAGAGAGAGAGAGAGAGAGAGAGATAGAAAAGGATAGAGAGTGTGCGCGTGCGCCATATAGAACTATTTTCGGCTTAAATGTCGGCCGGGTACGTCCTCCTTCTTCTCGTCTATTTGCATCCCCCCTTCGTTCGCCCTTCTTCTCCCCCCCTAGTAATTACGAAAACAGCATCTGAGAAACGCTGTAATAACGCGGCCTAAATTGATCGCAGATTGCGAGTCGAAGATACACTTTATCTTCGTTTGAATCCGCAAGTAACGTTCGCTCCTCTGATCGCGAATAATCTTTGAAAATAATTTTTATTCCTGACTTACACACACACACACACACACACACACACACACACACACACACACACACACACACACATATATTAGCCAGTTTATTTCCTGCGCCGACATATCCTTGCACGCGCGATAAACGTTTAATTCTCGCAGAATCATCTCAACCGTGACATAAAAGATTGAGGCAGAAAAAAAACGGAATTATGCAAATGCTCAAATAATTTTTAAAATCGTTACTTGAATAATAATACAAAAATATAGCACATTTACAATAATTTCGAAAATGTGGATTTTCTCTGGAGAGACATACGAAACATTTTAAAAATAATATTATGATAAAGTGTATGTGTGTGTGTATATTGTATATATATATTGAATGTACACTGGAAATTGTATAACGAAAAACATTGAATATTGAGACTGTTGGAGATTCATATTTCGATTCCATTTTTTTCTCTCGGTACTAGAGGAATAACGAATGTTTAACGCGGTAACGGCAATTTTTGCGCAATCAATTACGGATGCGTCATACGCGAATGTATGCAGAACCGCTGACGAACATTTGAGGAGATATATGCGACCGCGTTTTGACTGAATCGAATTGGGATGCACATTATTTCCAATGATAATAATGTTCTCGAGAAATTCCGATCCCACGGCATTTCTCTCTCTCTCTGTCTTCCTCTTCTCATTCTTTCATTCTTCTCCACCTTTCGGCCTCTCCCTCCTTCGCGGGAGAGCGTGTATGCACGCATGTGTATGCGCGCATGTGTGCGTCATGTGCGCGGATAACGATTCTTCCGAGATGCTGCGCGAGCAACTTGGAATTTCAGTAAAAACTTAATTCATCAAACAAGAAAAAAAGCGGAAGGCTATAATTTATTATACCATATTCTTTTTAAATATAATTTTAAATGTTAATTATATTGTAATTAGAAAATAATAATGACAATCCATTATAGAATACAAAATAATAATATAATAAATTATTTTAAAAAGTATTATATTAATAAATTTTTATTCATTTCTTTATTATATTACTAATGTATCACATTTTACTCTCTCTTACTTTCTGTTCCTCTCTTTTTCTTTCTGTCTGACTCTCTCTCTCTCTCTCTTTCTCTTTCTCTCTCTCTCTCTTTTAAATAATACAGTAATGATGTTTTTTAGCGCGTCATCAATTTTCAATATATAATATCAAAATCCGTTGAATAATACACACAATTCGCTATAAATTTTTAAAAAATACTGCAAAAAAGTTATTTTGTTGGATATTGTATGTAATCGTATAAATAACTCGGTATTCTCTTAGGACAAAATAGGACTTTGAGTGTGAATAAGCCATCATTCGCTAACCCGAGATAACTTACCGAGATAAGCGAACTCTTGAATTTGCGATGGTAAAATCTGTTGTTGCTATTCCTGATGTACCGTCTGATACATCTCTTGCCATATAATACGCTTTGATGTATTAAATTTGATAGTTTTATAACTTGTTCTTGCTCATTAACGTTTTCTACATCGCGGATATGTGCGCGCGTATGTGTGTATTGTATGTGAACGCGTATGTATGCGTAGAGAAACTCCACTCCGCGGTGTACAGTAATTGCCAAAAACAAATAATTAGCCACTCGTAGGAATATATATGAGTGACGAGTTTTTAGTATATACATGAATATTTCAAACGGCATAGTATAATATTTATTTGCGAAAGTGCGATTACGAGATTACGCGCGACGCATATAACAGGAGCGACGACAAATTTTTCTACTTTCTTTCGCGAAAGTATGACTACAATAAGATATTTCTCTGTGCACTCTGTTAAATTTAAAAAATATATAAATTGAATAAAATAAATATATATGCACTCCTTTACGAAAGATATTTGTTGAATATAATGTTAAAATTACAGTTTTAAAAGTACAAATTCATAATTAATTTTGTTTCTTAATAAAATTCCATAAAAGTTCCGTAATAAAATTCTTTAATAAATTTGCTTAATAAAATTAATATATTGATTTGATATTTTTATTTATAAATACTTCTTACTTAAATTGATAAACTTTCAACTTCGATGAAATATTACGACAGGAAAATAAAAATCTTTCATAAACAAGAGCCGTCAATGTTTGAAATCATCGTGCTAGAATAAGCAAGATGCGCCAAGATACTTTTCAGATTGTGTATACCCGGTCATCGGAGTATGAATACATGACGTCAGTTAGATATACATTCCTGTGCATTGATGCTAAACACAATGGCCCCCTATTTGCCTTTTTTCCTATCTTTAATATGACCTATCGAGCAGCGCGCGGCCACGTTGTCAGCTAAGTCATTAAAGAATGATTGCACTAGCTGTACACGACACAATAGTGCATCATTAATTAATTATTTTCTTGCTTAAATAGTACGTAGTTCTTGTACGAACCAAGTACAGTTTTGGCAAGATTGCGTTATAGAGGGAGAACTAAGAAAAACAGTGAAAGAGAGTGCCGAATTGTTTAATCAGTTAATTTTAATTAACACACAGAAACGCGCCGTACACAAAGACCCTGCGCATTAATTAAAGCGTCGCTCGCTATTTGCTCTCTCCCTCCTTCCCTCTGTTTTAATTACACGTCGCGGTCTCGTCTCTTTCTCTCTCTCTCCCTCTCTCTCTCTCCCGACAGTTTCTTTTTTCCTCTCTCGTACGCGTTCACGCCTAATCGCGTACACGCATCATCGCGTACACGCAATAATAATCGCATTCCTCTCTCGCGGACAGAGAAAACATCTTAGAGATCTTCAAACTCCTACTCTCGGACCATCCGCTCGCTTTCTTCGTTTTATTACACGCGGCAAGAGAGAATGTGTGCATATCTACCAACATAGTATAGTCGTATGCACAAATGCGTCACCGTCCGCTTTATCACTGTCGCACGCGGTCGTGCGTATATCTGACCGCGCGCGCACGCGTGTCGGACGATGCACCGCGACACCTGTATGCCATGGCACGATGCGATGCACGATGCACATGCAAGATGCTCGTAGACGAGAGAGCCTCGCTTGAGTATGCGTTTACATTAACGGCTACGCGTTACAGAGGCGCTAAACCGCTTTTACAGCGACGATACGCGTCGCCGGCCGAGAAGAGTTCTTGAACCTTCAACGATCAGGGCAATAAAGGAATTGATTAGACGAGCGAAATTATGGAGGTCAAACGGATTTAATGAGACCGTTTCTTACACGAGCAATTGATCGTATGAATAAAATAGAACGAATATTGTTGAGCGCTTTGGAAAATAAACGTAAGGATCTTCCTTTATTTGCACTTATATGTAGAATAAAAAAATTTGCTCCTTGCATAAATAAGAATTTACATATACGTATATACAATGAAAACTATAAATTGGATATTTTACAATAATGTTTGTTCAACTTAAAATTAACATTGATACACTAGAATTGCATTTGTAAGGCAACGTTTCGTAGGAAAAGAGATTATTCATGCAAAATGTAGGATATGCTCTCGCTTCAAGCTTTTACTTCAAAACAACTGCTTTTACTTTTACCTTCTGCTAGAAGCATTTGCTCCACTTTTATTCGACTGAATATTTCGCTCTGCAGGAATAGAGTAGTGCTGATAAAAACTCAAAAATAGCTGTGTTTTTTGTCAGAATTGTTTTTGCATTAATTAATTCGTAAATAGAAAAACTACAAAAATTTTAGTCAGTCGACTGAATTTTCTCGTGCGAGACGGAATTATGCGCTCAATAGAGAGACAGAGAGACAATCGCGTCTTTTATTGAATTCGACTATTTCCGCAGCTGATTGTGATATATCTATCGATGTACTGTTTGTTAAAAATTTCGAAAGCGATCAGCTCTTTCGAACAGTATAAAATAATATCGTTATCAAAATACAGATCGTTATTAAATTATAGTGAGAAATAACCGCTTTGGGTCTGAATAGCGAGGGTTGCCTTTTTTTCCTATTATTGTGAAACCCTCGCCGACTGTATCGGTGATGTTTTGTCCGTCGACGGGTGCATCAAGTGGTTTACACGCGGACAATACTTGATCGGCATGCCAAGTACCAAGGACGGTACATAGGCGTCTGCATTAGTGGCTGCGAGCAGAGCCTTTCTCTATTTTTCGACGACTCGCATGTAAAATCAGAGAACTCGGAGATGAGGAGCCGGACTCGGCACAGATTACATTTAATTCGTATGACAAAAGCCGACCTTTGAAAGTTTGACATACCGCAAAAATATACCGGAGAGAAAAATGCCAACACCGCGAGCGATCATTATTTGGACCACATTTAGTTTGCGTTATATGACAAATTTATTTAAATGGAATTTTAAAAAGATTCAGATTCGTTGTGAGATTTTTCGCAAAATTTTACGTTACTATATTATAATAGGTAATAGGACAAGCGACGGAAATTATATTTTGCGACCATCAAACACATTGATTATACATGTTCAAAGAGTCATTAGATATAAATAGATGTCATTAAAAATACACATTTGTAAAAATATATTATGTGTATCTCGTTTATATGAAATTTCAGTTTTGTTAATCTTTTATCGATGTAAAAACAAGTTTTTCTGCTATAGAATTTATAAAATATCTAAAACATGCACAGCGGTGATTCACACAACGCACATACTCGCGCGTATATGCAATAGATGCGAGATATTTCTTTGTTGTGTGAGCGCGCGTATTACCACTACATTTACCAATGGCAATGCGCAGGTACGGCAAAGATTTATTAAGCGAAATATTTCGCCACGATTCGAGGATCGTTAATAAATCGTTTATGACATACATACACCTTTGCCGACAGTAAATATTAATTGTAAAAATTCGAAATTAATTATTTGCCAGTTTATCCTCTCTCAGCCAATCGATTATAAAATCAACGATTAAGAGGCTAATGCGAATAAGAGTTTTGCGCAATAGAAACATTAACGGAAGATGACGATGGCGTGGGCAGATTGCCAGCGGCAATCATTTGTCGATTTGTAAATTTGTAAGGTGTGCGAATGCACGAATGTACGAATGCAGAGAACGCCAAAACGCGCTGACGGCCACGCCAATGACTTTAAACAGACTGCAGCCTCGCCTGTATCACCATTGGCGTATAACGTTTCGCTAATCGCCGCTATGTTTACCGTCGTAACGCGTTATCCGTTCACCACGATCATTCTATATCGAAATCGTTATATTTCCGTGTATTTGTAATTATAAGATATAATAATTTTATATGATTGCACAGTCGATTAATTTTATTAGAAGTGACGTAAACCTGTTTTGAGGAACACATTAAAATTTTAATGATATAAATATATCGTGCGTATCGATTTTAGCATTATTCTCAAAATTATAGTAGGTAAAAACTACTTTAAAAATAACCAATTTAAACACATTTAATTGCTTTTTTGCTCAAACATTATTTCTCGAATAAAATCTCTGAATGTTCGGTTACATTATTCACGATTACAAACAGAATAATATTCCATAAAGCTTAATCACTATTAATAAAAAGTTTCTTGTTATTTTATTTTTTATTATTTTCATATTTCCGTGGCGTGTGCATTAATATGAAAATATTTCACGACTACTTAATTAAATCCGTTGCAAATGAATATAAATCATAAATAATATATAAAATATAATACATAGAGAAATATGTGCTCGTATTTTCAACGAAGCACTCCATAATAAGCCACGTGGTCCTCTACATTTTCCATATTTTCGTTATCATAACTGTTATCTCTTTAGCTGGTGCATTTATTCTGCCTCATGCGCGCCAGTTATATTTCCGGCGCATAACAGGCGGTTAAATTTCATAGTATTTTTAATAACGAGTATACACTTCGAGAATCTTTGCTAAAATGTTGAAAATGTTTCACTAATATTCGCCATCGCGTAACAAGAAATAGCTGCTAAAATATTTAGCGATCAATGTCTCACCTTTCAAAAATATCGATTAGATATTAATATTGGTAAGATATATTTTATCTTGCGCGTATTATCGAGGAACATCGAATTCCATGTGTGCAATTAAGCTTTTACAACAAACAAGATCCATATCGTCGACATGGCGCCATCATTTCATTGCCAGGCAATTTAAACGAGTACATTCAATTCGTGCACTTTTTCCGCTTTCTCATAGCAGGAACAATATATCGATGACAATCTAAATATTTTAAAAGGTCGCCGGATGCGCGGGATATTTCGCGAAGCGAAAAGACGACGCGTCCACGATAAACCCGACGTTAAAATTTCGTTTATCTCTTCGCGACGAAGAATAAAAATTTCTGCAGAGCATACCTCTCCCCGGAATGTTCTTTGCAAAATTATTTGTTTTTATTCTCCGAGATGTGTAGGTACTATTACACCGAAAATTTATACGTTTGGCTAAAAAACAATTTTCCGAAAAAAGATGCTCTCATCACGCTCGTATCGCGCGACGAGGACACATCGTCGCGTCAGAAAAAAATTTCTGTCATTTCGCTTGACCGCAATTACACAAGCCGATGAATTAATCAACGAACAATGAAGGTTATTTACCGTATTCCAGCGGGAAAACGCGCATGGTTTTGACACCCAAAAGAAAATGTTACGTAAATTCCGCTCTCCTCGCGCGCGAGATTATTATTGATCATCGTTCCCGAAGCTAAATTGCGCGAATAACGCGCCTTTTGTCTCACGTCGTCGTTGAAAATTTTGATGTACTTACATTCCGGAGTTCTTACGAAAGTATTTTATTCGAAACATTTGTACGTGGTGTCGCAAGTATTTTATAAATACATTTGTACTTTAAGATAATAATAAATGACATTCCAAGAAAATGACTCTCCCACAAGAAAATGATAATGACGAATTAGATAAATTATTTCTCGACAATCTAAGTTTCGAAAATCATATCGCGTCGAATCACTGTTGCGATTATATTCTTCATTGTGCTGTTTCAATCTCGAGATTGAATCACTCGGCGGTTTATCCGCATAAATGCGTGAGATCATAACCGTGACACGCGAATTTACCGCGGTCGATTCGCTTACGGAAGCTTAAATAGATCCATATGTTTCAAAACTTGAACGTACATATACATTTCGTAAATATTGTGTAGCCTTCAGCGTAATATAGTTTAAATTTTGCTAGCAGATAATATTTAGTTTTGCTACAACATATTTAAAATTATTAGAAAAACCAAATTGAGGTAACATTCGAATATTTTAAAATTATTCGAAGCACTCGATTTATAAATCTTCTTTATCGCGTTATTCATTGATTAGTTTTTATTTAAATTTTAATAATATTTTAATAATTTAAATATTTTTTTAAAATAATATTTTAATAATTTTAACAATATTTAAATTTTCTATTTCGATTTTGTTTCAAGATTTTAATATTCGAACCGACAAATGTGCTTTATTCTAAAATATTTCTTAGAAACTGAAAGAATATCGAATGTATCGTGAACAAGGAAGTGAGTATATATTCGTATATTCAAATTTATTCGACATGTCTGAATAATATAATTATCCGCATATTTACGGTTCGAAAGCAGAGCGGACTCGCATTTCTGTCATCGCGAGACAAATGTCGAGCCGCGACGACAGAACGCGGCCAATAACGCGCGAAAGATTCGCTCCTTGCCTCCTCACCATCTTCTGCGGTTTTAATAAAGGCGACTCTCGAAATATGTACCTCCTGGACGCGATCCAAACGGACGCGTACAATTATTGCTCTGCTTTCTCGGCGCGATTTGCGACGCGTGCCAATTTCTAACAAGTCAGCCATCGATGTCACGAAGCGAGAAAGATTTCCGTATCGACCAACAAAAGAGGAGGGAAGCTGCTAGCTATACTAACTCCCGAGAGAGATGTCGAGGGTCAGGTTTAAAGGCCGTAGGGGGAGAATAGATCCCGGCCTGTTTTCAAAAGAGACACTATACAATCAGGCTAAACTCCTCTGAATATCAATTAACGTGAATCACGCGGATACACGAAATTCAAAATTGTAACTTCCACTCTCTCTCTCTCTCTTTCTCTCTCTCTCTCTCTCTCTTCCTTTCTTAGATCTTTTCTTAGATTCTTCCTTTTCTCCTTTTTTTCTGTTACTTTTTAAGGAATATTGAACAAAATTTCTTGGTGATGATTTATGAATGATCGCGAGGCAGAAAATCACAGTGTGAATCTGCGCGTGTGCCAGATCGTTTACAATTACGTAATCGTAATCGCGTTCTCGTAATTACTTGGAGATAAATCAATTCAGGAGAGCGAGTTTATCTCGCCGCGTGTAATCTCGACGGAATCTCGTATTCGACCCTTGTCACTCTCCGCCTCTCCATAATTCTCTCCCAAGTGTGATAAAAGATCATTGACCTTTGGTACGGTCATTAGAAAAAAAAAAAAGAGAGAGAAAGAAGGAGGCTGAAAAAAGAAGGAGAGGGGAATGATACCTTCATGGGAATCCGTCGCCGTGAAAAGAGAGAAAAAGAGAAAGAGAAAGTTGGTTTCACGGTCGGTGGATGTCGGGCCTCGAGTATCGACAATGAATAGTTTTCTTCCGTGGTGGCAAGCCGGGGAGGGTGGGTACGAGGAAAAAAAAGGAGAGAAAAAGAGAGCATGTGACTTGGAGTGAGCGGTGCGAGGAAGATGAGACTAGTAGATGAGGATAAAGAGAGAGAGCAAGAGGGGTAGAGGAGAGCGAGAGAAAGAGAGAAACATGGAAAGAGAGGGAGAAATTTGATAGGAGGGGTAAGTTACCATGGAAACGCGTCGTTCTCTTCCATCCAGACACTCAGTTATACGTGTTTACACATGCTTGCATTCTGTATATACATAGGATCGTAACACGGTGTAAGTAGCGAGCATTCGTATGGGAAGTCATATTTTATGAGACGATTTCTTGTTCGGGATTGCGTTACAACGTGTCGCGGGATTAAATTTACATTTTTTCGAGAAAAGGAGAAAGAGAGAAAGACAGAGAGAGAGAGAGAGAGAGAGAGAGAGAGAGAGAGAGAGAGAGAGAGAGAGAGAGAGAGAGAAAGATTATCAATCACGATCGGACACGACGCTGGATCCATCTGTTCATCGTGGCCGCATAATTTCGCGCTTAACGAAAATCTATTCGCGAACGAATTGATAGACCCGAGAAAATTATCGACATCGTAAATTCCTGGAGATTCTTGTGCTATTCACTCGAATCGCTATAAGCGAACGTGTAGCAGAATGCGGCGCATTGGACGCGCCGCGCGAAGCGGACACTATCATTAGCATTTATATTAAATTAAACTTTCATATATATTTTCATGTACTTTCGAGCCGTAGCGAAGTCGAAATTACCACTCCATTGCAATTAACCGCGTGCTAAGAACTTGTCAGTCATTGTCAACGGAACGTAAAAAGAATCGTTGTGAATAATAATAAAAAACGATAAGTCTATATAGCGACAACGTTTGCGCAGCAGTTGTCAAAGTCTTACGATCGTGGATTTTCGAGAGCAATCACCGTTCTTCTCGCAAAATGATCTCTCGCGGATTAAAACTACCGACTGAGACGAAAAGTAAACGCAGCGTCCGGTCGTTTCTCGGCTTACGACGACGAAATTATATCGCGCTAATTGCGCGAGCGCGCCGTAAAGTAATTCGGTTTGCCCGCAAAAATTCTCAAGACGGATCTCATCAGCCCCTTATTTACCTGTCAAAGGTGGAAATCAGTGGCGTGTCGCGTGTAAAGATGAACGATTCCGTAGGTCAATGGAGCCTCAGGGATACCCGAGGAGGAATACAAACGCGCGCGCCGAACTCCGGGAGAGCACATTGGCGTAGATAAACGCGCGGAAATAGAAATTCGATAAATTTAAAAGCGATTATTATGTGACACACGCCGACGTGAAGTTCCCGTTCAACGTGTCGGCCGAGATAATAAGCACGTCACGTATATTATTACTTGATGTAAATCACAATATTTCCCGCACACTACTTTTTATTATATCCTTTTTATTACAAAGGTCAAATTAATCTCTGTAGCTTGCCTGGCTATCATGACTTTATAAAATAATGATATTAATAAAGATTAATCCACGTTATATATGTACGATGTTATTATAAAATTATTTTAATTTATTTATTAAAAGTCCTTAAAAATTTATAATCAATTGAGATATCATTTCTTAAGTAACAGTTCGTTATTTTAACGATTATATTTCACAAAATATGTGCAGCGTTAAATAATAATTATGATAATTAACGTATACTGAATTTAATTAAATTCATATAACATCTTGAAATCATTTGTTCGTGAATGCGCGAGTATAAAGCATGCAGAAAAGCTTACCACAATATTCCAATTCGTTGAATACTCGTCGTATATATGTATGTACATACATATATATATGTATATCGATTCTCCAGAGGTCGAAAGCGAAGAAAACAAGCGATATAACCGAAGAATGCTTTATTGTGAAAACTTGTCGGATAAAGACTGGACCGCGATTTAATTTCAATAAGTGCAATACTGAATATTGAATTTCCGCCGTAAATAAAATGTCATAAGCAATTATATAAATAAATTGAGATAAAAGAAAAGGTATAAGTACCTTTCCAAATATAATGTTCCGCATCTTTTGTGAGCCTTGTTACTCGTACATTTATTCTAGCTCTTTCTATTTCGCTAATCTTGTTCTAATAATTATGAGTCCTATTATAAATTATAATCCTATATTTTTATTTTTTAATGCAATATACGTTTTACAACAAATTAAATACACTTTTGTCATTATTATACATTTTACTAGAAAGAAATATAATTATATATATATATATATATTATTATTTTTTTGTGTGATATACAATGTGCCTGATGATATCTCTCGTCTTAGAGATTAAAAGATGAACCGATATCACGTTTCGAAAAGGACACTAATAATTTATTATCCTCGTCTCTGTACGCGCATCGTTAATGAGGAACGTGATTATTTCCCCACGTGTTAATCTTATTGTCGAACTCTCCCCCTCCCCCGCCACCCCTCTCTCCCGCACCTTATTCGTTAACAATCTATTTTGCTCCTCGCCGTGTGTGCAGCTTCCCCCCGGAGCGTGAACTGGTTTCAAACGAGTGCCATGCCTTTTACGTTTTCTGGTTTTTGTGCTCTTCACGGAGGGAGACAAGGGCCGACGACTTTTAATGGACGACAGGGCATAGGCGTAAACTGTGATTTTATCTTCGCTCATAGAGCAACATGTCCCACATTGTTAATTACGATAGCGTGATAACTCTAGTATCATAGCGTGATAACTCTAGTATCATAGATTTATTATGATCGAAAAGAACTCTTTCCCCCTTTTGTCCCGCAATTCGCGTAATTCATCTTAGTTTGACTTATGTGTTAGTATGACTATTAAAAAGTTATTTCACAAACATGTTTTTATATTTCAAGTACAAATTTCAATATATATACATTCTTGAATTTATTGTTTCATTCAATGATAAAAATGCTAGAAAAATATAAATATAATTTTTCAATAAAGCAAAATTAAAAAGATAAAAATCGTATACGCGTGTGTATATTTGTATTATTTTAAAAATATTGATTGTATAAAATAAACAACGCATATAAACATGCATCTGAGTATAACTAATTTATTGTACGATATATATCTATATACATATATCGCACACGGTGTATATCACACACATATGAAAATGCTTAACGTATTTTGTTAAAGGATATTTGTCATATTTACGAAGGTATATTAAATACATATATTTTTATTCCGATCGGAATACAGATGTATAAAAAAATCCCAAATCATAGTTTGTTAAACAATACACATCAAAAAATCGACATAGCAAAATCAATTACCGTTCGAAATTTTTCATTTTAAAGCGCCCATTAAATAATTGGTTTACGTTTGCAATATCTCGACGTTTGTTAACGTTTTTCATCAAAGACGGATATAAAATAAATGAATAGTAAGCTGATGCGCAATGTGCTTTTCGGTTGACAGCCGATTATCGAAAGCAAAGCTCAAAACACGTTTATATGTTTGAGCTCGTTGAGCTTCGAATGGTTCGATACGAAAATGAGGTCACACCCACACCAGACACATTGCAATATAAAATAATACAGATCCACTATTTCATCATTTTGCCAGATAATATTTGACGGCTATATATATTCCGCCTCATTTCAAACAGAATTCTAAAAGTAACAAGCAAAAAACAATTTATTGTAAGATAGCAATTAATCTGAGAGAAAAAATAGCCAGAGATCCGCGCTTTAACTGCTCGTTTCATTGAAATGTTCCATGCATGAAATGTATTCACGAAAAGCTACGAAATTGTATGGTTTTAGCGCAATAGTTTTCACAGGCGATTAAATGTTATTTCGGAATAATGGATGTAAGTAAGAAAAAAAAAGAGATAGACGAAGAAAAGCCGCGTTTCTTCAACGGTAACGATCTTCATAAACGACTCTGTGTGTGAGTGTGTGTGTGTGTGTGATGCGTGTATATAAGTATGTATATGGTTAAAATGTAACAGTGAGCGTAATTCTCCATCGATAATGCGCAAGGTAAACTGGCGACATTAGTGTTGGTATAGACTTTTGGAATTTGTTATCACTCCGCCTACACACCGCCGCTACAAGTAATCATTTTGCCGTGAAGGAGAGACCATCGGCTTTAAAAATACCGGGAGAACGAAAATAACCGGTACTCTTGCGCCTCGGAGCTTTAAATAAAATCTCCGTGCGAGAAAAATTGCAACCGCAAAAATGTTGCGGCGGTCGATCTGCCAGTTGAGGATTACGCGAATTGGCGAATATATTTTACGTAGCGCGGTTAAACGATAAAAAGTGCAATTTCGGACATTTATGCGCGTTTGTCACAATTAGAACGCAAATATACGTAAATAACTTGTGCGCAAATAACAATTCACAGCATGTACAACACAAACAGTTTTACAAAAAAATTATGATTACATAATTTATAATATTCCTTAAATAATTTACGTTGTATTTTATATTTGATATAATATTTTATATTTAATATAATAGTAAAAAAAATAATAAAATATATATATATATATAATATTTCTCATCAAAAAGTAGAAAATTATTAACATTATTGTCTTATATTAATCAGAGATTTGTAAATTTATTTATTTATTTATATTTCTAAATATATATATTTTTTTTCATGATTAATTGTCTTTAAAAAAAAAAAAGAAGACAAAGTTTGTAACATAATGCTTTTTCAATTACTGTCGCTTTAAAAGTTTTTTTTAAAATTGTGTGATGTAACTTTCTTCTTCAATTAAAAAATCGTCGTAAAGTCTTTTAGTGAGTGGTACCCTTTATCTTTTTCTCCCTTTCTCTCTATTTCTCTTTCTCTCTTATTAAAATGATGAAAAGCTATGATTTCTACGTGACAAAACGCAAAAAGTAATGATTTAATTTAAGAATTTCCCATTCAATAGGCTTCTACTGTCCTCTTATACACACACACATACACACAGAAATAAATAAATACACACACACACGCATACATATTCGTACAAAGAATTCTCTCTCTTCTCCCCTCGGATGCAAAAGGACAAAATGCTCAGCTTTTGGCAAGGCAGAAAGAGCGAGTAAGAAAGAAAAGAACAATTATAGAGCAAGCTCAGCTGTCCTTTTCTTTCAATCTTTAGGATAAAGAAAAGAAGATGAGAAACTCGGCTAAGAAAGATGAGAAACTCGGCAGAAAGAGCGAGACGGGTATGAGGGAAGAAATCCCTGCCACATTCCCGTAATAGTAGAAGAATCCATACAGTCGTTGGAGTTGGTTAAAACTTGTTACAAGCACAAACGCGTGGGCGATTATGTATCGAAATTACCAATTTCATCAAAAAAGGATTGTGTAAGCTATACACGCGAAATATATAGCAGCGCGTAAAGTTCGCCTTTTTTTTACGCTGTTTTTCCACCGTCATTCTTTTTCTCCTTTCTTGATGTTTTAATATCAAATTCCGATTATATGATCGATGAAGCCCGCAGCATCGATTCGGCAGTAGAAATAACACGTCAAGGACAAAGTGAATTTTTTTTCGTTTCGCGCGTTTGTCAGTCTGGCTTGTTGCGAAATTATGAGAGAAAAGGCGGGCGCAACAATTTGGCCGAACAACGGCAAGCTTAATGTTTTGTAGCAACGCCGGACTTTATTATGGAGCGTGAAGCACTCCGCGAGACTCGTTCGGTGCGGAATTTTAGCCCCGACTCTGGGATAATTTAATGCTGCATCGATCGCCGGGGCTGCACGGGAAGCCGTAAATTCGAATTTTAAACAAGCACCGCGCTAATGATATTAGTATAATAATTATTACCACGCCCGTGTGCGATACGCATTGAGCTGCGAGTATTTGTGGGAATGGCATTTTCATTAACCGGATTCGACTGTATCGCGCATTTTTTCACAATGTTAGATTTAATTTCTGTGCGACATAAAACAAAATGGTTCAAAGGCAATAATAAATTTAAAAAGTAAAACAATTAAATTGAAGTAATAAGAAGAAAGAAAAAGCGTGATTTTGTGAAATATCAATAAATATATAAATCGCAATTAAATCTGACTTATCGTCGAAAAATAGATAGAGTGAGATAGAACGAGGGAACCGTAATTTCTCTCTCCTGACAATCCAGATAAATACGAGAAAAAGTATAAAGAGAAATTGCACACAGCGCCTCCATTAAGAAATAATAAATAAAATTATAATCATTACATAAATGCAATTTCTAATTATCATCTAGAAACTAGGTTTTAATGAGAGATGTCACAAGTAAGAGGATTACGCGACACGCGAATTCATAAAATCGCGCTCGTGCCGATCGATCGAATAATTGGCGTATAACGCTGACGTATTCGAGGTTACCATATCTTGTTGGCATCAGACAATCTTGAAAATGATGGAAACGATTTGGGAGCGCAAGTCGCTCGCGATGTGCGGCAACGTAATAAAGCTATTAGCGTAATGTTACGCGCAAACTTCGATGGAGTTACGTTACGTTTCGAGGAAACGCCGCGTCCCCTTCGACACTTCCCGCCCCGGAGAATGTACACGGCATAAACTTTAGTCCATCTTGCGAAAATTACTGATTGCTAGCGTCAAAATACACGACTACATGCATTTAATCATACCTACGAATTAAACTCGCACGTTACTAATGATTAAGAACGATGTTTAGCAGCGAACTACGAGAAACTTGATTGAAATCGCACATGAATAGACTTTCCTCTGGCGTGTGATATATAAGTAAATACGTAAATACAAAATTGCTTTCCCAAATTAATCAGGAAATTGTGTTTCATTCTCTTTCTTCGCTCCCTAAAGATATAAAGTAATAATATTATAAAATAAGAATAATATAATCTAATAGAGAGAGAGAGAGAGAGAGAGAGAGAGAGAGAGAGAGAGAGTGTGTGTGTGTGTGTGTGTGTATGTGTGTGTGTGTTAAATTGAAAAAGAATCTAATTATCCGACAGTCTACTTTTAGATCTTTATCTAATTAAATTTTTATTCCATTTGCATTTCAGTGTTCGCGAAAATGTTTTGCGCATTAAATGTAAACGATTAAACGGTTATTGTTGGATGTAGAGTAAACAGGAAGCGAATATACTGTTTAAGCAAGTTTCAACAATTCCACGAGAAACTTATCTCTTTGATCGTAAGCAAGTAAAATGTGCTCAAGATGCCTGTGAATGCGTCTTAAGGAATTGCTGCAGCTATCAAATACACACTGATGAAAGCTACTTGTAAGACGTGTATACGTACATACATGCGCACACAAAAGCGCAGCGCATCGGCTAATACACATACACACACGTATGCACACATACGCACACACAAACATTTATACAAACACCGTCAAGACATCCCTTGTCTGCGCATCGTTCGGAGATGCTACCTGCAGCAATTTAAAGATTAACGTTGTTGGAAGAGCCGATGCTTCCTTCGGTATAAATCATTATTGTCATTGATATCACCTCGAGATGGTACGGATAAATCTTTAACTTTGCAAGAATTTGAAACTTAAAATTCGAGTACCGAAAATTAAAATTCTAATTTCTTTCGGAAGAGAAGAGCGGGGGAGGGGAAAGATTGCATTTATCGCATTTGTCTTTTATTATTCTCCGGTCGTCTTCTTTATAAAATCGAATTACGCGAAATATTCGCATTCAAGATAAACTTTCCTGACTTTGCATTAGCACTCATAATGATGTGTAAATTAAGCTGAGTAAGCTTACTGGGAATACTGATAAGATGCAAGTAATTACGGTGCTTAAAATGTAAATAGAATATCGTACATTTTATTCGCGTATTTATATATTAAATAAACCCTCTCTGTGTGTGTGTGTGTGTGTGTGTGTGTGTGTGTGTGTGTGTACACCACATTCGAATAAACTAATAATTATTAAAATATTTTTAAAGTTCTCGTGGAGAAATATTACGAAATTTATTAAAACCCTATAAAAGTTTCTCGAAACTTGTGTAGGAAAAAAAAGATCCTCGGGGAAGGGGGGGAGGGGGGGAGGAAAGAGTAGAAGAGCGAGTCTTAAAATTTTCGCCGATTCCCATCACATCGCAAACTTATCGAATGATTTTTTTTCCCCGAGATCCCCGAGATTCGAGGTTTGCGCAGTGAGAGGAAGGTATTAAATTGCCAGCTCCTGTCATAATCTATCTCACCTCCGGCCGGTTAAACTTGGCTAATAATTCGCCAGATTGGCGCCGGCAGTAGGCATGCGCAACAAAAACCAATAACACTGACTCTCTCTCTCTCTCTCTCTCCTTCTCGTTCCCAGTTACCCCATACAGTGGCTCGGAGAACCCCTCTTACCCCTCTCTATAGGTTCTCTTCGACACCCCCGTTGGTCTATCCCCCTGTCCCCGTTTCCCTTCCCCAGTTTCCATGCCCACGGTCGCTCACTCTACCAACCATGCCAACCACATTGCAACGGCAACGCACCAATACCACGCTGCACTGTATCATAGAGCAAAGCGCACACGCCGTACTGCATTCGCATAAATCCATTGGAATACCTAATACTCGCCAAATGCCGGTCGTCGAAGAAAAGCAGGAATCTCTGCTTTATTTTATCATCCCGATGAATGTAATTAAAGTAAGAGAAAATTGCAAGATAAAAATTCATAGGGGACTACGTATGAGATACTCTAAATTAATGTGTGCCTCGAATAATAATGAAGAAATTATTTATATTGAAGCATGCATAATTAAAGAAAAGAAAATGCTCCGAGAAGCTCTTCAAAAACAGGTGCAATAACGAAAGCAATAACGAAAGATTATCAAAACGCGAATGATTAGAATGGGGGGAAAGGAAGGAGGGAGGGAGGGGGATATTGCTACGCGACGTCGCATCGCGGTCGAAAATCGATGACCGACATGTCCGACGAATCGTCCAAATCCGAAGCTTCGCAACGATCGTTGCTTTGCTAATTCATCAAATCGACTCGATGAATATATTAATTGCCTTGTTGTAACACAACGGCGGCTGGCTGATGAAATTACGCGTTCACTGACCTTCTATCGACTTGCACTACTCTATTGTGCTATCCCAATGCAAACGCAACAACATCGTTCTTGAATTGGTCGATTAATTAAATTCGCCAGACAAATCGTTCGATTAAGAGTTTTCAAACAAATTTTCAGAATCATTCGCGCGAATACCCTTTTAATTGTTCAACCAAAATATGCAAATCGTTACATTTTTTTCGACACACGCGTACTATTACTACTGCATATATCGTATGCAAAGTTTTTTTCCTTTTGTTAGACTCGTTGCATCAATTCACATCAAAATATTAATTAATGACATTTCTTACGTCAAGCTTTTTATTTAAAAAAATGAATAATGGTTCATATTATTAAATCGTTCTTTTCTAAGAGAGAAGAGAGATCCGTTTTTTTTTTTATAATATTATATCGCTATACACAAGCAAAGTATTTCAATTTTCTCGTTAATGAGGAAAGTTGTAACAATAATAATGATAATACTAGCAACTACGTCGACATTGTTGTCGTTAATGAGAAGAGCTTGGCTAATGATAATGTCGCAAGGAGAGAGGAGCATTATATAATGTTGACTTATTCCTTTATATCATGTTTAATATTTCTTTCACATCTATATTTTCCACCTTTTGCACCGAAGATAAAATTATTTAAATAGAATAAAATTAAATATTGAATTTTATTCTCGTTGCTTTTACAGCGAAGCAAGTACGCGATAGACTATAATACTACTTATAATTAATAAATAAAACGCTACGGAAAAAATGATCATCGTAAATACGCTTTTGCACTCTAATTATTAAAAAAACCAATTACTAAATTTTTTTAAATGCCATGTTATTAATTTAATTATTTTTCTATTTGTTGTTTGTAATAGCAAACAATAACATATCTTCGCTAGTCTGTGTAAAATCTCTAAAAACTAAATTATTTAAATGGGATGAAATTAAATATTGAATTTTGTACTCGTTGCTTTTACTGTGAAAAAGTACGCGATAATACTATAACACTACTTATAATTAACAAATGCGCTACGGAAAAAATAATTACCGTATAAATACGCTTTTGCACTTTAATTACTAAAAAATCTAATTACTAAATTTTTTAAATGCCATGTTATTAATGTAATTATTTTTCTATTTGTTATTTGTAGTAGCAAGAAATAATATATCTTCGCTAGTCTGTATAAAATCTCTAAAAATTAAATTTTTTTACGAAAGTAAGAGATCCTAAAAGTATATAAATCTAGTTAATAATTAATATAATTTGCTGAGAGATGTGTGTGTGTGTGTGTGTGTGTGTGTGTAATATGTATTTTATTGTGCAATTGAATCAATGTGAAATATTCAATTCTGCTATTAATTCTAATGATTTCATTTGAGTGCATTTAATATACATAGTGCAGAATAGTTTCATTCCAATTAATTTTACTCTTGAAACGGATAATTTAATATGTTTCTCGTGTGTAAAGCTCACAATTTGAGTAATGGAATTTAATATAACGGATATTTCAAACATAGTGGAAACAATTGTATAATGATACAATCGCGGTTCCGTTTTCAAAATTCATCAAAGCAAACCGTCCGAGCGATGCGAATCTTAATCGCGCGATCTCTCGTTGTGTGACGGGCTTAAGGGTACATTCACCCGTCGCAGATTCTCCTCCGTCCTCCAGTGGCCGAACAACAACCGCGTGCACGCGAATTCCGCGAGTTTTATTTAGAACATCGAATTATTCTAACGTGACGAGTGCGCCCGCGCGCTTGTATAAACGGGAAAAAAAATAGAGCGAGAGATAGAGAGAAAGCGCGACGTAGGCATGTCGTAAATCCGATAGGGGAAGGTCGTAACACAAATCGCGCATTCGTATTTTCGCGTATAAACTCACAATTCGGATTGAAAAATGAATAAAGATTATCTTGTCTCTCGAATCTACTTTGGAGATTGAACTTTCCTCCTCCTAATTGTACGGCGGAGATAATGACACGCGTAATTGCTTTATCGAACGAATCAGAGCGAGAACAAAAGTATGAGAATTTTAATTAAAATTTTGCACATTGGATAAAAATGCATACTTTCGCCTGTGCACCAAGCAGGCGGATTTAAAATTACGAAAATTGCGGGAGGAGTGGGTGTGCGGTGTTCTTTGAACTATTACAAAGTAACGAGGCAGGACGCGCGCGCGCTATCTCTTTTCGCGTTAGGTAGGAAAGTAAAATCGTTGTTGCATCTGATAAAAGCCAGGCGGGTCGCGCACGCGCGGATAAGCGCCCGCGCGAGTGTGTCGGTGTATTAACACACGTAAACAAGTTTGCTGCATTCCACGCGGACCGGCTGTACCTGCTGCACGTAATCACGCTCGAATAATTAATTAGCTTATTTTGTATTACTTAAACGGAGTTAAAAACGTCTCGCCGATTATAAACTGATCGCAAAGAAATTTTTCATTACAACTTAATATTTATATAAAACAGACGCGGCCCATATAATTCAGCAAGATAATAAAATGTTAGATATTTTTATTTGAAAATTTATAATTAAATATTAACGGTCTTGGATAATTTAATCAACTTTTCTTGTCAAGAAACATTCTTGATTTTAAACTCGATTAACTATAGTTTCAGTAGCTTCATAATGAAAATAGTTTCGATGCAACGTTGATGTACTGAAATAAATTGATAATGTATATACGACGGATACAAGAACATTAATTTAACGTCACTTTTCATTAAGCTTATTTTTAAACGATTGAATTATTTTATTATTATTAAACATTCATGAAGAGGATTGATCTTTCCAATATATTTCTCGATTTAAATTTACAAATGTTCGTAGATTAGTGATGCTTTATATATACATACATATATATATATATATATATATATATATATATATATAAATGTTCACCGTAATTGGAATTTCTCATGACTTTATGCAAACTAATAGTGGTTACACGAAAATCAAGTTTCACGAAACGGATTCTCGCTGAGTTTGTGCCAACTTTCGGTTGGCAACACCGTGCAGTAAAAATAGAGAATGCAATGTAATCAACTTTGAATTGCAGAGTAAACAATTTCGATAAAATTTTAATTAAGAATCGAATCAATGGAATAATGTTACGAAATAATATAATTTATTTAAAAAATATTACTGCAACGGATGTCGATTGCGATAACACGTAGGTATAATTATTGGCTAATACAACAAGGTTCCGTTCCAATAATCAACTGTACCCTGCACTAACATTCTTGGTTTCAGATTAGTATGTATATAAATGCATTAATTATAAAATATTTATTTGAGAGTTATTTCGTCAATATTAAGTATTGAAATTACAAAGATATAATTGCAATAAAATATTTAAAGAATGATTAAGACATCATTAAGCAATTAAATTTAGAATAATTAAATTATCATAATGCAATTACAGGATATTCGATTAGTACACAATCTCATTTGAAATATGAGAATTCGTGTAGCTTTCATTTTAGAAAAAGTTTGTTGTAGTTGGAATTTTTATAATCCTTTCAATTGTTACAAGTGACAATGTACCGGGTAATTTTATGAAAATTACTCGATACGTTGTTACTTGTAACAATTTTTCTTCCTGCGTTACAAAAGTAACCGAAAACCGGATTGCCAGCAGCTGTTGGACAAATATTTTGCTTCGATAGTCAAGATGAAGCAAAGTCCCCATCCCAACCGGGCTCATCAATCACGTCAATTACACACGACATGGTCGATTCGCGATAACACGCGTCTGCGCGTACGCTCGAAAGAAAATAAGAGAGAGCAAAATAGATAAAGAAAAAGAGAGAAAGTGCATATAGCGAAATAAAAAAAAAAAAAAACAGTAAAGTAATTTGCAATATCGTTTTTTAAATGGGGACAAGAAAAAAAATGCTACAATGACGCCAAATAATGCTCTCTATCACATTGTTCGACATAATTGTGAATGAGAAAACATTCAGTTCCTTCTGGAGTAATTACGAGGAACAAAAGGGTCAAAAGTAGCAGCCATAGTTATGAGTTTCTATCTTTAGTTCTTTCTCTTTCTCTCATTCATTTCTCTCTCTCTCTCTTTTTACTATCTGAATATGGATTATATTCCATACCGTTGTTTTTTAAGAAAACGGGGCTATTACGAACAATTTCTAAACTCGCACGCGAACTCGAAGACAATGACGGAGGGATACTCACTATTGGCGTTCATAATATTCCCATCAAAGAACAATCCATGCACCCTCGGCTCTTTTTTTCCTAAAAACAATTTTATTTCCTTTCGCTATAAATCGATCTAGCGCCCCGGCCGTGAACTAAGTGCGTATCGATCGTTTCGAAGGTTTTGCGGCAAGATTTCGTTTCGCGATTTTGAATAAGAAAGAAAATATATAGAGAGAATTAAATTCGTGATAAACAGAGCTCGAAGGAATTTATCTCGCGCATTTATATATAGCTAATAGACAAAAGTGAAAAGAGAGAATGATAAAGGCGGCGATTTCGAGGGCGGATACTGATTACAGTCGACTTTGACTGCCCCTTCCGAAATAATCGGCCTGCAAACAGTGAAAATGACGAGCGAAGGGGTGCGCTTAATTGACGATGTCTCAATGGAACAACAGGGCGGGGAGCGTGACGACCCCAAAAGCTACCCTAACAGCAGACCGAGGGGTTAGTCGTATCCTTTCAGACCTCGAAGTGGCTTTAAGGCCATACCAATATTTCACAAGTTTCGTTTACCCGGCCTTTCCTCTTACTTATGCGCCTCGGGGCGTTCAACGTATTTCCGCATATTTGAATAATGCCTCTTTCGTGATTCGCGTGATTCTCGTTCGATTTAATCTCGTGCATGAAAATAGTTACATCGATGCGCAATGTTGTGATTATATGATAATTTCGATCGCATTAAGTTGGCCGAATTAATGAATATAACGGATCTTCAATGTGAACATTTCAATAAATACATATATATAAAGGAACATTTAAATTTATATTAATAAAATAAATAACTTGGGAATATATTTCCTCTCTCTCTCGCTTTCTAAATAAAGAAAAGTCGATATACTCGATCGTCAAAAATAGCGAATGATGTTCTATTTAACTTTCCATGGAGTTATATGCACCGAAATGGTAGTGAACTAAAATAACACGAAGTAATACAGGAAAATGATAAAGGCCAAAGTATCATATGACACGTCCGTTATCGACAATGGTCGGCAAAGGAGAAATTGCCTTAGTAGTAAAATTCATGCGCGTTACAACAGTGAAGCATTAATAAAATGGTTTAGCGGATATTATTTAGATAAAGAGCTTATTTCCAAACCGCATTAATAATAAAGACTTATAATACATAATCTCTATATATTAAAAATATGAATTTAATACAGTTTGGACATAAACTCTTCAAATGAGAATTTGCACAGTAATTAAGTGACATCTGAGATTAAAGTAATATATTCGCTGTTTGCCCTACGGCCGTATATATTAAAATTCGCCAGAAGTCTAGTCATCGTTCTAGATATCTTTAAGATAACTCACCTCTCCGTGCGTGTCCCTCCTTCCGTCCGGCGTGTTCTCAGGTAAGAAATAAAGCCGTAAAGACGCCAAAGGCTGATTCGGTCCACGACTGTCCATCCATAGCAGCTGAAGCTCCCCGATGCTGACGAGATCTGCATCGCTCCACAATTTCGTTAGGAAGAAACTGCCGAGACGAAGGACACGGCCGTTACCTATCCTTACCGCTTTGTAAAATGTGTAAGGGCCATGGCTGAAGCAAGCACCGCCCAATAACTGAAAGCGTAGAAAATAAAATTATAAAAATTTTTAAATGAATTTATAAAAATCTACATTTGAATTATGTGTTCTCTCTCTCTCTCTCTCTCTAAAAAAAAAAGAAAATTACAAACGTATATTATACGATGGAAAAAAAATTCATGTAAAATATGTTCTCTCTATATAATTTCCGTGCCATGTTGCTTCTAATAATACGCTTGCGGCATATATGCTATTTAATAGTTATTCTCGTATTATTATTAATATTATAATTAACATACATTAATACTTAATGAGAAATCCGTTGGAATATTACAGCGCATTACGCTGCAATATTAATCGGCGGATAAACAGGTGCATATTTATATTAAAATAGGATGGATTAACGTGGCAAAGAGCATATTTCTACGCATCGATAATTTCGGTAATTTAATTAAAGATTATTCGATTAAGAGAACACATTTTTTGAAGCCGGCGAAAACTCATTCAAGTCGGCTTTTAAAATATCATCTCCCCCGGATACGACCACCGCGAAAGATTCGTGGCGGCGGCAAGGGATGATCCCGTAGAAAAGCGGAGGGTTACGCTTCCCTAGAGAGTATTTGCAGTGCGAGGCACAAAGCACATGCACATTCGCACTGTTACACATGCGTGTGCACGCACATACGTAAACGCGGGATAAACGCGATGCAGAATGGGAAGGAAATCTTTGCGTTAAAAGAGTGGCACGTGGATTTTCGACTCGCGGAACGGGCGCGATTAAAATCGATAAAGCGTGACCAACTCGTGACCGCAAATAATAAAGGCTAAACGCGCGTGCGAAAAACTAATCGCCGTCGGAGTTAATCGGACATCCGATAAAAAAGAATCTCGCTTGATGAAAAGAACGCCACGTTTGATCTGTACTTTTCATAAAAGACAAAAAATGATAAATAAGTTAAGGAAAGAAAAAGAAAACTCTCGCGTATAGTACATGTGACGTTGATTTTACATCGTAGTTTTCTCTCCTCGTTGCCCTAGAAAAACTATTTATTATTCAATGAGAAAAATGTTTATTATCCGGCTCCTGAAAAAAATTCCGCAAACGAAAGAGCAAACGAACCGTGCACGCGGCACGTACAGTCCGTCGCATAATTCTCGATGGATCTCTTTATGCAATTTGCGTCCGAGTCTTTTACGTTACTCTCCACCGTCTCTTTTCTTTCTGCTAAGATTCAAACTGTCAATATAGGTGATTAAGACAACACGCGAAAGCAGCGACGCCAATTCCGTAAAGTATTTGAATACGGAAGAATTCTCGCGCACGAATGCATGTGTTTATGAATTCGTCGATGTGTTTATTGTTCCATGTCACATATCAATCATCGAAAATTTCTCTGTAATTGTCGACGCGAACTCCGAAGGTCCAAACTTATTTCGATTGCCGAAATTTGAGAATATTCTACACTAGATTTAATATCAGCCTCTTATAAGTTTCGGATCTTTTATGCGCGAGATTGCAAAGATATAAATGCCATTTGTCATTTTATTTTTTTCTTTCTTCATACATTTTTCGATACATTCGTGTGGTTACAAATGTTAAATACCGTGACGTATGGAACGATAGATGCAGATATTATGCGAGCTTTCGCGGCTATAGAAAAGAGGATCGTCGTAATTAGAACACTCGATATCGAGCCGATGTAAGAGAAGAAAAACACGATGAGAGATCCGCTCGCATTTATGACACGGACTGTACGGGCCTGCTGCCTTGCAGCGGAAACTTGTCCATTACTCCCTTTGCTTTATTTATCCGGGCGAAATTTCAAATGGATCGGATTTGGACGTAAAAGAGACAGGCGCGCAAAGATCGATGCTCGAGAATATTCACGTAAAATGCTCGACATTTTTACTCAAGTCGATAAAATTCTCTTTTGATTTCTATTATTTTTACATTGTACATTTACATTGTATATTTTGATATTTATTGTTTTACATTAACGTTGTAACGTGTCTCTGAGAAAGAGAGAGCACTCAGAGTTTGGCAATGTATCGATTTTACGAAGAAAGATGATTCCGAAAGACTCGTCTCGAATAACAAGGTCCTTTAATTGCCGATTAAATGAATTCGATATTGGGTCATATTGGTCGCACGCTCGCGCACAGGTCAGCCAGTCGAAACGCTTGTCGAGAATGGAGCGAGTATGCTTCGCTATGCAAAATTGTCGCTAAGTCGCTCATTACTGCGCAAATCGACGAGCGAGCGACGTCGGCATCGCCTCGCGATATCAATCGAGCTCGCGTTACATAATTGAATCAATAATGGCATCGAAACGGCCACTCTGCGGAATGAGCACCGCTGCCATAACTATTTCCAATGTTTTAAGAGTACAGTCGCAGCCAAGACTACAGTCCGGCCTGTCAACGTGCGGGCGAAAGATCAGCTGCGCGATGATATTTATAGCAGTTAATCTCGTTTCTTCGCCACTCTTTGTACCGCGCGCGAAACTTACTCATCATTCATAGCTATTGCATCTCTCTACGACGTTCTTTTATCTACACGGAGACAAGTGCATCGATGCAAGATGCGCGCACGCATTTCCCCCTCTCCACCCCTTACACCCACATTTACGTATATAGACGCATATGCGTACAACAAATTTGCGAATCTTGGCTTTGTCGCTATTATATTATCGGGACACAATAATTATGCATACTCTCTCGTGAGTCGCTAAATATTTCACCACGCATCAATGCACAATGCCACGCATGCATTATTCATCGGACGACGTATACGCGCGCTTTTCCTTTCGTAAAAACACTTTCATGGCGGGTAAATAAATATCCATAGCGAGGGCCCTCATAATGCCGCCAATTCTCTCATTGTTCATTACTTCTCGATGCTAAAGGAGCGTACGTGCAAAATACAAGCAAGCACGAACACAGCGCATGTTTAAAATGCCACGACGTTGATGAGGATTATTTCTTTTAAATGACACACGCGCACACACATACATACATCATATATATATATATATATATATATATATATATATATATAAAACAACGAAATCGTACATTTATATCACATTAAGGACAAATGGAACACTTTTCTAGAATTTTTCTGTATTTGAAAAATTTGTTCCAAGAAATATAGATTAATAATAATAATAAATAAATAAGACAAAGCAAACGTTGCTTCTTCAAAGATGTAGATAACTAAAAAGTATATCGAGTATAATGTTATACGAGAAATTCTTGTCCGCCACTATATATGCAACGCGCGCAAAGATAATTGTTATCTTTCTTAATAATGCGTTATCCGTCGAAAATATACCGTAACATTATGCTCGAAACTTCTGCAGCTTTATATAATGATCGTTGTCTGTTTTCCTCTTGCAACAGAAACACTCGCTAAAACGGTCGGAAAGAAGAGCGAGGGGGGAGCAGCAAAAGAAGGAGGCGACAATAGTTAGAGGGAGAGAGAGAGAAAAAATGCGTCACGTAACATTTTAAGGCCACCGAGTAGAATAATATATATGCATGTATATATAGAGTTCTCTATTTTTCTTTCCAGTTTAAGTATTTTTCTCATTTGTATGAATATCAAAGATGCAATTAATATGGATGCATTAACATGATATCGATCGATTCCGTATGACATTAATCGAATCCGAGAAAGGACAAAAAATTCCACGTATAATATTTTAAAATCTGAGTAAATTAATATACGTAGCGCATATGCTTTGTGTATCTTTCTCTTTTCGAATAATTTGCTCGCATTTACCGAAAATACGGAAAAAAGAGAAAGAAACGAACGATACTATTTATATAAGAATCAATTATACCTGAAAAATATGTTGCGTAGAATTTTTTAAGATTACCATTTTTAAGATTACGCGCGTCAACAAGACACGCTCTCCCTCTCTCTCTCTTTCCTTGAAACAATGATTATGTCCCTCTTCTACTCACGAAATACGAAAATGCGTGCGAAATAAAAATCAAATGCGATGCGAAATTAATCAAACATACGAACAGTCTACAGCAGTGAATATTATAAATATTCAAAGATCCATTGCTATGCTGATGCACTCGTCGATTAAAAGATACAAAAATGCTGAACAGTCTTGCCGTATCACTTACGCGGTACTTCATTGTACATGCGACATTGTATTCATTAAACATGCAAAAAGAAGGGGCGGGCGGCGAAAAGGGTAGAAAGGCGGCGAACGAGATCGTGCGCGAAATTAGTGAATGCAAACGACTAGAATAATGCGAATAAATCACTGTTGACAGCTCCTAATAGTACTGTACTAATGGTTTTTATATAATGACTCGTATTGCCGGAAATATAACGAACGATAAATCGCAATCGTCTCATCTCATCGAGAGTAGATACGAATATAAACGCCGGTAACTAAAATATTTTCATCGACGACAGAAGCGCGCGCATGAAAAAAAAAAGAAAGAAAATAAATAAAATCACACACGGCACTAACGATTACAAATTGCAATCGCAGCACTATGTGCGATTCCATATCTCTGGAAGGAGCTTCGGAAAATCGTCAAACGTAAAATATTTCATATTATATCCCACGTCGACTGACATTTGAGATGCTCGTGATTGCGAAACGCGACGTTTGCATTATATAATTAACCTTTCTCAGCGTGCGCGAATCGGATAACTTCGTTCGGATATCTCGAGTAAAAAGATCTCGCACGCGCGCGGCGGGTCAGTGAGAAAAAAAAAAAAAAAAAAACGCAGCCGCGCACCCAGGGGATCGAAAAAAGGACGGGATATAGGGCAATGCACCCCATCCCTCCGCTCATCCCCTTCCCTCCCTTCCTCCCTCAGTCATTGTATACCCTCACCGCGTGTAATCGCATATATACGAAGCTGTCCGCCGCCAAGCCATCGTCCCTCTCGATCTCCCTTTTCCATTTTCCCTCCTTGTTACTGTGTCTATATTCCTGCTCATCTGTCTCTCTTTCCGATGATATTCTCTCTAGAACCCTGTCTGTCATACTGTCTCGCTCGTGCTCGTACGTCGCTTCCTCACCGCGTTCTCTCTCTTCCTCTAGCAGCGAATGAGTTTTACTAACCGCTTTAAAGCGTCCATCACACATCGTATGAATCACCGCGGTCAGAGGATTAAGAAACACTCGAAGCCTCAATGACGTTGTGTTGTTAATAATGAGACTCGAGAATCCAACAAATAGAAAGTGAACGAGTTGTTGTTCGATGATAACGCTATGCTTATTCGTTTACTCTCTCATCATAACATTGTTATGCAGAAATTAATAAACAGAATTATATATTTTTTTAAACAATTCAGTTTTATAATCTCTAAATTCTGTCAAAGGTAAACGATAAGATATACGTCGCAACGAAACGAAAGTACGAATCATTAATTACACATTGATTAGATATGCAGTGCTTTTTTTATGACATCGAAATTAAGTGTCTACTAATGCTTGCAATATTTCATCGGGAATATAATATTTCATTCATATTTACGTCCGTCCGAATTAAATTACGTCTCATAAATTAATATAACGAGTCCAAAGATAAGCTGGAACGCGCGATGCCGCTCCACTTTTGTCTCATTTTCCGAAATGAAGATGGTGAATATATCTCGAGCTATCTCGACGCTAGTTTTTAATTAAAAACTTCCGTGAACTGTATCGTGTGAGCGGACCTTTAACCCGCGTTGCACGTGCACACACGTCGAGGGTCCCATACGTGTTCCCCTCCCGTGTGCGCACGTGTGTATGTGAGAGCGAGAGTAACACACACACACACACACACACACACACACACACACACACACACACACGTGCACATGCACAGATAGCCGACCTAATATACATGGAATTTGACTCAGGTACATCACGCATACGTACGCAGGCGAATCAACGGATAGGCACACTTGACTCATCAACGCACATCACCTCACAAAGCGGCTCGTGCGCGCGCGGACATTTAAAGATCTCATTTGGACGAATACGTATATTGTGTCGAAAATGAAGTTCAATAAAAAATATTTTTTTTTTTTTTTTTTTTTTTGAAAAACTATCTCTCTCATACGCTACAAATTTTTGCTTATCTGTATTTGTTACCGATCTATATCTTATCCCTTGTGCGTGCTACGAATCAATTACGCGCGGTCGAGCGATGTTCTGCAAAGAAACCCTACATTAGATATTCCGAGCAAGTAAGGCACATAGCAAGAAGATAGGGAGCGAATGCATCGTACAATATTAATAACAAATGTAACATATGTTTGCGCGTAAAGCGTATGCGTTTGTCACGCGGAAATTTAAATAAATATTATATTTAAATTCACACAGAGAGTTAAATTGAATTTCGTAAATTTGTATGCTGTGGATATGCAAAATTGTGTGATGGTTCAAAAGATTTTAATAAAAAATTAATGATGCGCTTTTCCATCCAGTTACTTTGAACTATTGTAGGAACCTAATATAATCAGAAATCGATTGTATGAAACCAGCAAACACATTTCGTCAATGTATATTTTATCGGGATGTGCGTGCCTGGTTCTTCAGTCTATCAATCGATAAGCTAAATTATATACTAAACGCGCTGCATGATAAATAAGTCATTTATCGATAACAACACTTGGACTCTTGTACTTCCGTCTATGAGTTGGAAAAATAAACAAAAGTACAAAACAAATATTAGAATTATTTTCAGACAAAGGAATTTAGACGTTTATAGAAAACAAAGTTATTAGATCACACACATATATAAATATATATATACATATATTACAATCATATATCTCATTATCAAGATTGTTAAAATGAGCACGACTGAAAACTGATTCGTTGAATGCTGTCAGGGATGTGTAACACTCACGTGCATCAAGAGTGTATAGGGTGTCTCAAGTTTCCTCACACTTTTTTTTATCTTTTTTTTTATCAGATTTTTTAATTCGTAATCGATATGTACCTGACGAAAATTTTGAATGTATTTTTTACAATCTTTGACGTACACCTTTAAGACAAATCGAATCAATATTCTGATAAAATAAAATCCGCTCGCATCAATTTAATTAAGATTTCTGTGTTGTCTATTTGAAAGTTTAATTTTCTATAAATTTTCACTCGTTCATAAAACAAAAATTTCAATTCCATGATACATATAATTTTTTATCAACACACGTATTTAAATAATCTTGTCAAACTATTCCTACTATTTTTCTTTCATAATGGTTTTAATCAAATAATTGAATTATTAATATTTAATTAAATATATTTGAAAGAGATATTAATAAAGAAAATTACTGAATTTTGCAAGCAAATTGAAATTTTTTTTTCATTTTGTTCTACATCAAAGAGTTAAAGAAAGATTTATTGAAAAATGCTCAAAGGATTCGCGCATGAAAAAGAAGAACGCGCGAGAACACGGTGTATATCGTGCCTTTCAAAAGCACGCGTTGCGCTCGCACTGTTCGTTTTCTTGCCGACCGTATCGTCGTCCCTCTTCCTGCCTCCTTTCCTTCCGTTCCTTCTCGTTTCCCCGCTAAAGCCCCTTGGCATCGTTCTCATCGAGTTATTATTACACAGCATAGGGTCACTATCGTCGTTACTCCCGCGGAAGGTTCTCATTCGTGAGAGACGCGTCGCGTCGATCGGCAATAAAAGATATCCGGGCTTTGGCAAATAAATCGGTCCCCCCGAATATGAGAGAGATGGGGGGGGGGGGAGAGAGAGAAAGAGAGAGAGATCTTCATTTTGCAGATCAAAAGTCACCTTCACGACGGCATTCAAAATAAAACCGGTTCTTGAGATATACGAAATTGGATTCCTGTTTTGGACAAGGAGTCCTTAATCAATGTTTATTTCCACATTTATCAGCTACGGAAAAAATGCAACATCATTACGTAGCATTATCGGGACACAGATTACCGTCTGCTGATTATCTAAATACTTAGACGATTATAAGTGTATGATGAACAGGCTTAATAAACTTTCTTAACACACTAATTTAAATATCTATAATCGCGCGCGGGCAGAAAAATATTATAAAAATCTATTATAAAAATATCTATTATAAAAAAAAAATTACTTCTCAAAAACATTCGCTTTTTTAATTTATTTGTCGCAAATGTATTTTATATTAAATTTTTCTCTTCGTTTGCGAGGCGAAAATAACATTTCATAAAATATCCTTTTATAACATTTTGGAAAATTGTTGTTGCGTTTTCAATTTGCATGTTCTTTATGTTCGCACTTGTAAAATATTTAATAATAGCGGACAAACGGCGTTTCATTTACGTTACACTCGCTTTAACGATATTACACGCGTTTGCAGCGAGTCTGAATAAACTGAACTATTAACGCAATTCGAGAAAAAAATTATTATTTTTTTTACAAAGAAAACGAATCAAAGCCAATGTGTTTGCATCGAAACATAAATAGGTCTACTTAATTTAAAAAATTTAAAAAAAAATCGCAAAAGATTTACAAAATAAAGTATTAAACAAAAGAGGATACTGGTGTATAATCTTGTGAAGAATAATAATTTGCGCTATCTTTGACGCGGGGATAATCGTGGAAACGTATGAAAACAGATATTATGAACATTATATTTATCGGATTCTGTCCGGTATCGCGCTCCCTCGCATAATTCCTGAAATTTTTGAATGATTTCCAACGTGACGACCAAGGTTTCATGTGTTTCCGGGACGAGAGATATTTCAAATCGCATATGGTGACCGTCGATGTTACAAAGCGGCTTCGTCATGCCGACCCGGCGAGTACGTAAATCGCGAATTGTGCTGTCTTCATTAAAGTTTACGGCGTCACGTGAGCGATCTACGCCTACGGAACTAATTACAGAGCGGAATTTAAAAAATTATGCGATTTTCCCCGTATTGTGGCAGCAGCATCAACGAAGAAAGAGAGAGAGAGAGAGAGAATAATGCTGTAATGCCGGTGCGAAATTGTCAACGCCGAAGAACGTGACGAAACGATTTTATGGTTCGCTTGCGTACATTCCGATCTTATGCGCAACGAAAATAATGATAAGATACCGAGTGCAGATGCGCGCTAAAATAACAAAACTCACGATTATTATGCATTCATCATGATAATCGAGCATAGATTGAGATCGGTGAAAAATTTCGGCGATTTTAAATATTGTGAAAACGGAAAAATAGCGCCAGCGATCAACGGTGTGTTAACGCAAAACAACACAACAGAAACGAACAAAAATTTAAAAAAAGTGCAGATTATTATCGCGCGTCAGGGAGAGAGAGAAAGAGGATCAAAATCTGAAATTATAATAGTTTTAATCCCTACTACCAAATATACGATGCTATCTCATCCGAGTCATTTTTGCATTTACATGCAGTTTCGCGCCGATAATGCAACGCGCTATTGCAGTCACGATTTCCCAATCGCGCACGGTCGGGGAAGTGAATGTGCGGAGAAAGGAGGAGGGATGTGTATTGTCGGTTAGATTCACTGTGTGTGCGTGTATTCAAGAGGGGTAAAGGGGAAGAGAAGGTAGAGAAGAGGAAATATACATCGCGTACGCGAACTATACGCATGCGCACGCATACACACAGACACGCATAATATATGTACGTGTTATAGATCCGATATCGCATTATTATTAAGTTCTAACGCAAAAAATGAAAAAAAAAAACATTATTGAACCGCTCGCGAACGTTCGAGACCGGCCGCATTTATTCTTCTTTATGTCGCGTAATTGCAAAATTTGATCAGACCTCGTTCGTGCCGCAAAAATTAACAAGTCGCGATATATTACACGACGAATTTTAATCGCTATTGGGAAATTTTCAGAAATTTGCGTTTCAGAAAAATAGAGATTGTTATCGTCTCTTCATTTTTCTCTCTCGAATCTACTCGCTCTCTCGCGAGAGAGTTTTCATGTATAAAAAACGCGCGTATAAACTTGGCGTTCGAGGATTTTAGAAATTTAAAACACGCTTAACGCGCAAGTTACGAGCCTCGACTTGAATTAATCCGTGCCATTAACGATAATGCTGTTGAACAACACTCTCGAAATAATGTTACCACATAACGTAAAAGAGAGAGAGAGAGAGAGAGAGAGAGAGAGAGAGAGAGAGAGAGAGAGAGAGAGAGAAGAAGGGAGACAGAAATTTTATATAAAAAAATTGAAAAGAAATATAATTTTATACACATATATAATTGCGTTTTGGTAGTTTTATTTGCTGCGCTGTTTAATTTATATTATATTTCGTTATTTTTCATTCTGTTCTCTATGAAGAGATTAATCTCGTCCCGCGCCACCCTCTCTCGAGAGAGGAAGGGGAGAACCGTTCCCTCTTTCTCTTCGTCGACTCTTTCCGAGCATCTTTCCTCTCACCTACCCGCTCCATCGACTGGATTCAATTCACTTTTCTCCAAAGAGCAACTCTCGCTGGGCGACTTCTCGCCTCGTTTATTTACTTCTTCCGGCTCGTGCTACGCGTTTCCGAATATGAGTAAATTCGCGTTCAATAATAAAGAAGATTGCGATATCAAAATCCACGATAATCTAAAGTTTATATCCTAGAATATACGCGTACTCTGTAAATGTTTGTATTACGGAGTTTATTTCCTTCTACGTTTTGTGTGTGTATACTTTCTAAATTTTTAACTTTAAAAATTTCAGAATTAAGATAAATATAAAAGTAAATTACTTAACATATTAATGTATAGCAAAATTAAAAAATGTTTTAAATAATTCAATATACATAAATAAAATATTGTATAAATAAATACTTTATAAATAAATTTATAAAGTATAAGAGAAAATGTATTATATATTCCAATATATATAAATATATTATATAAATTATAATATGATATAGAGAAAGTCTCACACACACACGCACACACACACACATATACACATTTACATGAAATGCAGTCTAAAGATTTCGATAAAGATTAGAAAAATTATAAAGACAACATTTTGTATATATACGTATTTTGGAATAAACTCTGAAACGTTATTTTTTGGGGGGTAAAAAATGCCTCAAAAAGTGTGGAAAATTTGTGTGTGTGTGTGTGTGTGTGTGTGTGTATTGTGTGACAGAAAAGAAACGAAGAGAAGAGAAAATGCGGATACGAAGGGACCGTCAGAGACAAAAAGCTGTTCTATATATGGTGGCTATGTACGTGCATTCCAGACGACACCCTAGAGACGTCGCGTTAAATAAACTGACACTCAAAAAGCAAACAGTTTGACAATTCGAAGGCGAGGCGCACATGCGTGCAAAAATCACGAATCTCTGGCGGAGGTATTTCTGTATATATGTATTTATAACAAATTTAGAGAGTTAATTTAAAGAAGTTTGCACAAAGAGAATTCGTAATATCGCCGATGCGAAAGCGTATAGATGTATCGGACTTTGAGGATAAGCAGATCTTCTAATTAAATGCTCGTTTTGCTTATGTTTTTCATTACACCTATACTTAATCATCGGAAAGATAACGATATTTGTGCAGCGAGTTAACATATTCGCAGCCAGCGCTGTACAAATATGCGAACTATGCCAACCAATGCATTTCGTTCTCGTCGACTGTCAACATCGATAATGCATTCGGGGAATCGCGGGATTGTGTGTACACCCAGTTTCTATTAAGCCGAGAAGAAATAATGTGAGTTATACACCCGCGACCTCTCCGCCCTTTCTCCGCGAATGTTATGGCGACGCGAGAGGAGAGCGGAGGAGAGCGATTTCCCCCGCTTTGTAGAGATGTATATGCCGATTGTATCTCGTCGCGTCGCGCAAACGGCGCGCACGCGCGCGTGCAGTATTCACGGAACGTATGCACGCGTGTGCATATCGCGTAAGAGCGAGTATTCGGCGCATATGTAAATACGTACACGTGTATGCGCGCGCGCGCGCGACATATCCGCGCAGAAAGGAGAGAAGCAGTTAATGTTTATATATTACATTTCGCAAAAGCGACGCGATCGATAAAAACCTCTCCTCTTTCTCTCTATTCTCTCTCCGAGAATTGCGTATTATTTTTCAAAAGTAGTTCAATTTACCGTTTTCTCTCTTTCTCCTTTTCCTTTTAATAATAAACGACGGATATTTTATCACATACTTTTCTTTTTGTTTGCTCGTCGTTTCGCCGAGTCCCCGGTCGAAGATAGGAGGAATAGGCGATCGATAGAATGCATGTGAACGGCGGATAGGAATTTTCGGAGGCACGCAATAACGCAATGCGATCGAACGTTTTATTATCTCGAAAATACAAATCGTTGCTTATGTTCCCTTGCGCAACGCGAAATGATTGAAAATCATAACTTGTCGTGAACATATATCAAATACGTTATCGCCGGTTATCCGGTTTATTCGGTACACCAAAAGGTGAACAAATAATTTTCTGATGACACGATGATTAAATAATATGGCGAAACATAAATATCATTGTCAAAAGTAACAAGATATATTGATTTCATCGCTCTCGGTATCGAAAATTCCCGTTCGCGTCAACGTATGTGATTAAAAATCTACGAAAAGATAACAGGCTGCTTTTACGATCCTATAAATCAGCATTATTATAAATCACCGTTTCACGGCAAGACTAAGTAGATGCGTATATACAGTTGCATCAGATAGATTCGCACCGTAATATAATTTATCGTTGTAACGTTGAAAAAATTTTGGAAACGACAGTATCGCTATTTACATTTGCGGAAAGTATCAACTGTACATTACGTTATCATTATTTTTAAGCAAACGATTCTCTTGATGTATCAACAAGAATATATATTCTGAATTTGTGACGTCAAATCCGATAAATCGCAATTGACTAGTATTACGCGCGCGTTTTTACTTAAAAATATCGATCAAATTCTCTTCGCAAGCGTATTTGTACACATATTACTGATACCAAATATCAATATTTCCAAGATTACGAAAGAAAACACGAAGTTTCGTTACTCGCCACACACATAGTCGATCATATAATTATAATTACAATCCACCTGCAAGTCTAGAAATTTTCATTTTCAATATAATGAAAACTTGATTTTATCTATCGAAAAACGTATTATTTAAAAACATATATTGCGATAAAAAGCGTGTACACATTACAATCTCTAACACAATCGGCATATAACCCGTCGTTTAAGTAAAACTGGTTTCTCTCCGTCTCTCGAAGACGGAAGTGAGAATCGAGGAGAGAAAAGTTCGCGGTCAAACATCGCCGTGGCATCATTCTGGGATTCGTCTTTCTTGAATTATTTGCTAAAGATCTCACCGTGCGAATTGCGAATTCTACTAACAAAACGCCGGCTATAAAGGATACAAAAAAGGCAAGGATACACAATTCTGGCAGACAGCCTGCCTTTTCGGAGGAGCTTGGCACAATAATAGAATGCATTTTCCATTTGTCCAATTCCCAACAGTAATTACATCGGGCCTTTCTATCGGCTTTGCCACCGTGTGTTACCTCCGTCCCCTCTCATCTCCCTTCATCCGTCCACCCCCTGCACCCTCCGTCCCACCCCCATTCCATTGAGCCTCAGCCGTCAAAGCAAAAATTGCTTCTGTACACGTTTACAGTGAATTCTCGCACTTTGCTCGCTCGCGAGAGAGACTCCTTGTAAAAATACAGATTTCTTTCGAATGCGGATAAAAACTTACATTTTCGTGGCTTTCAAAAGTCGAACGTTTAATTATACGCGGGATCGATAGCCTTTTTTTTTTGTTAACGCGATACGACAACGAAGCGAGAACGGCGAAATGAAAATTTAATTAAGGTTAATACTATTTAACAAGCAACGGAAGTGACACTTGCACGGCGCGTATCGATTTTAGTGGCACGCGCGTGGGGCTCGTCTTCGTCGATTCCACCCCCTTCCCCTTCCCTCCCCCTCGTCCCCGCAAACGAAATGTTTTTATCGTCGGTCAAAACAATTTTCCCACTTGACCTGATTCGGGAGCTGGACTTCGGGCAATTCTTTACGCAGAAGGAATGCTTTGAAAATGAATAAGAAAAATAACGAGAATCGGGGCATTGTCGCGATTACAATGCACAGTCGGTCGACTGTTGAGTAATTTTGTAATTGTATGCAAATCCGGGAAGCTTCAAATTATTCAATCCAGCTGCACGAAGTCTCGCTGAGCTTCGTTTCCATAATTATATTAACAAGATAGACAAAGCTGTTCTAAACAATTTATTCAATCATTTCGTAGCGAATGATTGAAGAATCTCGCAAGTACGTAACGTTATAAATATTCAGGAAAGATATATTCGTGTCGTAAGAAATTCGTAAAAGCGATTGCAATTCCTTTAAAGCGATGTAAAAAATTATCACACAAATAGCATTTTTCCAGAATGTGCTTTGAATTATTAAAACAAATTATTTTTCTCGCATTGCAGCGAATACTGTATATTAATTCTTAAATATTATACATTTATTTTTTATTTTATTTTTCTCGAGAGGTTTTGTCCCTTTTTTTCTCTGTATTATTCTTAGGATAATAAACGGTTTCGGTTTTTCTATAGTAGAGATATCTTTTACGAACTAATGGATGCTAGAGACTAGACTATAGACTCTTGAGCATTTATTTGTCCGAGTGTATTGTCCATTTAAATAGAACTGGAAAACTTTTTCATACCATTAATATGGTATTCTTGAGCGAAAATTTTCAAAACCTTGATTTTATATTTTTATCGTAAGTCTTTTTAAAAATATATGTGCAAGACACGTAACATTTCATACAAAATAAATATATTTAATTTTTCTTTTTAAGCAATAATGTTTGTAATGTGAAATAAATGACTTTTTCAGAGAAAACTAACCATATTCGTGATAAAATTGAATCGATGCAAAAAAAACGTTATTTATAAATTGTGCGTGAACAAACAGAAATTTCCGGTACTCGAACAATGACGTGTTCGATGAACGCGGGGTTAATTTGTTTTCCTGGAAAGCCACTCGTCATATTCTCACTCCACCAATTAAATATCACACAGCCCCCGTTCGTGAAAATGGAATCAGATAATGGTACAATGTCGCGGGATCGATACCGCGCAATCGGAACACAATGTGATATTCTCCCCGACCGGTTTTCGTAACTAATCCTTTCATAACAGAAAGCAGCGTATTCGTTTCTATACGGCCGTCGATCTTGAATCAGTTCTAAAAATATGTATCATTTAGACGTGTGCACTCGGTTGTCTGTGCGCGCGATACCGAAATTCTTTTCGGCCCATATGTTTTTCATTTTCTTCATCGCTTTGTAAATCTATGAATCATTGCGAAGCAATGCCTAAACAGAAAGCTAGAGAAATTTTCTGTTAATTATTTTTTATCCAGTCTATACGGACACTTCATTCTTTTGCGATTACCTGTCAGATCGCGTGGGAACCTGCCGATGAAAAAAAGGATGAACAAAAGGGGAAAGAGAGAAACCCCCGAGGACAAAGGCGGGGGAGCCCGATAAGACAACAATATAACGCTTAAATTAAATATTAAATTTGGTCATTAAATCATGTTTTAAATATGAATCATGTTTTTCCTTCGTATCGACGCGTTACATTCTAGAAATAAAAAACTTCATCAGAGCACAATGATATAAATATTTACGAAAATCTCAACAATTTATACGATATGAATCTCTCAGAAGCCAAGCTGATTAACTTCAGTTTTTGTAAATTTGCTAATTTTAATACTAAAGTAGTAATTATATGCTCTGGTATTAAAATTAAAAATTTTACAAAAAGTGGAGTTGATTAGTTTGACCTCTGAGACGCTCATGTGTGTGTGTGTGTGTGTGTGTGTGTGTGTGTGTGTGTGTGTGTGTGTGTGTGTGTTTATATCAGACTAAAATATTTTAAGGAAAACATGTCACAAGAGAATATCTCAAACTGACTCGGTAGAAAATATAAATATCCAACTTCCATTTATATTCGCATTTTTCATTTTTGAGATATCCAAATATTTAAATAATTAAGTATCAAAATTTATATAAAAAAAATTTGTAACGCATAAATCGAAGGAAAGAATTTTGTGTTACTTCCTGACAATTATTTTAAAAATTCGTAACTTTCGAATTTATGTGAAGAGAAATTTGATATTGTCATGTATCTCTCGTTTTGAACATCTTGAACAGAAAGGTAAATGCATGGACGCTCGTGTATGGAAAGATATATCATCGAATGGATTATTAAAATCTATTTCAGACTCCATTCATATCGCACTTAGCGAAATCTCAGCTCGAGCAATGACGCAACGACTGTATCTAAACTTCTCACGGTTTTGTCGATTTCTCCTGAATTCTCGACGTGTGTGAAACGTATCGATTAATCCTCACAACATGAGGGAGTTGCACAGCGAGGTACACAGGTTCCGTGTTTAGTACCTTGGTGCGAAACGCTTGATTTTACATTTAGAGGCACATTGCACAAGTGTATTTCTTCGTGCTTTACGCGATAGAGAGTAAAAATATTTCGCAACAGCATCATTGATCAGACGCACTCATTTTCTTTGCCATCCATTGATTAACTTTGAAACAATAGATGATAATAAGAGAAATAAAATATAATACTAAAATGTATAAATAGCAATTATAAAAATATTAATAATATTAATTTTGAATGTATTAATATTAGTATTAATATGAATTATTAATATTTCGTATCAGTATACTGTACATACATTAAATTCTAGTATTTATTTCAAGTTCACTATAGCTTATACGTATTCCATTATGTCTCAATTCTAAAGCGCATAATCGTACAATTTATCGTGTGAAGTATCCCGTATGTATACATACACTTTAAAGATTCGTCGACAAATTTCGTGAGAAAGCGCGACGAGAGAATGTTGCCGAGACTCATTAAGGCCGTTTTAGAGCGGGTGACGATATCGAAATGGGAGAGAGCAGCTCGATAAGAGCGTACATGTCAAGGCTGAATAAACATTAATTCAACTGTACAATGCGCTGCCCGATGCGATATCAAGAGAAAAACAAATAAAAAACAAATCGCGATTTGTCGCCGTTTTAAACAGGTAAACAGATGATTTAGTCAATTCTGCAAATAATGGGAACCATCGATTGATTCTGAAACCAAGCATATGTAGACGTACGAGAAAGAGAACAAAGTATTACATGGCTCGGATCAATATAGCAATGTACATGTTTTATGGATATAACTATAAAAATGCAGCACCTTTTGACATTATTCATTTCTTTTTGCTGAATATAAAAAGCAACATAAAAAAATTTTTTAATATATAAATATTATACACGCGTTTCTCCATAAAATACGCTTGAAAAATATAATAATTTAATTCCGTTTTGTAGCTACTATATACTTTATGCTAGACAATTTAAATGTTTGCTGAGTAGCCTCGTAATGCTTTATAATATATAAATTTATGTAGTTTTAAATTATATATTTATAATTGAATTATAATTTATAACTATATAATTTATATTATAAGGCATTATATACGAGACTATTCGATACACATTTAAATCGCTTAAGCGCAAAAGATGAAGTAACTAGAACGGAATTAGATCTTATACATTATTTATCGGTGATAATGTAAACTTTCATAGATAACGGACGCGCACAGTTATAATTCATGTAGATAAAGAAGAATCAAGTCGACATAGGCGCTCGCTCACGTTCCTTTTTACATTGCCACCATAGCTTTCATTTTTCAACTTTTTCGTTTCAGCCGATTGAAACGAGCAATGTAATCGCACGGACGTACATACATACATATGCGCGTATAGACGTACAGTCCGATCAGCAAATAGGAGCGAGGGGATACTGTAATTTGTTATTGATCGCAATAAGGAATATCGTAAATAAAGAATATCACAGGAATATCGCGTTCGTCCATAATCAAGAACGAATATCGCATATAATGTCACAGTTAAGAATCACAAGATATAAATGTGATAAAAAGTATCAACATAATTTCGATATTGATTTTTCAAAAAAATATAATTCCATAAATTTTAATTCGAAACCTTTATAAAATCTTACTAAAGATTTGTTTGCGAGAGGTCATAATAGAAATGTTGAGATTCTTAAATTAAATGCGGAATAAAATTTAATAAATCTAAGTAAAAAGTATATGGATGTTTTAACTTAATAAAATGAATATTACGCTTTTTGATAAATAAGATCTTTTATATGAAACGTATATAAGCACTCTAATGCAGGCATGCAGCAAACGAATCGGAAAAAGAAGGTAGAACGGTAAATAATATGGAGTGGAACATAAAAAGATTTAACGAGAAATGTAAAAGGAATTATATTACGATTATAACCATGGAATATTAATGTACGGCTGAAATGGAAAAGATTTCCTAATCTACGTTTTCATCTCAGCGAGCGGCCCATCGACCGCGGCGAGATAATTAATAATTATTTCCTATTAATTGTTTCGTAAAAAGGAAACAACAGACGCAATATTACAATAACGAAATATTATTATTTAAAAGCTGAGATCGCATTATATATTATTCAATACATGAATATTATTGAAGCACCGATAGGATCGATAGAGAGATGTGAAATACGCAAGAAATAATGAAAATAATAATTCTCTAATAACAGCGCGGCGAACTTTAAATAGCAATGACGCGACCGTAATTGCAAGGACGATCACAGCAAGTTAACGTGACTAATGACTCAAAGTGGAAAAGCATTCGGTACCTTTATCTTCGTAATGACAAAATTTCTGTGACGACACGCGGCCGAAGTCTAGATTACATCGACTTAGCAGATGATGTTCATATGCACGAGATTATTCATCCTGTACTGTAATTGTATCGCAGTAAAATTCACAAACGTCGTTGTTATGTTTGCGACCGTAATCACGATAATTATATACTCGCAATTGCTGACCTCGCATACTACATCCGCGAAACTAAATAAACAAGGAAATATTTCAATGTGCGAGTGAAATCGATAAAAAAAAGATACGATATAATGTATGATAACGCGCTTATTGGAGAACACTCGTTTATGTGAACCGCTACATAAACATTTTCACTAATACAATCAAACACAAAGTGTGTGTGTGTGTGTGTGCATTGACACGTTTATTAATGTTTAATAATGTTTAAATAACAGTATTTCGATGTAATTATATCATAATATCTGATATTTAATTTATTATCCTTTAATACACATTTTAATGTCAAAAAATTGTTCATAATCTTCCCATTTAAAATGTTTAATTATTCAATAATACGATTAATTTTCGTGGTTATTAATATTAAAATTATGAAAATAAGTTTTTTAAAAATTAACCAAATTAAATTAAGAGAGAAATTGTAATCTTATTATTTATTTTGCGAAATGGTATAATATAAATTGCGTTTAGGTTGAATTGATTTCATAACTTTCTTACTTCAGAATCGCGGTCAGTTAGATTTTCTAGCGTGACTGTATCCCCTCCCGACTAATTTTACCGATTAGAATTTTAACATGATGTACAGTTCGCCGCAGAATTTCCGAATGTAGTGGCATCCTCGGCTAGCAATTTTCCCTCACTGTGCAATGCACGCGAAGCACGATATCTAATCGCACATATTCATTAACTCCATTACATTGATTTCAATGACATCATGATCGCGAAATAATGCAGGAAAGTGTTAATTTTAATACGGCGATTTCTCGGACGATGAGGAAGCGATAATAAAATTCAAATATTCCAAATGGATAAATACATTTTTTACGCATAATTTGCACAAACGAGTTCAGTTTTAAATTTTTTGATGACTCCCAATGAATCATTCCGCTCAGCATTGTATGCCTTGTCGGTGCACGTTATCACGACTAAATAAAAGATTCTTATCGCGCTCGCTTCCCTCCCCTTATTTCGATGAGAATCTAGTGTGCACTCGAACACGAAAGTTCAGAAGAAGAAATTTGAGCTTATACCGATTAAATAGCTTAGAGGGGACACGGGGGATAACCTTGACGCCGCGTTGAAGCGACAATTTAATGGAGAAAAATACGACACGGTTTACTCAAAATTTACAATACAAAGTTTATACAACTGCTAAAATTACAAACGTAATACGCGAAATTGCAATTATATGTCATCCAACGACAATATACAATGCAATAAACGATTCTTAATCTCCGATTAATTAACCAATGTCGCATCATCATTTCGTTCTCTCTCCTCTCTCTCCTCTCTCTCTGTTCCTCATTCTCTTATAATGCAATTCAGGCTGTGAGCTCTAGGAAGCTTCAAAAGTAAATTTCATTAAAGCAGCAGTGGGTACTTCCGTTTAATGTCGTTAGCTAAGAGAAATGAGAAATAAAAGAGCTCGAAAAAGACGACGAGACGGGTCAAATCAACGTCGAGGATTTAGAGATTAACGGCGTTAATATTTACAGACATTGACGCTGTAGTACGATGAAAAGGAGAGATAAGCGAGAAAAGGCGAAGGTAAAAGAGAGAGAGAGGGGGGGGAGGGGGGGCAGGCCGATTCTATAGATGGATAATGGGTGGCACAAAAAGATCAATAAATGTATGCACGTCTGCGCGAGTTATAAATTCGAATAAATACGCCGGTGAAGAAACTTTTTCCATTAACACGATTAATTTTGTTTTTATTCCATTCGCTCTCTTTATTACTTTTCGTATTTCAATCAAAAAGTCGTAGCTCCATAATAATATATCCAGCGTAATTTAATATAATAAAGTCAAGTAAGATTCAATTTGAAATTCACGGATAAATTAAATTCAAACGTCCGGTTTTGTGGGCCGGCTTAATTTTGTAATGAATAATTTTTAAGCTCACATTGAATTAATAATAGGCACAGATGCATTTTGTGCGCGCGATCATATTTCAGGGAAAATATTTTTCCGCGACGAAAGAGCATTTTACACTGTTCCCATTATGTAAATAATGCATTTGTGACGCACGAAATTGTCGACGGAACACCTGTCCCATTTTCGGTCGGCTGAATTTGATCCATCCTGTATAATTCTGGCCTGCACACATGCACGCACACATGCACGCACACATGCACGCACACATGCATGCACACTGTCGCCTCCGCGCACGCACGATTCTGATGATTTCACACAGAGATACACGCATGTAAACACGTCGGATATGCGACTCCACGTAATAGGCTATGTATGCACGCACGATTACTGGATAAATTAATATAAAAAAGGATACTTGGAAAATAGCAAGATAAAAAGAACTCGTCTACGTGTTCCGCCTTCGCACAATGTAATAGGAAAAATAGTTTTCGTATGCAAGTAAACATATGTACACAATCGCGTATGTGCATGCCTGTGTGTATGTGTCATGATTACAAATTTAAATGGAATTCGTAATTTTTTAATCGAGGGACGAGATGTTATCGCGCACCAGATATATTGCGCAATACAATATCTAATTATATATTATAATTTTAATTAGCGAAGAATTTATTATTCTGATAAAAAAAACAGTTTATGAATAAATGTAAACGTTGCATTTGCATTATTTGAATAATGATGATATCAAAATAGAGATAATGAAATTTTATATTTCGTCATGATACGCGATATCGAGGACATACGACTATATAAAAACTTAAAAAAGAAGAAAAAATTATCAGAGAATCGCATGTTAAAACAAATGCCAACAAATGTAAAAAGTCATGCTTTTTTTGCACGATTAGCATAACAAATATTAAACTCGCATTCGAAACGTCGCATTTAATGTCTCCGTTTACGTGCTATGAAATACGATATTTGAGCGTCAATGTTGTGATATCGCTTCAGCTTGGTATTCGATACAATTTCAAAAACAAAATCCACGTCGCGCGATTAAAGTAGCGTTAAGTAACCTTGCACGTAAATAAAGCACGAGAAAACACTCAGCGACTTTATTACTCTCGGGGAGAATTGCCGCGTCATTGCGGATTTTAAAATATGTTTTCTATCGTGAGTATATGAACTGATTGTGCGCGGATATATTTCTCGTCGCCGATCGTCCAGAAAATCGTCGATTTTTATCACGACGTAATACGCCAATGTCACATTCGTCGTTCAAAGCGCATAATGTATCAAAAATTTAATGTCTTTTACTGCCATGTATGCGCGGCTCTATTCACTAAATAAAATACTGAATTATTATATTTTTAACGCGCGACAAAAAGAGAAAAATATAAATTTATTTTCCACGTATTACTTTTATGTTTTGCTTACGGAGCGATGCAGCTCGCGCTAGCAAATACGTGACATTATAAATGCAGCTGCGTGACCTTCCTCGCGACATTTTATTTCATCTCGCAATCCTTTCGCGAGTTAAATGTAAAAATAATTAAAGAGAAGTCTGAGAGAGAGAGGGGGGGGGGGGAAACACGCACGAATAAAATCCTATTCTGTATGCTCTTATTCGATTTTCTCGAAAAGTTTGTTCCACAGCACGGAGAATCCGCGCAAATTAGACGCGCCGATATAAATCACTACCATTGTTTTCGACGCACGAATTTTATTTCCGCGCACGATTCGTTTGTACCTCCGATCGTGCAAAAGCGAGCGAAAGCAAGGACGACTTGAATCGCAGCGATCGTCTTCCACCTTGGAATTTGATTTCGTCGTAGAATTTGCTCGCGAGAGACGGTTTTAGGCCGGCACTGTTCCATTGTTCGCGCGCGAGTAAAATATGCGAGTAACTTATATCAGCGATAAATATAGAAATCATAAAAAAGAAAACATAGACAATTTATTTTGCATAATAGAGGCATTTATCTCGGTTCAGCGAATTGAATAATATTTTACGTACAAAGCAATTTAATTTTTAATTTAAATTTAATAATTTTAATTTAAATTTATATGTGTGTATCTACTCTTCTCCCTATTTTAATTTTCAAGTTATATAAAACTTTTTACTCATCTCACACACACACAGACACACTTTCGAAATAAATAAGATATAACCAAAATTAAATATGAATCACTATTATAATTACTCGTGATTCAGCGTTTATCGATTTAATTCTGAAACGTATACTTTCAATTCGATAGAACGCGAGCAGTGGGTGGGGAACGGATTGGGGAGTCGGAGGTGGTCGACGGGAAGGAACGAGGGGGACGGAAAAGAGTTGAAGCAGAGCATCATGCAGAGAACGTGCCGAAAAAACTGCATCCTTCCCTCCCCCGAGAAAATTCGTCACGCGCGCGCGCGCGCGGTATATTTATCCGTATACATATACATTGTCAATGACTCGGCGTCTATTGCAAATAAATATAGCCGTATTAACGATATATTCCGGTATGGAATATATCCGGTGTAAATAAATAGCGTGTACGCGCTCGACGAACGTACTGACATGAGAGAAGAAAAAAACGATGTCGCAATAACAATAACACTTTCATCACAATCAACTTTCTTCCCGGACTGTACATGCCTTTTTCGACAAAGCACTGCAAAAACATTTCTTTTTTTTTTCCATCCTCGCTACCGCCGTCGTGGCCACGATTTTATTCGCGAGATGATCTTAAAAGCTTCGAAATTGGATTCGCATACGGTGCACAAAACACAACGATATTCCGCTGTAATAACAACGTAACCGTTTATCGATTCGATTCTTGGACATGTGACGGATAATGTCGCTTTCCTCTATCGTCTTTTTTCCCCTCCTCATTCTTATGTTCGCGCAGCATTTGTCATAGCGAGTGCGATACAGTATTCCGAAAACCGATTCGCAGCGAAAAAGATAAGGATCCGAAAACAATGCAATTTCCCATTAAATAGTCGTTAGGACAATGCGAGTTGAGTTGGCTGTGTTAAATCGGGTTAAGGCACATCTATAAATACCTCACTAACTGAGAGTGAGAGGAAAGGAGAGGGAGAATGATATGGAGAAGAGTCGGAGCAAAAGAGACAGAGATATGAAATATGGTAGAACAGGAACGGGACAAACGGAGAAAGATACATGCGGAGAGAGAGAGAGAGAGAGAGAGAGAGAGAGAGAGAGAGAGAGAGAGAGAGAGAGAGAGAGAGAGAGAGAGAAAGTACCACGACCAATAGAGAGAGGGAGTAAAAGGCAGAATCGGCAACAGACGCGCGAGTGAGAGACGAAAATGAAACGGAGATGAACAGATAGACGATGATGGCTTAAAGAAAAGAGAGAAAAAAAGGAACAGAAAAAGAGAGAGAGAGAGAGAGAGAGAGAGAGAGAGAGAAAACTAATCTATCTAATAGTATGGCACATTGAAAATATATACAATGGTATTCGTTGCCAGATGTCTAACTACACGATAATCTCCCCACCATTCGCTACCCCTTCCTCCCACTCGTCACCACGCTGTCACTTCTGCATTACAGTCGAGCGAATATTCGCCGAGGTAAATCTGACGGTTACATGGAAAGGGAAGAGATGAGGAAATGGGAAAGCGCGGGGGAAGGGAAGCAGAAACGCGGTGATTAAAAAGAAAAGGAAGAAAGAAAGAGAGAGAGAGAGAGAGAGAGAAGCGTTAAAGCGCGAAATTTGTTTGCGGCGCTACGTTCATGGCGCGACGAAGAGATGTACAATTCACGCTTTACCATATAACCCGGCTTTTTCATTCGCGATTCTCACCTCTATCTTTTCCATTTCTTTGCTGCACGAATGTCACTCACTATTCCCACAGTCATCTAGAATCCCTTGGCGCACACACACACTGACGGCACATAGCGCGCGGGCGATGTATCACGAGCTACTCGCGAGAGCGCGGTGTGCGTGTATCGGAGCGATATAGGTTTGACGCGCGCGGACCAGCGACTCACGGTGCGGCGCACGCCGCTGTCCCATCAAGACTACTTTGTATTTACTCTAATTATGTGACGTCACGGATACACTGCTCGCCCCACCACTCCTCGGCGAAGGCGACCGAGCGTCGCCGAGCGCGTCCGAGTCCGTCCGAAGCCGCGGCGACGGCGCACATGGCGCGACCGTTCAGTCTGCAGACCAGTCACCTGTCATCTCGCTTCGTATTCTCTTCGTGGCAGTCGTTCGCAGCGCTCGGTCGCTCTCGCAGTGTCGCAGTCGCCGTGTGATCGTGCGTCGCGTAGCGTCGTCGTCGTTCCGGCTTGTTCGTGTAACGAGTAAATGCGCTTTCGCCGCGTATCCGCGAGAATCGAGAGTACAATTCGCGATGACATCGAGCGATATTCCGCAATGTATTCCTGTCTCCGAAAACCCCGTGCGACGTGTGAAAACCGTGTGCCGAATGACGGAACATTTTTCGAGAACATGGAGGCAATGAGGCCGATCCTTAAAGACTTTCCGTGACACGTTCTGTGAGTGAAAGCCGTATCATTTCTTACACACTGTGTGTGTATTATATACATATATACGTTTGCAGTTAGTATTTTAAGATTAATTCGCTATGTGTCGCGATACACATGTATCGTTCGTTGTTTCGTATTTGTATTCGCGAAAGTTAGTTTGTGTCGATTAAACTGCCAAGCGGTAGGAAATATCCATAGACTTTTTTGGAGTAAAAGTATTTCGCTCAATTCTATGAAATCCATGTAACAAATAAAGCTGCGAGACTAGAAATTAATATACGAAGTAACGCGTCAAATTCATATCGAACAGATTCAAAACATTAGTAAGTATAGAAAGTAATTTACTCGTTTCGCTTATTGTTATGCTCTTAATTGAGAAAATCTATCGAAAAAAAATATTGTTATACTGTGTCTTCTATTTTTAGCATTTATGCTAAACACTAATTAATGCGAGTCATAATTTTGCAAAATAAAAAAAACGTGTATTAATGTGAAACAGTGTGTGAATTTCTTATTTCATTTAGCAGTGCGTGAATTTCTTATTTCGTTAAAATCGAAAAGTTGAAATTTAAAAACTAACCCACTTTTTTTTCTAAAGCAAAGTATTGCATATGTTAAGTTTAAATAATCAAATTATTATTATAACAATTAAATCACTTTGCGTTTATTACTTTGCCGGAATAAATTCCTATTTAATCTTTCTTGTTGATTCCCTTTAAAAAAAAAAGAAAAAATCATTTGGGAGACTTCCACTCTTTATAAAATCTTATAAAATCTAGGGAAGAAAGTAAAAATGTGTCAACCTCTGTTTGAATTAAATTAAAACATCGCTTATCAAAAGCGTTCTACTGCCAAGTAATTTATTCAACTTGATAATGTTCGCAAGCTAAATTAATATCCTGTGCAGAAAATGCACTGTGTATTCATTGTTCGCAAATGCTATAAACATGCGATATGAATGAATGTGGCAATCAAATACATAATAAACGACACTATCGTTAAAAAATCATATTTGTTTGTCCCATTTATTATCCAAAGCTCTTTTATCCAAATTCCAATATTATCCATTTCTCACAAAACTACGGATTCTTCGCACATTATGGTTTCCTCTCGCTCACAGATTTTATATATATATATATATATATATATATATATATATATACACGCGTGTCGCCCGCTGTGATCGAGTCAACAAAAAAACGGATTTTACGTCATCAAACGTTCTTCTCTCTCTAATCGCTCTGTATAACAAATAGATTTGAAACGTTTCACATAATAATTATATAATAATTTCGGTTTCCGTGTAACTTTCGTAAGGATCGAGGTTTAATTTTGCATTTGTTCTAGACAAAAAGTTCTTTTTTGTTGCAAAGCAACGTGCATAAAGAAAGAAAGAGAGAAAAAGAGAGAGGAAGAATATATTATATATATTATATTTACATACGTATCAGATGCCTCTTCAGGCAGATTTTAGGTTTAGGCCTAATTCGCGAGACACTGATTAACACAGCGCTAGGATTAGCGTACTACATACAGGCTGGTATAGTAGTGTTGTAATAAGTTCGTTGTTCTTTCGCGCTTTTAATGATTCCCGCGATTTTCCATCGCGACAGTTTGATAATGAGGACAAAACGAATCTTTAAAATGTCTTCGGAGGCGAAAGATGATTGTTTTATCAAATATAGTTTTTATCAAATAATATTATTGTGCGTAAAAGAATCTCTCATGTCGTACACAGGAAATAAACTTATTTATAGAGGTTGAAGCTGAAAGATGTGTGAGGTTTGCTTATTTAAATCTATATGCAATGGAGATGCAAATGTGTGTAGTAAGAGCCATTGCGGAAAACTCAACTGTGCAATACGTACACACAGTACATATATCTTTTTTAACGATGGAACGATAAACAGTATCATCGTCTATTTTTTTTGTCACCGTATAAAATTAGCTATTGCAACACTTTAAAGGACTGATCACAATTGTATGAGAATTATTTTTTATAGTCATCGAGCAAAAGGCGCGTGTAAAGTCGTCACTTTTTTTTACGTCAAGTGTCGTTGCGAGACGACGAAATAACAAGATACAAATATCTATCACACTTTAAATTGACATAATTAAGTATGATTAAAGTTCTTGAATTTTCCGTAATGGTCAAACCATCTTCAAACCGTATTCAGAAATGAATTTACATGCGAAACGTTGGCGAACAAAAATACAAGTCTAAATCCATCAACTCATAATTTTGATAGATCGGGAATGCTAGAACTTTTTGCATGCTAATTTGATTTATTTCCGATAGTACTGATATCTTTGAAGAACCGAATAAATAATTACGAAAATAGATACTGTGTGTGTACGTGTATTATGTTAACATCCACGAATCGCCACAGACAATTTCGATTGATTGTGCCTATTGCGTGACGCGGAATACCAAATAAGCTCTCTTTATCCGATTGAAATCAAATTCGAGATAATGTAACGCGCAAAAGGTATATGGAATTGATCGAGTTCTAACGCGTCGTTAACAACGACTGATCCTTGCTTAAACTAGACTTGGTACCACGACCAGAATGTAAATGGATTGGGTAAAGTATCACAGCTGGCCCCCGGTATAATATTAGAAATAAAAATTAAACGAGGAATTTTTTTGAATGGGGGAAGGGAGGGGAGGGGGCCTTAAAAGAGTCACGCGGTCGTTTCGACTCCGTCCGTTCGGAACCGGATTTCTTACACGTTACCCGTCTTATTATTGTTGATAAGTCATCTATGAAACGTAGAAAAAATTATACAAATAGTAGAGCTATCTAAGATCTCGAGGTCCTCGATGGACGGAGCTGAACCGACCAAACTCCCTCTTTGCGCGGTATTTATATCATATCCGTCATATATATATCATATAATCGTTTTTATATGTATTAATAATAATAATATTAATCATGCTACTCTTGTTATCATTAATATTATCATTATTATTAACTCGCACGCTAAGGTAATCGCTGTGACGGTGCATAAAACGCGCAGAAAATTGCGAAGCAAAGCGTTCTTTCTATAACGGAATTATGATTCCGCAAGTAATTTTATATATTTAATTATCTGAGATAATTTTATTTCTATAATATATTAATCATGAGGTGTGTGTAACGTACGTAAATTCAAGAATATAAAATATTGGCGGGACGAATTTTTATCAAAAAGAGCTTATCCACAACTTGTATCTGCATGATTACACCGACACAGCAAATTACTTTTATTAAATTGAGGAAAGCGTGTCGAGATCGCACGAGGCTTCGTAATTTCTCTCGAAATTCTACTTTATACATGAAAATTATAATCACAGCTTGAATCACCTCGCAGACTTTGCATTTGATGAAAATTAACGTTCTCTATTTATACTGTCGATTTAGACTTACTAAATTCATGGAATATAAACCTAGACCAATAGAGACTCATTTATTTATAACTTAAGTAACTAGAAATCAATACATGTAAAATTTACGAGTTATGAAACTCGGTAACATTGTAGAACACTAATACGAAATACTTCTAATAAATACATATCATTATGCGCCGTACATATACAATACATATTTTTTATCGACAAATAATTGTGGCGAAGTAAGCGAGGAACACACGTGGAAAAATGCGTATATACGTAAATGGCCAACCGTTACATTGTGACTTAAATTTTATTTAATTTATTTAGAAATATTTGAATATATATTAAACAGACGCGTTTTCCTGAACGCATTGCTACAACGAATTATTGATAACATCGACGGTGTTTCTTTTTCAAATTATGTATTTACCAATAGGATTCGCATAGACTTTGATGAGATATATAACATTGGCAACTCAAAGGTAACGTAGCTATATCCAATACCTGAGATTTTCACGACGTTTTGGAAAGAGTCTGATATGAGGAATCATACGAGGAATTTTTTGATTCTTCGTACGTAATATTGAAGCCTCGCACGAACGCGGTGCGTAATATCGAAATCTCTTAAAATATTTTCTATCTTTGACTCTTCCGTTTTTATCGCTCGAAGAAAGCAGCCCTCCGCACATGATATACGCTCATATATCGCATTATAATATTAATGCAACTGAAAACTCCCGTTCGATACAATATTTCTCATTTCATAAAGTGCCTATGTTTTTAATTAATCTTTGATAATAATTCAAAAATATAATGTTATATTATTCACTATGAGTCATTATCTTGAATATGATTCATATTAATTATTATTACTTTATGGACGTTTATTTCTATCGAACTAAATATAGATACAAGTAGCTGTTAGAAAAGATATACAGAAGTATTGCATATCATTCCTAAGAGAACTTTACGAAACTTCCGTTTGCGATTTACCTAAATATTTCGCTGTTTATCAACGTTCCGTGGCGAAGAGCGTGTCTTCGAGCAAACAAAACGTGAATTATGGACCGTCGCGTCTATCGTTATAAACGTTCCCTAATAAGTTTATTCGTCGCCATCGCAGTCGCAAGAGCCGTTAATTTCCACAACTTCCGGTGCATCTTCAGCTACCGTACCGTTGTCCTCCGCGGTGTTTATCCTCTCCTCAGGCTGTTCCTCGATAGTTTCAAGAAGTTCTTTTTCGCCTTCCTCCTCACCTTCTTCCTCCCCTTCGGACTTGTCGACGATCGACTCGTCCTCTGCGGTTCCCGTAAGATCTCGTATCGTTTCCTCGCTCTCCTCCTGATCGCACAGAGCCGTTATCACCCTCTGCTCGATTGTGAGCTGCCTGACGGCGTTCTCCAAGTTATCCCTAAGAATGTTTGAGTCATTCTCGCCCTCTTGCCACATGAAAGGCATAAAAATCATTCGAACGAGTTGATAAAGCCGCCTGAAGCCCAGTTTCTTGTATAGACTTTGGCTAGCTTCATTTTCTGGACGTATCACTACAAACGGGTAATATCCTCTCTCGGCTACGCGTTTTGTCAGGTACCTAAAATTTTAAACACACGCACATTCCGTCATATATTCTAACTTTGGCATATACATATATAATAGAATTCGATTATACAGCTACAGTTGATATTTATAAAAAGTAAAGTATCACAACACCCCGAGATCTTTTCAAGTCGTTATCATTAATCGCGAGCACGTGTACGAACGTTGTTATTAAAGCTCACGAATTTTACCTACCTTGCTAATTTCGTCCCATAACCTTTCCTACGATATTCCGGCTTGGTTTGCATGGAGAACATAGCCCCGTAATAGGATTGAACCATCCAAGCAGCCAAGCTGCCCTTCACGAACACGCCCGCCGCAGGTAGTGTCCTAATGAGTCGGAGGAAGAGCTCGTGGCACTCCATGTCGTTCGCCGGATATAATTCGTGTATTCCTTCGGCATGCTCGGACTTGAGAGGCAGTACCTGGACGTCGGGATCGTCCTGGCTCTCCTTCTCTTCCTGCTCGACGACATCGCACGCGCAGACATCACCCACGACCGTTTCAATGGTACCGGTACCTTCGTAAAGACGCGTCAACTCCTCGGCGATACCGCAGTGAACGAAATTAATGTACAAAGGTCTCGACCAGTCTATCAAAATGTCCTCCTCTCGGAGAAGGCGAAGCAGCTCGAGCCGATCATTCGGACAGAAGACACCGACGCTCTCGTACACCAAACCGTTTGGCTGGAAGCACAACGGAAGACGCGATTAAAGCATCTGTAGTATGTCTAGCGTTAAGAAAAATATATACGTCATATATGAACAAGGAACGACTTGGGAATCTGTAAAACTTTTACGAGTTGTTTATGGCTGCTGCCGTAGCTTTTTCACACGTGGCATTTTCTGGGATCTACGAGAGCTTAGAAATAGATTTGATACTTCGAGACGCGTGTTCCGTATTTAACGTATTGAACGTTTGTACTCAAAATCAGAATGTGTTTACGTTTGTGTCGAAAAGCACTCGCGCTTAATAGTAGTCGCTCAACATCGAATCCGCGATACGAATGCGGATTAACGCGGATGGATGCTAAATGTCAGAGGATACATCGTAATTCTTCGATGCGGTGGCATGTTGATATTTGTGAGAAAGAGTGTTATGTACGCGAACCTAATAACCAATTGAAAGGGCATTGAATTTATGGCACTGCGGACGTTATAATTAACTAAATAGCACAAAGGCAAAATTATTTTGGAGGACTGGAATTAGGCGAGTCGCGACTCGTGTCAACGACGACAACGAGAGCAGCAAGAGAAAAGTCTGGCGAATTGCCAAACCTATAGAATATGGGCCAACCCATCTTTTTGCCCACCCTATATTGAGAAACGACACGCCCGGAATAATGAGTTTTCAGTACTTAGAGGAAGAATTTTTGTGCAATATTTACAAGCAATACTTTCTTTGATTATATGCGGTATCTCGCGAATTAATGATTCGTGCAACAATCCGTGGAGGAATTACATTATTATGTTGACTCAAGCTCGCTTTTTTCAATCCGTTACGTACGTATTTCGTTGCGAGGGAAGAGATTATATTAGTAGAAAACACGTGACACAAATCACAAATGCGCGAAATATAAGTTAGATTAGATAAGTTTGAGATAGAACAATCTTTTTGAAATAAATGTAATTAAGAAAGTAAGAACGCGAGAATGTGTACCGTAAGTAACATAACGTCGTTAGAAATTAGAACTTTTTGTTTAAGATTGCATCGGACTAACTTCTCCCATAATCTTAAATCACAGTATAAATTAAATTTACTTACAGATAACGTCATTCCGGGAAAATGTAAGCAGATTGCATCTTCAGGCCAATCGTTGGCCACGTAGAAATGAAATTCCCAGACTCTATCCCGCATGTAAGTTAGTACGGTTTGATGAAACTGTAAGAAATTTATAATATTAATGAGAAAGCGATATTCTTCTTTTAATTAATAATATAAATTACTATATTACATATGGCTTAAAATATAAAGAAACGTTGTTATAAAAAACGGATTAATTTATTTATTCTTTATGAAACGTAGAATGAAAGAGACAGAGGGAAAGAGAGAATGGCATTTATATTGAGACGAATAGAAGCGTTTTTTGTAGACTCATATATCAATTTTACTCGTGAAGAAATAAAAGGGTAGATATTCTTTAGAGAATTGTCAAAGGAAAGGGGGAGGGAAGGGATAGTCTAACCGAAGGCACAATGCCTAATTCGTTGAACCTTATAATGTATTATTTAAAAAAATCTATCCTGTTGTAAAAGAAATATTATATATTTTGTTTTGATCAGAAACTGCATACATTTGTTTGTAAGCATGTAAAAATTAAATTTTATATAGTACAATTGAAATTAATTTAAAATGTTAAATGCTAACTATGTATTTGTGTCACATTCAAGAGTTCCTTGATTGGATACACTACATGAAAATAATGAGCGAAACGAAGCATGCATACAAATCTCACCCAAAAATAGCATAACAGAGTAGCGATGTTAATGCAGTTTAGATAGGAAGGATCGATAAAAGTAATTGCACTCTTGCACGACAGCTTCCTTTGACTTTCCAAATTATCCAGTTGACGTCAACTCATATAATAATAATAAAAAAAAAAAAAAAAAAACAGTATATATAGGATGCTCGGAATTATAACAAAATGTTCAAGGAAAAAGCGTAGAATTTTGATTATCCTATAACATAAGATGTGCATAAACGCGAACCATCGATTGCATTATATAGCTCATATATCCAAAGTAATGTTCATGCTTAAATCATTTTGAGAACCGTAAACAAACCGCAAAGGTTAACGGCGATATGGTAATCATGCCGCAGATCATTGCATGAAGTCGTTATCCGTATCGCGAGTATAAAGAAGTTCATGACAAGCCATCTCAAGATTGGCTAATTACTAGTGAAAATTTAATCAACCTTACAGAGAGAGGGAGAATTCTAATCTAATTTATTATAATTTATACGCAATATATATTAATCAATTCTCGTTCCAACTTTAACGAGAATTACTATACTCTGTCATGTTTTACGCCTCGCGTTACTCTGAATCATCGTAATACATTGAAGTCCAGCTTTCTTTACTTGCTCTAGCGTACTCTGACTTAGAACATTGCTTAGATTTCCATCTCATCGATACGTCGCCCTTTCCTCTGGTGAATAAATCCCTAGCTCGTGCTTTTCGTGAGGATTGTTAAAGGAGATGGAGCTCTCTCTCTCTCTCTCTCTCTCTCTCTCTCTCTCTCTCTCTCTCTCTCTCTCTCTCTCGGATACATATCGCACCTCGTGATTTTCGTGATTTTGCCATTATTGACATATGCGCGACATTGCATGCGTCCGATATACACACGACTTTATCCGCATCGCTTTGAGACTCGCGAAAATGATCCGGAAGAGTTAACGGCGACGTGCTGTATAAACATAGTTAGATCGAGTCGAGCACGGAAAGGATTGTGCGCAGGCCCCTGCACAGTTTATCCCGGAATAAACCGCAGACACATACCGGTTCCTACAACGAGCGGCGAAAAGGTGTTCAGGGGTCAAGGTCGTATCCTGACGCACACGTAATGCTGCACACGTTGCTTTTTCGTCGCTGCACATGTAGCAAGCATATAATCGATGCACTTTGCATGCGCCGTATCGTCAGGAGTTTACCGATGACTGATCGTCACAACAATATACATGGTCGTGATCGCCGCGACGTGTTTTCTGTACAGCTACCCCCCTTATCGCCCTCGAGTTTACTTATGTACCGCGTCCACCTACGCTACTTGTTTTTCTATAAATAATTTGTCAGACGAATCGCCGATTGGTTTCAGGATTGATATAACTCTCTCCGGCGCGAGACTAGCGGGGAGAAAAGCCACGCGAGACAGCCTGTTCGATTGAACAATATCTCTCTCTCTTTGTAGGGCGCGATTGAAAAGCGAACGCGACCTTTCACGTTGAAAAACAAGCGTGCTCGTCCTATCCGTGAGACGAAAATATATATCTTGAGGGATTTAGCGTGACCGTTTATATAATCGGATCAATAAATTGATAATACGAATCACCTTTGTCTTTCTTAGGGCACATGATATCATCCGTGGGCTTTTTGCCCAGATGCGATTTCAATTTCGATAATAAAACGTTAATAAGCTTACGAAACGTCGGCTGCGTTCACGATTATTGATATCGCAGATTTCTCTTCTCCGTGATACCGGAAGGGGAAACTCTCTGTATTAGTCAAGTAGTCAAGAGTGGGGGGGGAGGGGGAGGGGGAGGTCACGAGATCGGCACTGCGGCGATTTGCGAGTAATATGACCGCGACGTGTGCAAGCAACGACCCTGGCCTTGATTCTGGTGTACACGAGGGTTTTTTTTTTTTTTTTTTTTTTTTTAAATTTAAGATAGCATGGTCGCACGTCATAATGTTGATTTCATAATCCGAGAATCAACAAAGCTTTTGGAATTGATATTTTCGTAATCCGGCAGTTACATTAGAACAAGATTAGAGACTAGATAAGGGGAAGAGGGGAGAGGGAAAAGAGTAAATTATTTTAATACCGTGTGACATATGCAACTGATAATTTTAATAAAATAATAAAAGAAAAGTTATGCAATCCATCACTTCATGAAATATGGTTTACGTTCTGTTAGATTTAAACGTATATCGAGAATTGAAAAAATTAATTATTAAAAAAAAATATAGAGTTGTATTATAACTCCGCAGCTTTTTTCCATAATTGAATTGAGAACAATGTTGATATTTATACTGGAACGTGAAGAAATGAAAAACGGGAATAAAGCTAGAAACAAGTGTATGCAATTATTCATATCGATCCATTAAATATATGCTCTTGGTAGTTACATCGTAGAATAAAAGGTTAAATATATATATATATATATATATATCTTTTTCACA
>OX424444.1:18064365-18088292 GCA_949152495.1 Lasius fuliginosus
ATGACGCGTATATCTCTCAATAATTTTTTACTGTCGCGTCGTCATTGATGTATAACAAAGGTACACATAAGAAATATTTTCGATTATTAAATATTTACGAAGAATTCAATATCGAATTGCACGAATCGCAAGTATAAAAGGACATTTATTTCGATTGGAATAAGGAGTGAATAGTTGCAGATAGAAAATACGTACCTTTAACGAATCAGGCAAGTATCCCGTAAGAAAATCTAAAAGATTAGACAGCTCTTCTTCAGCGAGTAAACGAAAATTCCGACCTCGTTCTACCGCTTCGGGACACTCCATGCTGAAACTAATTACCGAGAGATTATTACATGAAGGAAAGACGTGTCAACTTTCAAGTCTCCTCTTATAAATGTCAGGAACAAAGTGGCGATTAACTCGGAATTGATTTTGAAAACATATAATTTGTGGCTCTACTTTTACCGTAATCGATATCAATCTAATTTCGATGCAATAAATTAATACATAACTTTTCAAGGATGCTAAATCATTTGTTCGTGACACTTTGAAAATTTATGAAAGAAGTTGTGTAATATTAGCAAAGGCACGCAACGCGCGGCTTCACCTATTCATTATCGCCACGTGGATTTCAGTTTCCGTGTAACTGTTGGCTGATGCATATCGGCGAAATATTTATGTATAATTATAAATCGCGAACAATATGACGAGCTTAGCGTTAATGCGTGTTATTAGTAAAAAATCTACAACTTGAACTTTTTTCAAGGCCTTATTCATTGCGTGCAGTGGTTTAAGGCCTGGCTAGACTTAACTTTCGATATCATATTGGTAAATCATGATTTGGCCATGTATTCGAAAAGATATAAACTCTATCGTATTTATACAATTTATCACGTTATACAGCGTAACACGTTGTTAAATGTTCTGCAAACTTATTGTAAGATATTTAAAAACTGTAGTAAGAACATTTATTACTATATTAAAATATATATATACTATATTATATATTATATTATATACTATATTATATTATATATACAATATATACTATATATTACATTTATCTCTAAAGAGATATATGCGAGTAAATATAAAGTCAAATGTGATGTACTCAAAATTGAGTGTAATTGATGTACTCAAAATAAATGTTGGGTTAATCGAAAGGTTTGTCTCTCCTTTTTATATTAATGTAATAGCTATATAGTAATTTTTTTTAAATTTTGGCGAATATGGAAGAAATATTGGCAGTATTTATGCTTTAGCGCAATGTAGGTCAGCATAACCTTTGTGAAAGTTCCTTGAACAGTAAAGGGCTTCTTGTGTTTTAACGACGCATACAATCTTAAATTTGTAGGATTACGACGCAACCGATTCAAGAACCACGATAAACTCGCGTTGCGCAAGCTTGAACGTCCAATTGTCGTTTATATAGGAAATACATTTAAAAAAAAAAAAAAAAACGAGACATTTATTACCGCTTTACATCAAAGGATAGAAAGCTGCATAAATCGATGGATTATTAAAATAAAACTTATATTACCGGTGCGCACATATCGTGTTAACTCTTGCAAATTGCTTGGATGAAACGCTGCGAAATGCAAGTAATATATTCCAGATAAATATTCCGATCGCTGATTGGTTATACAGTTTCGTACAATAAATTTTATACAGTTCTATACAGTAAATTTATTGGCCTTTATTCGCACACAGCAACCCGAATAACAATGTACAATGCTAGTAAATAATTTCGCATTCGATTATGTAGACCGGTTATGCGAACACAATTGTTTACAGGACAACGAGAGAGAATCGCCTTATCTTTATCATATCTTATACTTTTAATAAATAATTTTAACTAATAATTAACTTTAGATGAACAGCCATTAACACGAATTTGCGCCGAATTGTACACTCGAATTATTTACATCTTGTCTGTATATTTTATCGGAAACTAAGAGCAGGCGTTTACTCACATCACAGAGATAGTGTACGGGAGCACTTTTAACGATAATCGCCGAGTGCGATAATCAAACTGTGCAAGTGCACCAGAGAGCAAAGCTGCCATTCTCAGGTATATCAGAGCTGTAACGCGAGAGAATACCGATACTTTCACGCGGAATTTGCAAATTACAAGAGCGGTAGTTCATCGCGCGAGCGATCGCCATCGGAGATTGGAATACACTCGCTTTAGAGATACATTTTCAAACCGCCGGTATGTCACGAGACCGCAAGCGGTGCCGGTTGCGCGTGTTGTGCAATTCCCGATCCCCTCCCCTTAACTCCCTACCCATTTCCTTCTCCGGTTCAAGAATGGTCCAATCTAGATGCTACACATCGCCGATGGGTATCCCCAACGTCGCGCCGTCCGAACGATCTCTCACTTCCGCCGGTTACATCTCGCGGGTACATAAATCCGCGAAATTACATGTTACGTACGCATGTAATAATCGATTTACCTGAACGAGCGGGAGCCTGTCGTCCGTGCACGCCGCGCGCGGATCCTCCTCTCGGAGAGGAGGACGACGGCGACGTTCGTACACTGGGATTATCGTCGATTGATCGCACTATTTTACCCCCGTCGATTGATCGCGAAGTTGAATACCGAGACGGTGCGAAACTACTACGTGCGGCAAAACGTACGGGTTTGCCGCCGAGGGTGAGAATGGTCGCGGGCTGTTGTCAAGGGGCTGTAGTTCCAACGAAGGAGGCACCCACCCTCGCCGCCCCCTGAACCCGCACTGCCGCCCCTGGGCCATCGTCGTCCTCCATGCACCGAGCGTCGTCGAGATGATGAAGCGCAGGCGTCGTGATGCCGACAGTGCCGCGGTTCAAACATGCGGCGCCCTTGAAAGGCCCGCAGGGCCGTGATAACGTTGCAGTCGAACAATCCGAGACTGACAATGAGCTGAGTCAGCTCCTTTCCTTAGGCTGTGTCACTTTTATCGAGGAAGTGACGTCGCGCGCGAACAGTGCACGGGTGATCGCCTCTGTAAAGTGGGCCAAAGCGGCATTTATAATTATACATACGAAGACGATGCTCGAAAGATCGTTAAAAGCAACGTATGTACACGCGAGTTCATATCAGTACTAATTTTATAAGCGGTAAAATTTGCGAAGCCAATACTTGCGCTTTCATTCGCGAAGCGCGGACGGCAAATCTTAGCTAGACGTAATGAGTGGCAATATGAGTTTAGCTGATGCACAAATGAGAAAAATTTTACAAAAATGATACATGCATGTATGTCAATTACAATGTGACGATTGGATAAAAGGGATAATTTCCAGATCCTGATGCGGTATATGTTCGAAGTCCTCGTTGCGCACAGCTACAGAGTTTCTCCGCATTGCTTCTACCTTCAAAAAAGTATAGTTGGAGCAGAAGCCAGGATTGCAGATCCCGCTGTCGCATATGCGTCATAAGTTTATGAAAAATTGTTGTGGTTGATATACAGCTTCGAATCAATTCCTTAAAGAATTAATATTGTCGCTGTATTTTTTCCGCATTTTTTTCTTCTACAAGAGGATTTTATTAACAAATATGCATAAATATATATTCCACAATCAATTATATTTTTAAAATGTAATGTAAATAAATGGCAAAGCATCCGCAATGTGCGGATTAAAATTCTGTACACACGCTGTAAAATAAATTTGTATTAATATGCTACTGTTAGATGAAAGAAAAAGATTAAAGAAAGACGAGCGCGAAATAACTTATGTGAAATTGAGTCACGTATATTATAAAGCTCGAATAAGGACGAATAAGTTCAGCGATTTTAATAAAGTTTCATTCCGCATATAAGCTCTGCAGAATGATACAGCGTCTTCTTGTACGTTTCATAGTTTAAGATACGATATTTGTCTCCTTATGTAAATCCTTATGCGTGTCACGAAACCTTAACTGTGGTAAGAATCGATAGTAAATTCGCTCATAAAACGAGTAGGAAGACACAAAAGACTATGCATATATAAATTTATTTACCAATGTATTTTTTTGCGTGTGTATAATTAAAATAACATTAAAACGCGATCACCAACGAGTCCTCCTTCTGTGCATAACTTTGTAATTTACACGAAGAACGCCTATCATTTGCATCCACTATCTTTCTTTTATCATTCTTTTTCTCTTTTAATTGCTACCCTCCGGGATTATACTACTGTAACTTGCTAACTTAAGACAGTAAGCGTATAAAAGACAATGTGCTTTATGCACGTGAGGCGGTGCTACGAACACTGTTATTGCGCAAAATATAGCCGGAAGAAATTCGTTTTACGGTATGGAATCACGAGACGTTAGAAGGTATATGATATTTTCAAAATATTGTCCGATTTTATAAACTTGTGATTTTGTAAATTTGATTTGAAAGCGTTTAATCAACTTACGTGGCCCTAATTTATCTCGTTTTTTTTTAACAGAATATTTGTCCACGTGTTTTAATTAATAGATCAACATATGAAACAGAGTGGATTTTATATCAGTTCATATTAAATTCTATCTAAATTATAAACTCCTACTTCACACACATGTCATTTCTTATTTAAAGTTTATTGTAAAGTGACACACACAAAAAGTGGCAGTTTGATTTATAAATAGCCGCAGGCGTTATTTATTGACGGGATTCGATTGTCATGTCGTCCTTGATTTGATCAACGATTTTTGTCAGCATTTATCGTCCACAAACATGCTCAGTATTTACTGCGCATCGTGGGGTGCGAGCCACCCTCCATCCCGACGCAGCACTGTCATCAGTGTTGCGACGCAGGGCGAAACGCAGCCTCCTGTACTCTACCGGATCGATCCGTGTCTGACTGGCAAGCAATACTCACGAAAAAGTCTCGGGGCCTAGAGTCTGCTATGTCAACGAGCAACACGTGCAACGCTGATCGCTATGCCAGGCTACCGGAATTCCATATTCGGTATGAGTAACACGAGAGAGACGCGTGTAATCTTTCGATAATCACTACAGCTGTAACCTCGAGACTCATCTGTCAGTGAGTGACAATTGTATGCCGCAACCACCTCTTCTTGGTGATTCATAATTCTAACCCGCGACCGAATCTAACGAGTGACTTCTCGATGCATTGGCAACATCGACGAGAAGTTACATAATACTATCCTATGCTCCTATATTTATTTTAGCCGATAGTTACAATTGATCGATTACTTTGAATGCCCTTTGAGAATAAGATCAAAATTCTACGTATGCGGCTCTCAATTGCATCAAATGATTTCAACGAAAAATCTTCATTCACCTCATCGACATCTGTTACATCTTTCAATTTGGTTTTTTTTCTTTTTTTTTTCTTTGCAAAAATAGTAACCGTATAAACATTATCCGCAATCGATGCCACGTTGAGGCTATATATATATATATATATATATATATATATATATATATATATATAAGAAGAAAACTAGGAAGAAAACTTTTTCTTTTTAGTACAGTTGAAGAGATTGCATGCATATAAAGCTAGACATTTTCTAAATATGAAAGTTTGGCGAGAGTTCTTTTATTCTTTATAATATTATGACTTACAGATTTATGGATTTTTTTTTGTTATGCATATATTGTGGCAGCAACTCTATTTCCTTCTAATATATATCTTAATAGAACAAGCGCTTTTTCATTAGTATCACTAGAGACACTATTTAATTAGTATAAATACGTTTTTTTAATATATTTACTGTCAAATTTGATATATAGATTTTCATATAATCTTTGCACTGAATTTTTTTCAATTTGCGTGGCCACCCTATATTTATTCCTATTTATCTATCAATTATATGTATATATATATATATATATTTATTCGCAATCGAATGCCACGTTGAATATATATATATATATATTCAACGTGGCATTCGATTGCGAATAAATATATATATATATACATATAATTGATAGATAAATAGGAATAAATATAGGGTGGCCACGCAAATTGAAAAAAATTCAGTGCAAAGATTATATGAAAATCTATATATCAAATTTGACAGTAAATATATTAAAAAAACGTATTTATACTAATTAAATAGTGTCTCTAGTGATACTAATGAAAAAGCGCTTGTTCTATTAAGATATATATTAGAAGGAAATAGAGTTGCTGCCACAATATATGCATAACAAAAAAAAATCCATAAATCTGTAAGTCATAATATTATAAAGAATAAAAGAACTCTCGCCAAACTTTCATATTTAGAAAATGTCTAGCTTTATATGCATGCAATCTCTTCAACTGTACTAAAAAGAAAAAGTTTTCTTCCAGCACTCTGTACTATACTAAAAAAAGTTTTAATTTTTACACAACACACAAACACGTATATTAATTTGACAATAGAGCGATTTATAATTTTGCTAATATTACTACGATCAATTCAGACAGTGATGATTAAAGTATATCAACATATATAAAGCAAATCTATATATCTTGAATATATATTTTTTTCTGATTCATTACCTGTGATTATCTTTATTTTATATTTGCTGAAACTTCTGCCCTTTATCTCTTCTTCCCTACGTTTTGTTCCCGCCTCAGATTTTACGAGTGGCTGCATTTTTAGCCATGGATTGCAGCGGTAGACAGCGGATACAGTAATGTAATGCCATCTTCAAGCAAATCGCGAAACAATATTTATCGCGGATATGGTAAAGTAATGCCATCTGCAAGCAATTCGCTAAACACTTTATCGATGACGCACAATTTCCGTCACTTGACAGAAACTGTGTATAACGTTAATTGCGTGAATGATTTTATACGTTTGACATAAATATTTCGAACGATTTTAGTGTACAATTTTATTTACAAGCAAGAATTATGTTCTATATTCGACATACAACAAAAATGAATATCGCGAGGTAATTTTGATGGTAATAGCGCTTATTATTTATTTGTCACAATGTATGACATAAGATATGCAAATAAGGAAATGTCTAACAATCGGCACTGTCACAGAATTAAAAAAAAGTAAAAAGAGAAGAGCCAGTATACAAAAAACCAATTTTTATAGCTTGCATATTGATTAGAAAGATACGCGAATAACATAATATATTTCTTAAATAACGTAAACTTCTTTAATATAATTTGTAAATTTTTAAATCACTTGATAATTTCGAAAGTCACTGTAATTATAAAAGTTACAACAATATTAGAAGTAAGGATTATACATAAAAGTATTATATTTGCAACAAATAAAAATAAAATGTCTCTTCACAGACTATATTCATAAAGCGAGCATGTGCAGAAAGAAAGTTCAAAGTGACAGACAATTTGGCAACGTGGATTACACACAACTTACAGAAACCGATAATGGTTTCTTTGATTCACAAGTATGTGAAAAACAATATAAGCACTATAAAATACAACATATTTGCATCATTGTATAATGATAATTTATGACTATTTTTAAATACATCATCTTAATGCCATGTCTGAAATGCTTATTTTACATAGCTAACAATAGTGTTAATCTCTTTTAACAGTTTGTAAGCCCACCAGTGAAGATACCATGGAAGGCTATTACATTAGCGGCTCTCCTATTTGTTGGAGGAACCGTTATGCTCATTATGGGAAGTTTGATTGTGAGCGGACACATTGATTCAAAAGTAAGATTTGTTTCATTATTGTAAATATTATGTAAAATTATAATTGTATGTGTGATAATATCTTTTAATTAATAATTTTGAACAAGTGTAGAATATAATTATTGTCTCATAGACGTATATACAAAAATATAAAAGTCTGTATTTTAGAGAGAATACATCTACCAGAGTAATATTGTAAATATTGTAGAAAAAAAATCTCTTGTTTATGTTGCAGTATTCGGATCGCATGTGGCCAGTGATAATTTTAGGGGCCTTGATGTTTATACCAGGAGCTTATCATATGAGGGTAGCTATTTTAGCATATCAGAAAGTACCTGGCTATTCTTTCGATGATATACCTGAGTTTGATTGAATGATTATGTATATATGCACATAGTACTTATTTATTAACTTTGATCTATATTGTGTATTGAAAAATACATTTAATAATATAAGAAATCTTTTATTTATGCAGTAGATAGAAAATTATATCTGAAGAATATATAGAAATATGTAAAAAATTGCTTTTTTTTATCTTGTATTTATATGTTCACTTAAATATTTCCTTATTAGGAAAAGATATATAAATTGTGCAACAATATAATATTGCAACTATTTTTTATAAAATACTTCAAAAAATCTATAGAGACTTGCATGTGCTGATATTTTATATAATTAACACAAGTGTCAAAAACTTATCATGGATATTTGATTATATATTACAAACATGATTAATATATTTTCAAAATATAGCTTTATCTGTGTGTATTCCCAAAAACAACTGTGATTATAGTATTGAAATACATATTCACTAAAATACATATTGTAAAATTGTACGTTTATATGTACTTATATTGCTGTTTCAGACTTGATAAATGTGCACTGTTAATGAGAATCAATTATCATATATGTATACACATGTACACATACATAAAATAAAAATTCTTAACTCTTAAATGCTTAATTTAATGCTCATGTCTCTCTTTATTCTGTTATTTCTTTTCCATATAATTTCTTTATAGGATAAATAGATAATTTTGTCTCAAAATTTATGTATAAAATTATATAAGAGAGTGTACATTATATATTTATGTTCCTATGATAGAATAGTCAAATTATAAGAATATGATAAAATAGTAAAATTATAAGAATGTAATAATACATGAGTAAAAAAAAATAAAAATTAATATAAGAGAAACTCTGTGTCCCTATATACATTTGAAGTATAATATATAACGCTATATAATATGCAGATAATGTAGAAAACAAAAAAATACTTTATAATTAAATTATAAATGTAATTCAAACATGTAAAGTGCATAGATGTATTACGCAATATAAGAAAATTACTTAAAAAAAAAAAAAAAAAATTTGAGATAGTAATAGAAAAATTTCTCTCATTGTCATTATTGAACATTGAAATAGAGATTAATTTCTAATCTCTACTTGATCTCTATTTGCTTTAATATTCCACTATCGTTCATGGATAAGTATGATTTAATTACAATGTTCTGATTTCAAATAATTTATAAGACTTGTACTCTGTAGCTTACCTATTCTACCTTTAACATTTGACATTAGTAATAAAGGTGGATCAAATCGTTTCTTTAAGACACTTCTAATTAATGTCTTTGCCTTCATAATAGCCTGATTATTATAATGGCTTTGCAGTGCGGCACAATAAAACTGTTCCGTTGATTTTATCTGCAAATTAATAAGATATATAATATATGTAAAATAAAAAACATGTTGCTATTAGTTAGGCTTCTGTATTATTTATTTCTGCTTTCGTATTGTTTATCATTTTTGCTCTTATATACTGCCCTTTCATTTGCGCTTATATACTGCTCTTTCATTTGTGCGACCCCATGACCATATGTAGTGTAGTGAAAACGAGTGAAAAATAGAAATCACGTGTCGTGATTACGCAAATGTAAAGTAGTGAAAGAGTAATGCAAGAAGTAAGCAATAGAAAAAAAGCAACGAGAGAGAAAGAAAAAGAGAGAGATAGAGAGATAGTTTTGTTGTATAAATTTTGTAGCATCAATGTGTTAAATGCTCTAGAAATTTAATTTTGTTCTTTAGAGAAAATTCAGTTTGTAAATGCTTACCTCCAAAATGTAGTATACCTTGATTTGATGAGGCTTAGCAAATTCAATTGCATGTCCAAAGCTCATTATAAGATTTTTTAACAATTGCAAGAATATAAGATATATTTCTTCTTCTGTTAAGTCGGTATTTATAATAATGTGTACCACTGGCAACAACTATATCAAAGACAAGGAAAAAGAGAGAAAGAGAAAATAAAATAAATATATCAAATAATTTAATAATTATCAAAATGCTGAGAAATAAAAGAGAAGAGAAAAGTAAAAGTATTTTGGTGTCAGAAAATTTTTTTAATGGATTGAGATTAGAATTATATTTTTTTCTCTATTGTATAAATTGTATTTATAAATAAAATCATATATTTTTACCTTCACTGCTGAATATATACCTATGCCTTCCGCATAAATATATAGCTGTCTGGCTAAAACTTCATCCGTGTGAATTATTGTGGAAATTAGTGCACGACATGTTGTTGTACTTAATGCAAAACTATGTTTAAGTACTAACTGGCCCATTTCTGTGATTAAATTCGTATCCATTTTTAACAAAGATAATATTATTAATTTGTCCACATAACGAGATAAGTCTAAAAATGAGATAAGAATCTTTATATATAGTTATATACGATATAATTATATTATTGAATTTTGTCATTATATAATTATAAGTGATATAATGACAAAAATCACGAAAATATAAAAATGTATAAAAATCTACTTCACCTATTGGATTATAATAACTGGATTGATCTTTAAGTAAAAATTGAAAAAGGAAGAAAGCGTGTTCAAGGAATTCATTACAAAATGAATCCAGCAGAATGTATATTATTTTGTTTCTCACGTGCTCATCATTAATAGTGCTTTTAACAAACCACTTATTACGACTGGTACATATAATATTTCTGTCTGAAAAAATTAATATAGAAAAATAAATAATGTGTGTATGTATGTGTGTATATATGTATGTACTTATCAGAAATGAATGACAACAAAATTATAAAGACAACTGAAATGTATTTGCTGTATATTGATTTGTTATAGCATTATCTTAATAATATTCATTTAAAAATTAATCATTTATGTATATTACAATTTGTAGGAAAGAACAAAATTGTGCATCTGCAAGAGTAAAAACTCACATTTGAGTAAATTGCATGCCTTCATTGCTTTTTTGTTAGCTAGATAAATTTCAGCCGATAATAGAAAATATTCTGCATTATATGGTAAATCATATATATTAAGAGATTGAATCAACTCGAGTGCAAGCCCCCAAGCCTCCTCATCCACTAAATTGGCCAAAATGTCTAATCCTATGTCGAACAAGATTTTATCTAGAATGCTGAAGGTACCCTTTTGGACTGAAATGTCCAAAATATGAATTAGGTGAGATTATAAATAAAAAAGAGTTAGTCATATAGTAATTTATTTATTTTATACAACATAATATAAATGATAGTGATAACATAAAAATATATATATATATATATATATATTTATAACGTATTCAATTAATAAAAAATGTTTTTCTAATTGATTTACTAAATAAATCAACATATGCATATATCTTGAAATATTGTAGTAAAAAAAAGAAGAGATAAGAAGCTTTAATTTAAGTGTGAGATTATAACATTGACATACGTAACTCGTGATACTTAAAATCTATAAAAGAGCATATATTATTTGCATCAGAGATTATAATTAGTTGTATTTTTATGTAAATGTACAAGTTAGCTGGCTTCATGTTATAGCTACTTGTTAAAAAAGAAGAAATAAAAAAATTTGTTCTAAGTTAAACTTAATCTGTACATATATATATGTATATATGTAAATATATACATATTATTGAACATATCCTCTCTCGTCTCTCTCTATAAATGTATTTTTATTAAAATATTGGTTACCTGTTAGCCTCAGGATGTTTCTCAAATGAAATTCGGAACGTTTTACTTTTCGAAGTACAAGAGAACACTTACTAACAAATAACTCTCTTTCTCGTTTTTTTGTATTATAACTTTTTAAGATATCAATAACATAATCATAATCTTCATACATAAGCCCTTTTTCAAATCGCTCTAAATTCATAAAAAATTTCCAGAAACGTTCATGATCTCTATAAACAGATTGTGCACAGGGTGCATCTAGAAAAAAAAAATATAAATATAATGATAACAGTATAATGTATACATACATATATTTTACTTTCTAAAAAAAAAAAAAAAATTTATATTCTCATAAATAACCGATAATAAAATAAATAGAATAATTACCGATAGATTGCAGAAAACCATATATGTATGGTTTTGTTAAATTTACATCTCGAGTAATATTCTCACTTTGATTACTATCATTTTCACTGATAAAAGTATCGTATCTTGTTGAAGATTCCTGTTGTATGAAATTCATATTTTGGCTTGGATCAGGAGAATCAGGAGAAGCAATAGTTTCTGTTGTTAAACTTTCTCCAAAATTTTGAATCGGTACTTTAAAATAAGAATTTTCTGCAGTTTTTTCATCCAACATACTTTTAAAACATTTATATTTATTCAGTGTTGATATTATAGTAGAATCAAGTTTATTTATCAAATTACTATTAACATCTTGAATATATTGTAATTCTTTACTTCTTATGCATTCATATAATATTCTGTCAACGATATGTCCACAAACATCTGGTTCCAATTTCAAAATTAAATTTCTTACAATGTTCCAGTATTCATCAGATTTCACATACTTTTTTACAGACATTATTATGTTGTAAAGTTCGTTTAAATTGTTGGTGGGTAAGATATGTGTCATCATACGATCGAAGATTACTTTTAATGGCATGTGTCTGTTGTATAATTCTCTGATAAGATTATTAGCAATATTTTTGCTCGTCACCGTTGTGAATTCCCTTCTCAAATAAGAGTTTGAAATGTCATAAAGCATCTTGTATGTTATTAAAATCTGATCAATAGTTAACTTTTTTAATAAATTTATATATACTCCTTCACAAAAGTAATTAAAATTGTGGCGTAATGCTTCTGGTATTATATTGAGGATTATTTTGGAATCTTCTGTTTCAATTGTATCAAACATATCTTTCAACTAGAAATAAGAGATTATATTAAAACATGATATAAGTGTTTACATCAAACAATCAATATAAAAGAATGTGAAATAAATATACCTACATTATGTTTAAATCTACACAGGTACCTGTGACATGTACCGTTTTTCAATACTAGAAAACAATAACCTCTGGTAAAATTGTAAAGAGTTGGGGACAAATTTTGTGGACAAATATTTCTAATTTCTAGCAATTTTGGTTCTGTTTTGATTGCAGTTGCAGGTATACAATCTGCATTTAAAGTTTGTGTCAATTGATTATTGGATACTTCATTTACTTTATTAGACTTCAAGGCTTCTGTATTATCTTCTATATATTCTGCATACTCTTTATCAAATTCATTATTATTTTGTTTCATAAATTTATCAAAACTGCTAGCAGTCATTGTATATGGTACATCAGAATATGGAGATTTACATGATTTGTCTTTTTCACACTCAAATTTATCTTCACACCTATAATAATATATCATTTTTAGATGTTATGAACGTTTACGTATAATACATGTTTTTCTAGTCTACTTACTGGCTTGTAAATTCTAGAAAAGATTCTGCAAAAAGAGAAATACAATCATCATCTTCATTATCAGATAAAACATTTGTATGTTCCTTTTGGGCATTATTCTTCTTTTCATACAAAGTGTTATTTAAAGTTGATTCCTCCTTGAGAGAAAGTTTTTTGCAAAATTCCTCGTTTTCTGCTGCATTTATTATAAAATTAAGAGAGAACAGTAATTTTTATCAATTAAATCTATTTATTTTAGAGATGCATTATTTCAAATATTATACTTACTTTCAACTGTAGAGTTTAATTTAAAAATTTTTTTTGATTTCATTTGATCCAAATGTTTGCGTAAGTCTATCTTTTTTTCGTGGTTATGTTCTTTAGATATATTTAATTCTACTGTTGTATCTGTTGTAAAAAATGTTCCTATATTTGAAGAGTTCCATTGTTGATTAATTGAATTAGATGTTACATTATTTTGTAGCCAACTGTTTCTATTTAATTTAATTTTTTTACTACCCAAATTACAATCTTTATCATTTTCTTCCAAAGTACGCTTTCGAGTTTGTTTTATAGCTCCTTTTTTGTTTGCAGATATTAATAGTGTACTATTGCTTTCATCATCTATATCCATAAGATTTGAAATATTCTTGTTTAATATGTTTTTAGTGCGTCTTTCTTCACATTTTTTATTGCCTTGTAATGCATTATTCTCATGCACTTCAATATTGCTAGTAAATCTACTTAATTGTTCCTGGTGATTTAAAGTACAGTTTTCATGCATCATTGCTGTTTCACTATCAGTATTATTAATATCTATATAATTATAATCGTTATTTCTTACTTTTGTCAAAGAATTTAAATTTCTATAATTAATAAGTTTACTATGGGCTTTATTATTTGGTATGCTTTTATCCTTTAAATCAACATTATTGTTAAGTGGTAATGTAGACTTTAAAATATTGATTGATCCATTTATTTCAAGAGATGTATGCTTTTCCTTTTCTCTGAGAATAACATTTGTAGTTTCAGCTGTATCATTAATGTGAGAAGTTTGATCTGAATTTTTATTGTTATTATTATATCTGTCTTGTTCTAAAGAAATCTGCTCAGGAATACTGCTATCTAAACTGTTATTTGTTTTTAATCTTTCAACTTTTACTCCTTTTAGAACTTTTATTCCTTTTGATAAAACATAATTCCCAATTATTTTTGGTAGATTTTGTCTTATTTCTACTGACTTCTTTATATTATTTCCTGACTTCTTTATATTATTTCTTGGTGACATTTCTCCCTTACATGTAGTTTGTACTACACCATCTACAATTAAAAATATAGTTTTATTACTTAACTTTTTTCTTTGCCTCTGGTCTTGCCTCTTATTTATTTTACTATTATATGTAATTAAAAAATTATCAGAAGAATATAGATCTTTAAATTTTACACGTTTGTTTTCCTAATATCAGTTGTTCCATTTATAAAAATTTTGCATTAATTGTATTCAAAGATACATTAAAAAAATTTAATCATTTAACAAAAATTTGGTATTAAATTATTTTTTCAGCACTTCCTTTAATATAATCATATAAAGAAAAAAAATAAAATTAAAACAATATAACACATACCTTTGCTGTTTTGGTTCTTCTTATACTCCTTCAGTACTTTGCAATTTGTCCCATCAGAAAAATTAACTGGATGTAAATTATTATCACACTGCGTGTGTGTAATAGATTTGCTGGATATCTCTTGCATATTACTATTATAATTAGTAACAGTTAAATTTTTCTTATCCAAACAATTTGTATCATTACAATCTACCTCAGTTGGTTTTATATCTGCATCTATTTATGAAAAAAACAAATATATAAAATAACACACAACACTATAATATAATAAAATGCAAAAATAAAAAACGAAGTTAAAGGTTCCGATAATGAATATCCACAAGTAAGGGAAACAGGTTAATTGAGAGCTAGACGCGGTAATTGATGCAAATTCTTTTTCTTCAAATATGATTTATTGATTATTCAAATTCATATATTTTGATCTAATATTTGGATTATCATCAGCAAATAAAAAGTAAGTCAAAACATGCGTATGCTTTTCTGTGACTCTCAGCAACTTTTACAACGGACAAGCAAAATAAGATAAGCTTCCTTCTGGTTGCAGCCATTCAGGAAGGAAATACATGATTCTGGAATGTTTGGAAGCATTATATAAAGTGTCCAAACAACAGATTATCGCGTAAGCACATCCATCGCAAGGCACATACCGTGAGCATGAATCACATGAATCAGAGTGCAACTGTCCAAATAATTATTTTAATATGTTTAAATTTAATTTTTTTAAACAAAAGTAAGAAATAATGATAATTCCCCTACTTGTGGATATGGAAAAATAAATTTAAATTTACCGTTTGTTACATCCGGCTTATTTGAATGTAGAGCCCTTTTAGAATTTGATCTATTTTTTATATTTGGTTTTCTAACATTTTTATGATTCTCATTATTCATTAATTGAGTCATTTTTTGCATATAATTAAAATGTGTAATTGAGGATGTACTAGATGTTTCATCAGTATTTTTACTAGATAATAATTCAACATTGGTATGACGTGTTAACTGCTGCCTCTTTGGTATGAGTTTTGATGGAATTGTTTCACCGTATTGATGGCTTAATGATATATTTTTGTTTACTTCTATATCTTTACCATTTTGCTGGGATTCAATCTTTTTATAATCTTTTCTCTTTTTTGTACTAACTATCTTTTTTGAACAATTTCTTATTGTATATTTTTCATTCTCTATAGCATTTTTTTTCTGTACATTTTTTTTTAATAACCGTTTATTAGTAGAATGTATAGATGTATTAATATATGATGCTGATTGTTTCAACAATGTCTCTTTCTTTAAAGGTAAATGTAATTGATAGCGTTGAATTAAATCTGTTTCTAAAGCAATGTCATATAATACAACTGTACATGAACGAAGTCTTTTTGATATTTTCAACGTACAGTTATTCTCTTGTGAGATCTTCTTTTTGCGTGCCATTAGTCTTGTTAATTAGTAATATGTATAAATCTAACTAATTTAAAAATCTCTCTCTCTCTCTCTCTCTCTCTCTCTCTCTCTCTTTCTATCAGCATTAATAAAAGTTTTTAGGCATCTGGAAAGTACGTTTTCATCATTCTGGTTTTCAAGAAATGTCATGTATGATAAAATATTTTGTGTTACCACATTACAATCAAACTGCGTAAAAAATCATGTACAGATGTAACCTAATATAGAAATATGTATATTAATACAACACAATAAAATACAATATCCATCAACAATATCAAAATAAAATTCATAATAAGATTGCATATAGAAATCGTCTAAAAAAATTACACGATAATCTCGTATAATAAAAACTACCCTGGATAATAGATTTTCTTACAGGCAAGAAATTACCATCAGACTCTCTTTACGACATGTAATTTCTTTTCAATACACACATTTTACCATCGTGCAAATTTCTCGCACATTACATGTCGGCATGATACATTACTATATATACATATCTATTACCTTTAATCAAAACGTATGCGCGCATATGCATGCCATTGTCATATGCATATTGGTCCTTGATCAATTGTCTCGTAAAATTTCACGACTCTACGTAATTAAGACTCCACGCAAATTGCACACTGCTTCTTCTTCTTTCAGAGGTTCACCGCGAAAAGTTTCAAGTTTCCTATTTCGAGAATCGCAAGCAAATGATATCGATATTCACGTGATACTAGCGCCGCCAATGATAGTGATGTTACATGAGTATGGGGCAAAAGTTTGTCTAATTGGTTATTGGATAGAGAATTTCTCGAATTTCTCTAGTCAGGACTCTAGTCAACTCTCTATCCGACAGCCAATCTACGTTGGACAAACTTTCCTCGTACATACAAACAGAGAGAAGAATGAGAGGGGTCACGCCGGCGTTTTGCATGTTACCATTTTACTGGACTGCTTCAAACGCCCCTCACATCCATTTTCAAAGTTGAAACTAATTCGCACACCCATTTTCTGGCACTGCCGATAACGTCTCCACTTGGTGCGTGTCTATGCTACGCCCATAATTGTGGATCTAAAATATCGAAATATCATGAATTAATTAACATATTTTATTAACTGCACGTAACGTTTTGGCATTCTAATATATACGATATAAATACAGCGATATAAATTATTACTGAAGTATTTTTACGTATATTAATATATGCAAGGAAATAAATTTTCTTAAATAAATTTTTCTTAATAAGTCTTAATTGAATATAATGTAGAAAATATATGCAATAAATTACTTTCACTTTTTTCTTATTCTTGGAACAAAGGTATCAAGCATTTAAGCAATCATGCATTTTAATCAAATTATTATTTTAATTTATAGCTTTTTATATTAATTTTTTTATATTAATTTATTTTTTACTTATTATTAATTTAATTAATTTTTTATTTATAAATTCGATTGGATGCGTAGTCTTTTGAAAATAAACATATAATAGGTGCGCTCCGCTTGACGTTATATTTTCGCTTCGAAGACTAATTGTAAGATTCTTCACTCTATATCTAGTTAAAAATTATCCGATTTATGTCGTGTTTGATGTCGTTTTAATCGCCAAAATCTCATTAATCCAGTAAGATTATTTTCAACCCGATTAAATGCAAAATAGAAATTTTAGTTTTCATTTCAAAAATGTTTACATTCGCGAATTGCTATGGATGAGGAAAGCCCATTGTAAGAGACTTCGGAACTCTTTGATGATAGGTCATCTCGCTCGCTCTCTACTCGCGGTCTCGCTCTCGCTCTTACACTCGACGAGTCGCGCCAGAACAGCTCGGAAAGATAAGCTGATCCGAGAATCGAAACACATTCGTAAACATGTAAACATTTTATGAAATAAAAACTAAAACTTTTATTTTGCATTTAATCGGCTTGAAAATAATCTTACTGGATTAATAAGATTTTTGCGATTAAAATGACATCAAACACGACATAAATCGGGTAATTTTTAACTAGATAGGTCATCAAAATTTTAATTACCTATCCAGATTTCAGAGAATACAGTGAGATTAGTGTTGGAATGGTTAAGGCATAGAAAAAAGGTTGCTTTCAGAAAAAATTTCAATTCAAGCAGTGAATTACTGATTAAAATTACTACAGAAAGTAAATGAAATTAGAAGTCGAAGAAGGCACATATAAACTGATGAAGAAAGAAAATGAGCTAATCAAAGAGATAGAAATTATGGAGCAAGAGAAACTTAATATTATCAATGAAGCAAAATCGTATTTGGCGAAAGAACTGCGTCAGATGGCAAAAACATGCTTAAGAAGAAAGATTGAATTGGAAAAAATCATAGAAAAGCGTGCACAAGCTCTTGCAAACCTACGCACTCTAATCATCAATATTGAAAATGCACATTCTAATTCTGCTGTATTGTCTGCTTACAAGACTGCATCTGATGTATTGAAGAAAATAGGACCAAATGGTTTAATGGAATACGATGTTAGAGACATTATTAATGACGATATTAATGAGGTAAGAAATTATTATGCATTATTATACATATTTAGTAAGTAATTGTAACAAAAAAGATACATTAATATCTATTATTCATTGACTAGATTTTAGAAAAGAAACAAAAAATACACGCAATTTTATCTGAGACATTGACTCTCACATACTCAGATGTCGAGTTGGAAAAAGAATTAGCAGAACTATTGAATAAAGACAATGTAGATGTTTCTAATGTAGATGTTTCTGAATCAAATCCAGAAATTAAAAAATTGGAGCAACGTTTGAAAGACTTGCGCATGGAAGGTAAACATTGTGAAATTTATTATCATATTTCATACAAATGGGATATTTATAATAGGTTTATTATAGGTTTAGTTTCATATAGGTTTAGTTTACAACTAATGGGATATTTGTAATATAGGTTTAGTTTCACTTGGCGAAAATATAGCTGTACAACCAACTGTACCATCCCATATGGAAAGGGCATTAAAGGAATCTCAATATTTATAAGATGCAACAATGAAACATATCTATATAATTGTATACTTCATATGTGGAATTACTTGTCTCTTTTAATTCTTTTAAATATTTTATTGCATTCATTGTGTCATATAACGAAAAATATATTGGAATACATTTATATTATCTATGAAGAGAACAAAATAGGACCAAACTGTCCGAACGAGAGCTTGTATTGTATGATTACGTGCTATCGCAGGTGAAATAAAAAATGCGAAGAACTATATATCTCACATACTTTACGTTTTTATACATTCTGGCCAGAAATCTTTCATAGCTTACGTTTATTCTTCTGGCCTGTATGGACTTACCTATTGCCGCTTCTGGCCAAATCTATTCTGATTCGATCTTTAATCAGAAGGACACTCTTTCTATTGTCGGTTGATTATTATTATCAACAAATAAACGTAAAGATTTTGCTTTGTTCGTTTACGATAAGTTAAATCGCATATTAGACGCGCGCGCATCCTTCAAGTCACAAAAGATACACGAGTATCTTCAGTAAAATATTAATTAAAAAATTTCTTATAATTTATTTTATTTAAAATTGTCCATGGAAATTTACAAAAAATAAATGTTATATAGTAAATTAATTGCTCTGAGTCAGAAAATTTTCGATCTTGCCTTGCGAATGTCCGGAATAGAATTGTATGATATAAATATGAAATTATAAACGTTTAGAAAACGAACAAATTTTGCAAACGGAAATCTAAAATGCGTATTTATATTTGTATTTATCCGCGCAAAACCCGTATTTTTGTTCGTTGCCCGTAGTTGTTGTTATACCTCAAAAGTTTATTAAATAACATTCATAATGAATGATGTGAGATTCGAAAGACATAATGAATTTCTTGCACAATCAATATAAGAATGCTGTAAATTATAAATGTTTCATGTTCTCATATTGTATATTAACCTTTATAAAAAATTTAATATCGATATTAATCTTGTTATTACATAATATATCATGTATACATCACGAGCACATTGTTTGTATCAAAATTATATTATTTTAAAATAAAATATTTGCAATTAATATAAATACAATTAATGTAAAACTGATCAACTTTAAAACAATCTATATAAAAAATTCTCCGCGATGAAACATCCGCGAAATATCTTTTGCATGATCTCACATCATTTTATTATAACTTTGCTTTAATTGATGTAAAGTCAAGTTATTAATCAATATGGATGGATGAGATATAAAAAATTAGGATAAATGGGATAAGGTGCTCCTGAGGGTACTCCTCAGGGTGCTCCCACGGTGGGCTCCTACTCAACCTATGCCCATAACTGGCAATGGCGGTGCCCGAACATGTACAATGGCGATGCTCGTACATTTTTTTTTTTTTTTTTTTTTTACGAGGGAGGAGGAAATGCTAATGCACACCCGACGGCCCGTACCGCCGGGTAGTGTGGGACTTTCACCGCACTAAAACCTCCCCCCCCTTGCCCGTACCTGGCAATGGCGTTGCCCGTACCAGGCAATGGCGGTGCCCGTACCTGGCAATGGCGTTGCCCGTACCAGGCAGTGGCGTTGCCCGTACCTGGCAATGGCGTTGCCCGTACCAGGCAGTGGCGTTGCCCGTACCTGGCAATGGCGTTGCCCGTACCAGGCAGTGGCGTTGCCCGTACCTGGCAATGGCGTTGCCCGTACCAGGCAGTGGCGGTGCCCGTACCTGGCAATGGCGTTGCCCGTACCAGGCAGTGACGGTGCCCGTACCTGGCAATGGCGTTGCCCGTACCAGGCAGTGGCGGTGCCCGTACCTGGCAATGGCGTTGCCCGTACCAGGCAGTGGCGGTGCCCGTACCTGGCAATGGCGTTGCCCGTACCAGGCAGTGGCGGTGCCCGTACCTGGCAATGGCGTTGCCCGTACCAGGCAGTGGCGGTGCCCGTACCTGGCAATGGCGTTGCCCGTACCAGGCAGTGGCGGTGCCCGTACCTGGCAATGGCGTTGCCCGTACCAGGCAGTGGCGGTGCCCGTACCTGGCAATGGCGTTGCCCGTACCAGGCAGTGGCGGTGCCCGTACCTGGCAATGGCGTTGCCCGTACCAGGCAGTGGCGGTGCCCGTACCTGGCAATGGCGTTGCCCGTACCAGGCAGTGGCGGTGCCCGTACCTGGCAATGGCGTTGCCCGTACCAGGCAGTGGCGGTGCCCGTACCTGGCAATGGCGTTGCCCGTACCAGGCAGTGGCGGTGCCCGTACCTGGCAATGGCGTTGCCCGTACCAGGCAGTGGCGGTGCCCGTACCTGGCAATGGCGTTGCCCGTACCAGGCAGTGGCGGTGCCCGTACCTGGCAATGGCGTTGCCCGTACCAGGCAGTGGCGGTGCCCGTACCTGGCAATGGCGTTGCCCGTACCAGGCAGTGGCGGTGCCCGTACCTGGCAATGGCGTTGCCCGTACCAGGCAGTGGCGGTGCCCGTACCTGGCAATGGCGTTGCCCGTACCAGGCAGTGGCGGTGCCCGTACCTGGCAATGGCGTTGCCCGTACCAGGCAGTGGCGGTGCCCGTACCTGGCAATGGCGTTGCCCGTACCAGGCAGTGGCGGTGCCCGTACCTGGCAATGGCGTTGCCCGTACCAGGCAGTGGCGGTGCCCGTACCTGGCAATGGCGTTGCCCGTACCAGGCAGTGGCGGTGCCCGTACCTGGCAATGGCGTTGCCCGTACCAGGCAGTGGCGGTGCCCGTACCTGGCAATGGCGTTGCCCGTACCAGGCAGTGGCGGTGCCCGTACCTGGCAATGGCGTTGCCCGTACCAGGCAGTGGCGGTGCCCGTACCTGGCAATGGCGTTGCCCGTACCAGGCAGTGGCGGTGCCCGTACCTGGCAATGGCGTTGCCCGTACCAGGCAGTGGCGGTGCCCGTACCTGGCAATGGCGTTGCCCGTACCAGGCAGTGGCGGTGCCCGTACCTGGCAATGGCGTTGCCCGTACCAGGCAGTGGCGGTGCCCGTACCTGGCAATGGCGTTGCCCGTACCAGGCAGTGGCGGTGCCCGTACCTGGCAATGGCGTTGCCCGTACCAGGCAGTGGCGGTGCCCGTACCTGGCAATGGCGTTGCCCGTACCAGGCAGTGGCGGTGCCCGTACCTGGCAATGGCGTTGCCCGTACCAGGCAGTGGCGGTGCCCGTACCTGGCAATGGCGTTGCCCGTACCAGGCAGTGGCGGTGCCCGTACCTGGCAATGGCGTTGCCCGTACCAGGCAGTGGCGGTGCCCGTACCTGGCAATGGCGTTGCCCGTACCAGGCAGTGGCGGTGCCCGTACCTGGCAATGGCGTTGTCCGTACCAGGCAGTGGCGGTGCCCGTACCTGGCAATGGCGTTGCCCGTACCAAGCAATGGCGGTGTTTTGGGTACTTAGCTTCTCATTCAGGATAAACCTTTAGGATAAACCTTAAACTTAAGGTTTATTCTGAAGGATTAACCATCCAGATACTGAGCCCTCCCACCACGTCAAGGTGTACCCGTGGGAGGGTTATCCGAGTCAATTCTTGATGCTTCTCTGACATTTTTAAATATAATTTGCATTTAGTTGATCTGATATATTATATATATATATAATAATATTTTGGCATCGAATTATGAATAATATATGGTATGCGGCCTTGACGTAGTCTAGCGCACTATATATATATATATGTATATATATATGTATATATATATAATATATATGTATAATATATAATATATATATATAATATATAATATATATAATAATATTTCGGCATCGAATTATGAATAATATATGGTATGCGGCCTTATATATATATATCATCAATCATTTAATAAATAATTAATTTTATATATATATATAAAAGATATATATGTATTTATAATTTAGATATATATATATATCATCAATCATTTAATAAATAATTAATTTTATATATATATAAAAGATATATATATATTTATAATTTATATATATATGTATTATATAACACAATTAATATATATAATAATAAATACCTCAGGATTGCTCCGCCGGTGCCTGATGCCTCTCCTAGGCCTCCTCCTCCTCTCAGATTTGCAGGGTTGTTAAAGTCCGTTGATTAACACACGCGACACTCGCTTTAAAAGGCAATCCCGCACTTGTACGCGCGATACTTTTAACGGCACTCCCGCACTCCCGCACTCAAGATGTACCCGTGAAAAGATTTATTGTCACTTCGATTGTTACTTGATCACATTATAATAGCAAATAATTTGCCGACATTGATCGTGATTGCGTTTAAAGAAGAATTATGTCGGAGCGTTTCGCATCACTACTTTTCTGTTCGAGTGTCACCGCGCGAATAACATCAAATCGAAGAATTGATGCCGAAATATTATTATTATATATATATATATATGTATTATAATATTTCGGCATCGAATTATGAATAATATATGGTATGCCGCCTTGACGTAGTCTAGCGCACTATATATATATATATATATATAGCGCACTATATATATATATATATATATATATATATATTATCATCAATCAAAATTTTAAAAATTCACGGAGCGTTCGCGCACCACTACTTCACTGTTCGGGTGTCAACGCGCTACTGATAACAAATCGAAAC